>CM037854.1:227902845-228350908 GCA_021234595.1 Delia radicum
AAAAAAAATTAAGCTTTATGTCATTTTAAGTTTAATTGGATTTTTATGCAAAACATTGTTCAATTATAGACGTGTAATGTTGTAAGTGTGTTTTTTATATTTATTGCATTACACAAAAAAAAAAAAAAAATTGGTTGTTATTTAAATTTAATGGCAACATTAAAAAAAAATATATAGCACACCATTCGATGAGATTTCTCTAATTTTTAGTTGATATTATACATGCTAAATGAACAGAAAAAACAATTTGTAATTTCATTATAACAAAATACTTAGGGGTAATTGATTTTCAATGAATGTAAGCCATTAAGGCAATGATACTAAATGAGATTGTTAAAATGTTGTAAAATTTTTAAATGGAATGTTGCTTATTAATTCAGTATCTAATGGAAAAGTTGATACTTTTGGAAATCAATTGGAGGTACAGAATGAAGTCCAATTGTTTTAATAAGTTTTTTACCTTATTTTGAAAAATTTCTCATACAAAAAATAAAATAAATTATATTGGAATTTTCCTAATTTTCTGTAATTTCAAAACCTGCATGGCTCAAGAAGAAAGAAAACAGCAAACAAACAATAAAGCAAACATCCTTTACATACACATGACAAGAATAATACAGGAAATAAAGAGGAACGCGTTATAGTAAAGTGATATTCAGTGTTTTATATAGTGTTTTCAATTGTGTAATGTATAGAGTGACTAAAACTAATGAAAACATATTTATATTATATTTGTTTTTATTATTAAATGATTATTTGGTAAACGTGGATAGTAATTTAAGCACAAATATTAGCAGATTTTCTCGAATTGATTACCCTGTTTGTAATAAACTCACATTTAGCAGAAAACATACGCTCATTTACTTCAATAAGTCATAACTCAAAAATTTCTTGACTTCGCAGAAAGAAAACGAGTTTAAAGTTGATGAAGTAATAAATAAAGACATAATTTCTCTCAAGAGGTGAGTTATACCAAGATATCCATACGAATTTTTTACACAATATGAACGTGATATAACGACTAATTCTGCGTCGTTAACTCAAAAATCATGTTTTTTGAGTTGTGGACGTCTTGAAGTAAGTGAGCTGATTTCAACAGATTTGTTTTCATTGCCATTTAATAAAACTTCTTCTAAATTATTGTATTTCAGCTAACTCTTTTATTTTAAATTTAGGTCACCTAAATTTGGCCCGAACAATGATTCTCAACTTCATTAAAAATTCTACTGGCGAAAATTCTGGTAGGGGAAGGTGAGATAATTTGGGACTTTGCAATTTTTCACATACTAATGCATTTTTAGAATTATAACTTCATTAAAATTCTGGTAGGTAAAGGTGGGATAATTTAGGACTTGCATTTTTTCCCATACTAATGCATTTTCAGAATTCTAACAATTGTGTCTTGTTCCCTAATAAATTATTATCACTTTAAGCAATCCTCATGTTAGGTAGCGCATTTTTTTTTATGCGCAAATAAAAAATCATACACCAAAAGTTTTTGTTAGTGTTCTTATTTTGTGTAAAAAAAATATTTTCTTTTATGTTTTTAATCAGTAAATATAAAAAAATATTGTTACTATAAAAACTAGTTAAAAGCCTGCCCACCCGAGACAAAAATTTAGGGTCTAAACATTATGCTAATTAAGCACCTATTAAAACACCACGGCTGTCATCATTTTCCCCCTATATCTTTGGATATAAATTTTGGGATATTTTTTTTTTATTAAAATGTCCTTGAAATTAAATTCGAACAAGTCAGTGCACTGCGACACATACAAGAGACTATTCACTAAAAATGTAAAAAACTAACAGCATTCTTTACAACCCAAAATGTTCAGACGAAGATTAATAATTTTTCTTTATGATTATCGTTATTTAGTTTTATTTTGTTTATGTGCGCCGTGGTAGGCTAGTTGGTAGTGTGCTGGCTTATCAGTGCGGTGGTCGTGGGTTCGATTCCCTCCAGTGGTACTGGTCTGTTTTCGCTATAACGCGTAGAATGCCATAGTAGCTAGTGCTCGGTTAGGGTAATAAGATATAATTTGTAATTATATGATTATTAATTATTAAAAAAAAAAAAAATTGTAATTTAATTTCTTTCTGTTACTTTTCTTTCTATTTCATTAATCACGTTAATTATAATCGAATAAACAAGAATTGCCGTTAAAACTATTGTTTTTTTTTAATTTAAGTATATTTTTTATGGAGTTCCAAATAATCCAATAACGGCCCAAATTATTCCACCTTTTCTGCATCGAAAAAATCGCCCAAAATCCAACTAACGAATAATTAAGTTGTGTTCTTTCATGTTAAGAACCAATGTGAAAGTTGATTTGTATATGAACATATATGATCATATATGGGCTTATATATGATCATATATGGGAATAGCTGGCCATATATGTCCATATATAGTTCAATATATGACCATATATGGTCTCATATATGACCATATATGTTCGGATCCGAAATTTGAGGGTATATGGTCATATATGATCATATATGAGCATATATGGATCATATATGTGCATATATGAACATATATTATCATATACGACCATATACCCTCAAATTTCGGATCCGAACATATATGGAAATATATGAGATCATATATGGTCATATATCGAACCATATATGAACATATATGACCAGCTATACCCATATATGATCATATACAATCCCATATATGATCATATATATTCCTATACGATCCCTTTTTCACCTGGGAAAACTATCTATGAAAGACTTAAAAAAGTAGGTATTTTAGGAGCTAGAAAAAACTACACCCTAAATTACACCAACTTCCCTACTTCCCTACTTATTACATTTTCCAACCCCTTAAACTAAAATTCTAAAACTTGAAATTGATACATCCGTTATAAAAAGGCAATACAAAAATTTTGAATAAAAGAGAAAAAAATTAAGAAAAGGCAATTTAAATTTCTTATCGCTATTTCGAATTTCCGGTATTGCACTTAAGCCAACCTCGACCTTGTGCCTGCAAAAAAAAAAAACGTATGTACTAAAATCTAATATCTCCCAGTCATTTCAGTAGTGCTTGGTATTAAGCTTCAGCAAAAACTAAATTCTTAACAATAATTAAAGTTTGCTTTAAAGTTTTAAAACTAAACATTTGGCTAAAGCTCAATAAATTTTTCACTTTTCTGGCATTTATATCAATAAAAAGCATTTTTTTTTATATATAAATTCATTAAAAAGAATTTGCATCTGTGCCATATTAAATTTTTATGTCATTCTTTACATTCCTCTGCTATAAAAAGCATATATTAATTTGATTTCAAGTTTTCATATCCTCTATTTAAATCTTTAACTGACTGTCGTATGTGCTGTTGAAATGACAATGATATTATCATTATTATCTATCAAACCATAAACATCAAGAGTAGTTAAAATGTCAGTCGGGCACTTGTAAAAACTGGTCATTTGCCAAAAAATATAAATATTCACATTTTGCACAAGGCAACAAACAGCGGGAAGAGCACATAGCACGGAATATAAAAAGTCAGTCAACCAAAGAAACCTCCCTTAAGTATTTCTAATATGAGCACAATTGGGTAAAACTATTTTAGAAATTATTATACATTAAGTTACAAACAGTATACCAGTAATAGGAAGGGAAATAACACTACTCAACAAATTTTTACTTTTTTAAGAACGTGTCTTTGAAATACATATTTTTAATAGACCTAAGTAAGCAGAACCCAAATACATATGTCAAAAACCTATGTTTTTATATTTACATAATTCCCCACATTATTTTTCATTATTTACTTTGTTTGCAGAAATTTAAAAGCAAAATCCTGAAATGTTTTTTGAATATAAATCCATACAAAATTATCTTTCATTGGAGTATCTGGTCGGTATTTGTTTCAGAATATCTTACTGCTATTGCAAGGAAGGTGAAAATTTTGCATGATTATCCTTGTAAATGTTATATATCATGAGTTCTGTAATACTTTACAAATGGAACTGACAAAATTATCTTTCATTGGAGTATCTGGTCGGTATTTGTTTCAGGATATCTTACGGAAGTGAAAATTTTTCATGATTATCCTTATAAATGTTATATATCATGAGTTCGGTAATATTTCACAAATGAAATTGACTGAGCATCTTCAAATTGTATTAACTTGTTGTATACACATATTATATAGATCTCATAACACATCACTAATATTCTGTTTTTGAAATTTTTTAAAAAAAGTATGAAATTTTGAAGAGCTCTATATTCGAAAGTTGTTATTGGATTTTTCTGATACAAAAATCATTTGATTTACGTGGTTATAATTTTTCGTACTTATGCAATAAAAAATGAATATTAAAGAAAATTTATTTTTAGACGCATTTTCGAAATCGTTATACAAATCAACATTCGTTTTTATTTACAAGATATACTTTTTTATTTTATATATGGCCAATATTTCGTCATTCCTTGAATTACATCTTCAGAAAGTATGAATAACAATATACAATATTAAACACACAAATTATTGTCGCTGCCACTCATGTCAACGTAACATATACATGATTGAAGAGCAGCGGCATTAATTATTGTATTGAGTATTGGTGTTGTTATTCATACTCCCTGAAGATGTCATTCAAGGAATGACGAAATATTGGAGATGTTTAAAATAATATTTTATAAATAAAAAAGAAAATGGCATCGACCTTAATTATTGATTAAAGTCATATATTTCAAAGGTCGAAACATATTTCATAACTTATATCCTGAAATATTTAAAATAGACGAATATTTTTATATAAACGTAAACATAAAAACCGTGGTATTTCAGAAACTACATATGGGAATAAAATGTCCTTATTTAAATATATTCCAAATATGTATTATAATGATATGTTCTGCAAAAAGTAGTAAATTCTTCAGTAGTACTTAATATTAATAATAATATATTTTTTTATTAAGAGAACTTTTGTACTTTGGTATTTAAAGCATGTTGCAAATAAGTTAAAATTTGAAGTACCAGGACAATTTTAATGAATTTCAAATTCTAATACAAAATTTGTTCATAATGTCTAACTTATGCACATCGAGTATACACTAGGAGTCCGAAGAGATTCCTAAAAGGGCAGTGATAAAATTTTAAATATTTTTAGCATACATTAAATATATATAAGGACACAATTTTTAGCTTCCTTGCAATACCAGTACAATATCCTGATACAAACGTCGAAATGATTAAAGACAAATTTGTGAAGATTTATGTTCCTAAAAACAATCATAATTTTGCGGTTAAATTTCGAAAAATTAAGCAAAATATGCGAACAAAATGGTGAAAAGAAAATAAGTATAAAAACAGAGAAATTTAAAAACTACAATTTAGAAAAAAAATAAATATTTGCCAAATTTGTATTCAAAGTACACAGGTCTTCTAATAAAGATATGTTTCAAAGCCAGAGCTTTTTGGCCATTGAGTAGTGTAATTTTAATTATTTAACAAAATTTAACTAGATTTTTAATATGTAAATGAATGAATGGGAATTGAATACTAAAAATTCTTCCAACATCCAAAAATGTATAGTACTAATACTTATAACCTTCTAAGCTAAAGCCATAGTAAAAGTTCCTGTTATACAGCAAATAACTTTATGTAGTAAATAACTATCTGTCATTTCCTTTCTGCATATAAATATCAACAAAAATTTTACTAAATTTCTATGTTTGCTGCCCTTTGACCAGATCCTTGTCTGTCATCCTTGTTATTAACATACTGTCACAATGATGAACATAGTAGAAGTAGATGTGATAGTATTAGTAGTAGTAGCAGTAGGCAGTAGTAAATAACTAAATGTATAAAATGTTTGATAATCATGTCGTTCATCACTTCACATTTTACAATAATTATCCATTCAAAAGTCTATGTTGTAAGATATCTTGTAGCAAATATCGTCATTTACATCAATTTGGTTATCATCGTTACAATTATCATCTTGTATTACATTTTCAACCATTAAATTAGATGAGGTCACCACCAAAGTCTAAACATAATTATTATTTAAATGCATTTATCCGTACAATTGTCAGATAGTATAGCTCATACATACCGACATATATTTAGTAGAGAAATATATTTTGGCAACGAAAATTTATAAGTAATTTATGTATGTTTGCATAACTTTTCAAAAAGACAACAAAATAAAGGTAAATTGATAAGTAAACTCAACTAATAAGGTTAGTAGAAAACTTAATACAAGGCTGTATGTGGCACTTGTCGATTTTTGTACTAATATTTAGTACAAAATAATTTAACACTCTAACCAGTAGGCTTGCCTCCAGGTGGTGTATTTTAAAATGGCCATAAGTGCCTCAAATGAAGTTTTATTAATAAGAAAATATTAATAAAACTTCAAAATTTTTTGAAAGTTTATTAATTTATTTATTTTCCTGAAGATGCTACACACATGACTAGCGAAATATTGAAAATAAAAAAACTTTTATATAAAAAAAACAAACCTTAATTCAAATAATTAGAAAATTTAAAAATAAGAAATAAGAAATAAGGTTAAATAAACGAAAATAATTAATAAGAATTTAAGCTATTTCGATAGAAAACTAAATTTACAAATATTTGTGCAGTAACTTTTTGTGTGCATGGCATGGTTTGAAAGCGAGAAAGCGTTATAATTCCGTAAAATTTAAAAAAAAAAAAATATTTTGAAATGAACACAATTTTCAAAAATCTTGAAAACATATTTGCGTTTAGGTCGAAACAGTTACTGCTAAGCGCAAAGTAAGATTAAAGTTGAGGTTTTGGAAAAAAGCTCTAACTTTGGTCCAAGGACATACAGGATTCCAAAAGGATACCGCCTTAATTTGAAACCGTAAAGACGGATTTTAATGAAATTTGGCGAAAAGATTATATTAGTAGTATTAGTAAAGCCTTTAAGTTTACTTAATAAATGTTGAAGTTTAGGTGTGTTTTTGCTTCATTTCGCGTTTTTCGAAAAACGAAAATTGCCATATCTTCTTAAGTTACAGCACAAACAGTGTAATTTTTGGAAATGTAGTTATATCTTGGTAAGATGAATAATTTATGCCTAATGTTATTAATTTTTATGGATTAGTTTTTTAAAATTCGCTCTAAACCTATTTTGACCCATATCGCCCAAAATCGGCAAAGACAAAAATTTTGGTAGAGGAACATGTTGTTTATTTTTCGTGCCGAACAAATGGTACACACAGAGAAATAAAGTGCCAACCGAATTGAAAAGTGTATTTTACTGGTTACAACTTACAAATTCAGTTAGTACAACGATATTTACATTAGATTTCTTAATATTTTCGGTGTTACAACTACAATTCAGTTGAATTAACCGAACTTTGTTGTGAACTCTAATGATAGGTTGTGCCAACAGACTTAACTTCGTAATAACCGAATTTAAGTCGAAGTAACCGAATTTGAGTTGGGAAATAGCAAAATTTTTCTCAGTGTGTATCTATTTTATTGCAAGAAAGCTTAGGCCGGTTTGAGGGCTAATACAAATTATTATTCTCTACCAGAAAAAACTTTCATTACCATGCAAGTGGTTATATAATGAAAACAAATATCCCAGCACATTTAATTCGGTGTCAGCAGTAGTTATCTTTGTTTGGCGAAGTAGTTTTTGTAGGCAGTAGTAACTTTTTTTTTTGTAATTCAACGTGTATAAATGTGTTAATATTTGCGAATATGTAAAACTACTTACAAAAACGACCTCGTCAAACAAAAGTTTTGAGTTTTGACTCCTAAGTTTATGGAGTGGTCGTTATTGCTGTCGCTTATTATTTATGTATTGGTAATGAGAGCTCATTACTAGGGTGGGGCGTTTTGAACATCTTAATGGGCGCTTCGCGTTTCTGATTCTTGGGATTGTACTGAGCAAAAAAGCCCACTAGACCATACGTCTACGGTGAAAATCGAGCTTCCAGATTTTGACTTGCAGTTTTTTCTCAGACTTTTGTCACGTTATTTTGGATATTTTGGCTTATAACAGCCAAACCATTGAGATTTTCGATCCAATACTAAAACAAATTGTAGCCAAGACAATAGTTAAGAACTCTCTAGTACATCGCAAAAGCATTGGAACGCTCCTTTCAGGCAGTTTTGGCCTTGTGAAAGTGCAAAAGGGACAGGGTTACTTTCACAAAAAGGCTAAAAAGGTCTATTTTAAAATTAAAAATACATCTTTTTCGATTTTACTTAATTTCTTAAAAATTCTATCTTCTTTTAGCGAGTTTTTTTTTAATTTATATCCACTTTGAAGTACTTGACTGCTAATGTATGAACAAAAACCAGATGTTGAGTCACATAATCGAACTTTCGCTTATTTATTTTTATTTTAAAATTAGTATGACAAGTTCATTTTAATTAATTTGTCAAAAAAAAAAAAAAATATATATATATAAATGGTAACTTTGTGTAGTTTAAATTAAAAATTTTTTTTTTAACTAATATTCTATGAACTTTTCAATCAATCCTCGTTGAAATAAGAATATATTGTTATTTGTCGTAGTTATTAAATATTTCCCACTGTGTCTGCATATTTATGTGTATAGAATGGTCCAAAAAAAGGATGAACGTTTAGTTATGCGATCTCCGCAATGTTGCCTCTATTCCTTGATGTATAACAACTCTATGTGCCAAAAATTTAGGGGTTGCAGAAGAAGATAGCTTTTCATAATTAGTGATTTGTCTCTAGAAGAAATTCTCATATATGAGATTTAGGCTTGATTCATAATTGTGTTTTTTTACCTCTACTCAATGTACCTTAACAAAATTAATGTGCAGAAAAAGAATATGAAATCAAAAAAAAAGAAAAAAAAATATTTAATAACAAGTTTGATATAATTTTTATTAACAATAAAAATTATGTTTTTTTCGACCTTTAATTGTGCAATGAAACTGAAAATTATTTAAGTTCGAGGCCATACTCTATATTTCTTCATTAGGATATTGTCCTAACAAATAATCTATAGAGTTTTTTGTTTTCAAATTTATTATTTGACCCTTTCAGGAATGTGTTGATAGATCCATTTCGGGAATTTTCTAGGTTCCCATCATCAGAACACGTTTTGAAAGCGGTAACAATCCCATGCCAAACATCAAACATTCATATAAACGAGTTTACTCACTACATGAGAACTAATGTATGAGCTCGAAGTTAAAGGTTATCACCATTGATCAAAAAATAAACTGAAAACTTGTTTGTTATCTTCAAGGTCCACCTCTGCTGGATATTCAATACAAGTTTTTTGTTTTTTTCCTCCTTTTTATTTTTGTTTAGTTTATAAACAAAAACAGGGTGAGTAAACTAGACTGTACTTTGTCTTTTATACAGGTTGATATAATTTTTATTAAAAATAACAGGGGTCAAATAATAAATTTGAAAATAAAAAACTCTATAGATTATTTATTAGGACAGTATTCTAATAAAGAAATATAGAGTATGGTCTCGAATTGAATAATTTTAATTTGCATATTTAATAACAGTTAAGTTATACGCGGAACTTGAAAATTACACGTAAAAATATATATTTTTGTTAAAATTATAAAATTTTCATATAAGAAGTAAGTAAGAATCAAACTTTTTTACGACTTATACGAAAATATTTCTCAAATCTGAGATTTATTTCAGTTTAGATTAAGAATCCACAATCGAAGTAAAAAAAATCTACTGTATGTGGTTTGTGCTAATTTCATGGAAATAATGGCATTAAAAACTCCAACTTGTTATAGTTTTGCAATCTCTTTACTAAGGATTTTCATCGAATTTAAATATGTTTTTAATTTAAGAAAGGATGACAGTTATCCTTGCAGTTGAACTTAAATTTTGAACTTTAATGTATTTTTGCTTATGTCTAACTTATGTCTATCATTTTTGGGCATTCCACCGAAATATAGAAATGTAAAGAAAACATTTTCACATCGGTAAATATATGAAAATATCTTGATCAAAGTTAAACACTTTCTTGTACGAAAATTTTTTTTTCCGGATTTAAGATTCCTAATGTGCGTCCTAAAATATATTAGATTTGATGTGCCAAGATCATAGTAATTACTTTTAGTTTTTTTATACGAACTCTTAACAAAACTTTTTTTGAGATTTTTTGTTTAGCA
Organism: Delia radicum; assembly: GCA_021234595.1. Lineage (NCBI taxonomy): Eukaryota > Metazoa > Arthropoda > Insecta > Diptera > Anthomyiidae > Delia > Delia radicum. The sequence goes on from CM037854.1 coordinate 227,912,982, forward strand.
GACCATATTTATTTTCATAATGTCATATTTCAAGGTTTGTGGGGCTGGTGAATTCCATTGGGATGAGTGTATTTATGTTTGTTTGTCTATTTATTCGTTTGTTCTATTCATTTATTTGTTTTAGTATCATAACAAGTTTATACATAATTAATTATAAAATTTATATATATAAATTTGCATATTTATAATATAGGACAACGGTTCCCAAATGGGGTTCCGTAAGAGTACTTCAGCTGGTTTCGACAAAATAATTGTTTAACACAAAATAAAAAAAATTCAAAATAATTTTTGCAATTTTATTATTAATTAAAATTGTTAAAAAAAAATTTAATTGAATTTTTTTTGGACTCCATTGGTTAGATAAATAAGGCAGATGCTTTCAATAATTGTGCGCCATTATTTTTATAATTGACTCCTCTAATAATTGTTGTATTCAGTTTAAAGGCCCAGCTGGTAAACGAGCTCAACAAAAATGCATTAAAGATATTGCTCATTTACTGCCAGACTGACATAACTCAAAAAACACGATTTTGCAGAAAACGTGTTTATAGTTTTCAATCCATATCTGCCTCGCTCGACCCTTTCTATATTCATTTGGTAGCGTTTTTTTTATAAAAATTGGGATTTAATGTATTTTTCTCTTAGTCAGAGTTATGGGCGAATTCACTAATTATCAAGAGACCAATGAGTAGCACAGTTTCGCTATGAAGTATATACTCTTTGCAACCACTTTAAAGAAAATATAAAATATATGAACCTCTATCTCGAAAAGTATACACGATATTAATATGAAATTTTTACACAATATAAAACATGATATAACTAATAAATCTGCATCATTATCTCAAAAATCGCATTTTTGACTTATGACAGTCTTGAAGTAAATGAGCGATATATTTATAAAAATAGAGCTTTTTGCATCAAAGTAGTTAAACAAAAAAGAGCTTTTGATATTAAAAAACTAAAAAAACAACAAAAAAAATTCTATGGCTCAGAGATTACATATTAAAACTTGTTTATATGAATTCTTGGTTATTACGAACTTATTTGAAAGTCCGGACGTTTTGGTAACAATTTCAATGTAACTTCTGTTAAAAGGAATGTGCTTAAGACAAACCCTCGGTTAAGATGAACTGTTTTTGACAGTCCCACAAACAAGTTTTCATATAATTTTCTTGTTATAACACCGTGCGACAGTACTTAGTGGACTAACAATTTTACTGCAATTTTGTTACTGTAGCTTTATTAGTTAAACTTTAACAAAAATCATGTTATTAGATTAATATTAAAAAAAACAATATTATTGTTTTTGGACTTGAACAAGACCATATACACGCGAAAGTACTTTAAAAGGAGAAAAGATCAAAAAATGGAAAACTGAGTACACAGCTTTTCTATATACGATCTCTAGGTATATCGAAAAGCTGTGTACTCAATTTTCCATTTTTTAATCTTTTCTTCTTTTAAAATACTTTAAAATTTAAAAGATATAAAAATTAATGTTAATATTTCTAACCGTCACTTAGTGTCAATATGGGTATCAAATAAAAGACGATAATCTCTGGAAATTAAAACAAATTTTTTAGTTTTGATTTTTTAGGACGAAAATTTTAAAATAAAGTCCTGTGAAAATATGATTCTTTCAAAACCCTGAGATTTTTCCAATAAATTTGTTCATAAAGTATGGAGTTATTAATTTTACAATTTATTTTATTAACCAGGACGAAAGATTGTAAATAATGTCGGAACTGCTGATATAGGGGGTTCGAAATTGATGAGAATTTTATATGAGAATTTTATATAGGTTGCATTAGAAACATTTTAACTTTTTTGTGGTTCTAATTTGAAAGTATTTTTCTTTTTATTAAGAGTACAACATATTTTTTGAAAATTTTTTAAAGTTTTTTTCAAGTTTTTTTTCGTTCAATCTAGTTTGTTTTTAACATCACTTTGCTGAAGGAATTATAACTAGTGAACGAAGTTGAATATAAAATACAATAATGAATAAATATTTAATATTTATGATTTTACAAAACGAATAAATTTATATAGGGTTTCAGCTTAAGAGATAAAATGATTTACCAGTTTTTGCTGATTGGGGTAAGTAATTGAATTTAATAAAAGAAAACTTAATTGAATCTTGGTCAAGGTTTTTAGTGTTACCATCAACAAGTTTTTTATCACAAACATATTTTTATTTTGCGAATTTATTTTAAATTTTATGTAAACAATTAAATTAACTATCTTTTTTTGAACCCTTATTGTTATATAAAAAATATTAAAAATATATTTAATTCAATATTAGTATGCGGAATCATGAAACGGTTTCATTGTTTAATATAATTATTTTATCACAAACAAAATTTTTTTTTTTTATTAATTAATAATCATATAATTACAAATTATATCTTATTAACCTAAACGAGCACTAGCTGCTATGGTTTTCGGAGCGCTGTAGCGAAAACAGACCAATGCCTCTGGTGGGAATCGAACCCACGACGCCCGCACTGATAAGCCACCACGCTACCAACTAGCCTACCGGGGCGCACAACAAATTTTTATTTTGCGAATTTATTTTAAATTTTATGTAATAGGAGACTCAAGTGGAAACCACATATTAAATCTAAACAAACTCATTTAAAAATAAAAACTCGTAGATTATACTGTCTTCTAGGTCCAAAATCACAGCTAAATTTAGACAACAAATTAAGAATATACAAAGCTATCAGGTTTCAGGTCTGGTCATACGGAATTCAACTATGGGGAACAGCAAGTAAATCCCGTGTTGATATCCTAGAAAGATATCAGTCAACAACTTTAAGAATTATCACTAATGCTCCTTGGTTTATAACAAACAAAGCTATACATAAAGATCTTAAAATGTCCACAGTTAAGCTGGAAATCAAAAGGTTCAGCGAAAACAATCTTCACAGATTAAGCAACCATATAAATCCCTTAGCTATTGCTCTTTTAGATGATACTAATGAAACACGACGACTTAAACGTACACATGTATTAGATTTGCCTTATAGAGGTTAATCTTTACACATTGTAAATATGTAAATACCTGTTAACTATTTTTAATTGTATATAGTTAAGTAGTTCATTATATTATACTTAAGTTATTAAATTTGCTTATTGTCTTAAAATAGATAACTTGCAAATAAAGAAAGAAGTTATTAAAAAAAAAAAAAAATTTATATAAAAAATTAAATTAACTATCTTTTTTGAACCCTTATTGTTATTTAAAAAATAATAAAAATATATTTAATTTAATGTTAGTATGCGGATTCATAATACGGTTTTAGTTGGTATACAAGTACACAAAGCTTACTTGCTGGTACGGAAATTAACAACTGTTCCTTCGTTGCATCGCAAATATCGCGTGTATTTCTTTCGAAAAATATTCCGGCACCCTGCTTTAACAAAATAATGTATTTTACTATAAACAGTCAAAAAAAAAAAAATATTTTTTTATTTTGTTTAGTTAGACCAATTACGGAATACGGATCAATTATCTGGGATCCTGACGCTGAAATTTACAACAGCCGCATTGCATCTATTCAAAAACAATTTCTTCTGTTTTGCTAAGGAGTTATTTTCATTAGATTGTCAATAATTAAACTTCCAACACTTAAAAGCCGTAGAATAATACGGATCAATTATCTGGGATCCTGACGCTGAAATTTACAACAGCCGCATTGCATCTATTCAAAAACAATTTCTTCTGTTTTGCTAAGGAGTTATTTTCATTAGATTGTCAATAATTAAACTGCCAACACTTAAAAGCTGTAGAATAATGCTTCATGTTGTATTCTTAGTCAATCTACTTAAGGAAAATACTACCTCTGACTTTCTGCTGGGCAATATCAACTTTGACGTTCCCCAACGACCGACTCGTAATTATACCCCAATATACCTTCAAGCTGTACAAACGAACTACGCTAATAGCGATCCTTATAGAAGACTATGTCTGCACACTGATAGAATTTTCCTTCATGGTATTAATGAAACGATTTCATTAAAATCGATTCATTGGTTTAATGAAAAATTTCATTAACTGAATGAAAATTCATTAATATTGGTATTTTTTTCATTAACATTTTTTATGATTTTTTCATAACTTCATAAAAAAAATTCATTAAGTCAATGAAAAATTTTAAAAATTTTTTCAATAAAAATTTTGCCTTGTAATAAGAAAAAAATATTTTTTTTGAAACTAAAACAAAACTGAAAAATTTCTTCTAAGCAGAATTAACCAAAACTTTGATATAAATAATTTTTTTTTTATTAAATTTGCCTAGAGCTAACAGTTTTTGATGAAATTCCAGGGAACAGATTATCAAAGAAAAACGATATAGTTTTGTTCAAAACGAGACCTAAATTGTTATCGTTTTGACGATGTTACCCAAACATTTATGCTAAACGATAAAAAATTTTTGTTTTTTAACAAGATTGTTAACAATATTTAACATTTTTATCTAATATGGTCGTAATTTAACTAAAAAAGTGGACTATAATCGTCTATCGTTCTACAGAATTCCAAGCCAGATCGATAAAAAATTACATATTTTGTACCGACATATAAGAAAATATGTCATCTTTTAACACAAATTATAAAAAATGTAAAGAAAGATTGAACAATTTTGTAAAAATAAAGCAATAACAGCAGAAATAAATTAAAATTGGTCCAGACCAGAACTTAGAAATAATATCCACGAATGATAATTTCTCAATAATCACCAAATTAATTCTATGCTAAAATAATCATAAAAAGTGCAAATTATTAAATATCAACGAAAACATTTCCACAAACTATGAATTTTATTCATTAAACACATAAACCTTATTAATTAATGAAAAAAATGTCATATACTTTAAGAAATTTTCATTGGGTCAATGAAACCATTCATTAAAATTGATTTAATGAAACACCTTTCATTGACTCAATGAAACGTTTCTTTGGGGACTTTTTTATGAAAAAATTCATTGGTTTAATGATGGAATTCATTAATACTACGCACAAATTTCTATCAGTGCAGTTTATTGATATGTACGATTTTTTTGATTATTCTGCCAACATTAGTCTTATAAAGCGTAATATAATTTTGTTTTTAAATACTAAGAATTAAATTTATTATTATTATACTTTTATTATTATTTAATATTATAGTCTGTAAGGATGTAAGTCCATAGACTCAAAATAAAATAAATAAAAATAAAAATACAAAACAAATTGTAAAATAAATTTTCTAGGATTGGTAAAACATTTCTAACACTAATGTGATAAAAATACGATGTTTACAATAATGTTCACAACATTACATGAATCCTGCTAGTGTTTTTTTTTTTATTTATTATTTGTTTATCATTTACTTTGTTTTATGTTTTATGTTTTTTTTTTTTTTTTGTTTTTTGTTTTTTTAATATTCGTGAATGTAAATAATCAAGACATTAATTGGCAAGTGTGGCAAACGCGTATACCAAATATGTGACACTCTGACGTATGCGTGATATTAATTAATTTACATTTGTTTGCTGTTGATTATATGTTTTCACTATTTTATACATGATTTTTTTACCATCATCATCTGAATTGTTCATTTATAAATTCTGTAAAATTTTCATTAAAAATATATATTTTTGTGTATGTTTATATTCATTTTGTTGAGGTAAATGTGTATTTCAATTACTTTTCACAATCATTTACTTCTGAATTTTTTTTATGAATGAATAATGATTTATTATAAAAATATGCAATTACAATTTATGTAAATATCACAAAGAAGTTGCTATGTTTAAATCATTTGAAGACATAACATTTAATGTTGTGTGTCTGATTTTTTTTTATATCATTTATAATTTCAGACCCACGCTTACACTTCTGGGCTTAAACTCTTCATTGAAAAATTCAAAATTTTTTCAATATCAGACATGGGACATAATACCAATATTTGCGTATTTAATTACAGGCCAATTACTTTTTTATGTCTAATTACATGTAATTGGGTGTAATGGTTAGCGCGTTGGACTGTTACACAGATGGTCCCGGGTTCGATTCCCGGTGACGACAACATCAATATAGAAAAATTATATGTATGAGTTTTCTATCACTTATATGTATCGCTGCGCCCACCTTCGGTGTTCCCATAGCACTTAACCCCACCGAAGTAAAATAATGAATCAGGGCTATGAAACAAAAAGCTTCAATAAATTCGCCAACTCTACATCAGGTGGCGAGCAACAACTGTTCTAAGACTTATCTACTCGCGCAATTACAGTGTTGCCATGTTTGAAGCCCTTCATATTTCACCACCTTTCATCTCTGCACTATCCCCTTTCCAAAGATAGCAACACATTAAATAATAGAAGAATTTCCTGAGTGTTGCTTCTCTTTAAAAAAAAAAAAAAAAAAAAAAAAAATTGAGTAATTGCCCTGTAATTAAATACTCAGATATTGGTACTAATCTCCATGTTTGGTATTAAAAAATTTTACAAATTTTCCAAGGAATCGATTAAGCTCACAAGTGTGAGTGCAGGTCTGATATTATATTGATATAGAAAAATTTCACAAGTGAAGTGATTGTGAAATTTAATTGACATCGCCCAAGTCTGATTTTAATATGTAACTACCACCTACATATTGAAATGTGTTAATTTGATATATTGTGTTGAGATTTTGTTATAATGAAAAATGAAATGTGAAAAGAAAGAATCAATAACACTAGATTACACACATTTTTGAGCTGAATGAATGTTAAACAAGAAACCCAGATTTCTTTTTTTAGTTTTTAAGATTTTTGTCGTAGGCATATTTAAACAATGAACACGCACAACAATAAGAAACACAATTTGTGAATATTAAGGAATATAAGTGCTATAGGTTAAAAACTTATTCAAAAACAAATCAAAATTTTCCAAAACTAAAGACCCTAGCCACTGATTACAAAGAAGATAAGAATGCGGCAAAATTTTTTTTTTTTTTACGTTGAACCAACACTCAGAGGTTGCCCATACTACTGCATTGCATTGTGTTGATATCAGGAAAATAGGTTATGGGGAGGAGGAAAGAGGGAGTAGTGTTTGCTGATATTTGACTTGAATTTTTCTAAATTGTAATTTGCAGGGAAGACTTTCGCAGGGAGACAATTCCACATACGGCTAGTGCGACTGAAAAACGAATTTTCTCTGTAATGCGTTGTGCGATTTGCCGGGCTATAGAAAACAAACGGATGAGATCTACTTAACCAGCGGGTACACTGATAGAAATTTGTGCGTAGTATTAATGAATTCCTTCATTAATCCAATGCATTTTTTCATAAAAAAGTCCCCAAAGAAACGGTTCATTGAGTCAATGAAAGGTGTTTCATTAACTCAATTTTAATGAATGGTTTCATTGACCCAACGAAAATTTCATAAAGTATATGAAATTTTTTTCATTAATCCTAGCCTACTCGTTATGAAAGTTTCATGTGTTTAATGAATAAAATTCATAGTTTGTATGAAATATTTTCGTTGATATTTAATAATTTGCACTTTTTATGATTATTTAAGCATAGCATTAATTTGGTGGTTATTGAGAAATTATCACTCGTTGTTGATATTATTTATAAGGTCTGGTCTTTATAGGATCTATAAAATACTTTTATAAAAAAAGTTCGAAAGAAAACATCACAGGCTGTTCTGCAAAAGCGATGGCAGATTTTTATTAAACTCAGTCTGATTCAGCAAATTTTCGTTATTTGCAATAGGATGACATGTAAAAAAGTTTAGCATAACGTTTTTGTGTAACATCGTCAAAACGATAACAATTTAGGTCTCGTTTTGAACAAAACTATATCGTTTTTCTTAGAGAATCTGTTCCCTGGAATTTAGTGACCAACTATTCAAATTCGTCAAAAACTGGTAGCTCTAGGCAAACTTAATAAAAAAAATTTATTTATATCAAACTTTTGGTTAATTCTGTTTAAAAGAAATTTTTCAGTATTTTTCATTTCAAAATGATAGTACAAAAAAAAAAATATTTTTTTCTTATTACAAGTCCAAATTTTTATTGAAAAAAATTTGAAAAATTTTCATTGATTTAATGACTTTTTTTTATGAAATTATGAAAAAATCATAAACAATTTTAATGAAAAAATACCAATATTAATGAATTTTTCACTCAGTTAATGAAATTTTTCATTAAACCAATGAATCGATTTTAATGAAATCGTTTCATTAATACTACAAAGGAAAATTCTATCAGTGTAGTACGAACAGAGACCCGGTCCTTCGGGATGAGTCGGCTTATCTCAGCAGAACACTTCCCATTGTAATATCTATATAGAACAAAGTCAAACAACCCATATTCCGACGATGCTCCAACGAGTCAATAGAGTTCGAAACCCTACTGTCGTTGATAAGCATCAACGCTATCCATTGTACACGATGATTTATATGATTAATAGGGTTTTTCTGTTTCAAAAACTTTTTTGTGCCCAAACTCCGTTTCAGCGTCCCCGTATACTTGGGGACTAAAGAATTTATTAGTGTGTACAAATAAATTAAGAATTTTATTCTCTATTTCTTAGTGTTGCGATGTTCGTTCGAATTTTATATTTTAGTTTTTAGAATCCTATTTAATACTGTGGTTTCTATTGCAAAAATCATTTTTTTAATAAACGATTTCTTTATTTTTTCAATTGAAGGGCCTGTTCTAATAACTTCATAAGCCACATTTGTAAAGGGTCCGCCATCTAACGTTTTTTTTTCGACTAGTGCTTATTTCGTAAATGGTAAAACTTAGATCATGTCTGATTTGACAGATAATTAGTTTTATCCTTCCGCTGAACGAATCGATAACAACGATGCATGTACGACTTATATAGAAAACGTAACAATATATAAATATCTTGGAGTTTATGTTGACCATCATTTGAAATGGAAAGCACACATTGAAAATCTCCAAAATAAACTTCGAAAATCCGCATATATGCTTTATCATTTAAGCACCTGTTCAACTATTAGCGTATTGAGACAGGCATATTTTCATTGGCGGAGTCATACCTTAGACATGGAATTACAGCGGGGGGAAGCGCAACGTACTGCAGAACACTACAACTTACACAAAATCGGCTCATAAGAATATTAGAAAAAAATCAACGCTTTTCATCAAACAACCAAAATGCCACAAATAACAACAACAACAATACTACAACTATAACAACAAACAACAACAATTTAAACCGTAATATGTACGATAACAACATCACAAATAATCAAATCAACAACCAATCTTACAACACAAACAACAATGCCAGTCATATCAACAACCCCATCAACAGCAATACACCGAACAACGTTGCAACAAGACAGCGAATACTTAATGTGCAAAGTTTGTATTACTCTACACTTATCAACGAATTCTCAAACGACTCAAGATTTTTGGAGGTGATTGATCATGAGCATAACACAAGACGTAGAGCAGAGGGAAGGTTTAAAGTTAAAAGATTTAAAAACAAATATAGTGAAAGCGCACTACAAGCAGCGTTACCAACAATAATAAACATTCTTCCAGTAGAAATAATTAATACAACAAACAAATCGAAAAGAAAAAAACTTATTAAAGAATATTTAATTAAATCGCAATAAATTTTTAATTTATATTTTAATATTTATCCTAATTGGCTTCGTAGGTATTAGCGTTAATTATTATTAAAAAATATTTGAAATTGTTAATGAATTAGCTAAATTATTGAAAAAATAAAGTTTTTCCTTAAAAAAAAAAACAAAAAAAAAAAAAAAAAGTATATGGTTGTGTATACGCTTGAACAACGCTGGGAAATATTGCGACATTACTTTAAAAATCATGGTAATGTTGCAGAATGTGTGCGAAAAATTTTGCAAAAAAAATCATCTTTTCAGATAAAGCTCATTTTGATCTTGGCGGTTATGTAAACAAGCAAAATTGTCGCATTTGGGGCACAGAAAACCCGCACGCATACATTTAAAAGCCGATACACCCAAAACGAGTAACTGTTTGGTGCGGATTTTGGTCCCGAGGCATAATTGGGCCATTTTTTCTTCGAAAATGAGCAAGCAGTGGCCGTTACAGTCAATGGCGATCGTTATCGGGCCATGTTGAACGAATTTTTGTTCACAAAATTTGAAGAGGAGGATATTGGCAACATTTGGTTTCCTCAGGACGGCCACACAGCCTAAGCTACACTCGATATTTTGCGCCCTGTTTTTGAAGATCGCATTATCAGCCGCAGAGCTGATGTCGTTTGGCCACCTCGGAGCTGCGATTTGACACCGTTGGACTATTATTTGTGGGGTGCCGTCAAAGATAAATATTACGCCAACAAGCCAGAGACAATTGACGCTTTAAAGGACAATATTCCTGAAGCCATTGGTGAAATACAGCTGCACACAATCGACAATGTGCTTAAAAATTGGACCGATCGTGTAGGCTACTGCATGGCCAGCCGAGGCAGCCATTTGAATGAAATTATTTTCCATTATTAACCGGAAGGATTGTACTTTCAAATAAAAAAAGAAATTTGAGAAAATATTCAGTAGTTTTTTTTATAGCATTTTCAAAAAAAAAAAAAGTTATTTGGCGAACCCTTTAGTTTTATGGATTTTCGATGTTTTCTAGACATCTATTGATTAATATTTAATAGCAGTCTTGCTTAAACACTTATTGCAAGTAGCTAGAGTATAAAAGTCCTGGAAAGGTCATATTTTCTGCATCTTTTTAACCTTTAAAAGGCAAAAACAAACTATAATTTAAATGTGGCTTATCAAGTTTTTACAATTAGCCTTTAATTAATTAATATTGACGCTTATATTGATTTCTAAACAGAATAACCCCCTTTAAGTTTTAACTGAAAATGTGATTTTCAATTGCTGAAAAATCACATTATTTTGTTACCTAGTGTTGAGTTTTCATCAATTTCATATTTATTATTAAAATGAAATAACCTTAATATAAATAAATAATATCAACAAGACCTTATTTTTTCAATTTTTAAAATTAAAACTTGACTTTGTTCATTATTTCATTTGTGTTGATGTCAACACTTAATGAGATGTCAATAAAATTTTAGGAAGTTCAATGATAAAATTATTTCCAAAAAATGTTGTATTAAAGAATAATTTTTAATGCATAAATATTAAGAATGTTAGCAAAAATTTTATGTATTAACATATTGATAAAGGTTGAATAATAAAAACCTTAATGTTAAAAAAAAACAGTTTGTTTTTTGAGGGTTTTTTTTTTTTTGGGGCAAAATGAATAAAATATGCGTTTTCTGTTGATAATTGTTATTTGTATAAATTTTTACATAAATTCCATTAACATAAAACATTAACAAAATATTGATATAGATATAAAACTAAAAAAATATTGATATTGAAATTCTACTGACGACCACTAGGGAAAGCGTGAAGTTATGATTTAGTATAAGTGTCTAAAGATCTTATTTCTTTCTAAAAGCCTAATAACAGAATTAAAGAATGATTAACAACAAGTTTAATTCCCATACAAAAATATTTATATTGAAATTCTACCGAGGATTACTAGGGATAGCGTGAAATCATGATATAGAATTCGAATTTCTTTACTATTTTTAAAAAACTTATGACAAAATTATAAAATTTGTATCAAAAGAGGCTTCTACTGTCAATTTCAGTTAAATAAATGTAGTTAAAAAATTTTCTTTGTACAAATTTTAAATCTTTTGAAGTACAGTTGAGCCTCGATTATCCGTGCCTCTATTAACCGGGTACATCTGTTAACCGGCATGATGGTGGTTTGATTTATACCTCTATTAACCGTGTTTGCCTCTGTTATCCGTGCTATTATTTTTTTTCTCTATTAACCGTGCTTCACCTCTATTACCCGTGCATCACACACATTTCAACAATATACAAAGAGTTAAAATTCGGGAAAAATAAATAACTTCTATTAACCGTGTTTTCGATTATCCGTGCTGAGCACGGTCTCGTGCAACCCGGATAATCGAGGTTCAACTGTACTTTTAAAATACTTTGAGCCTAGAATAATGTGGACTTATAAATTAAGGGCACTTTTCCGATATATTTTTTTTATAATATTTACTTTTAACTTTATCTCTCCAGATAAATGCTTTGAAAAAAACATTGCTCATGCATATTGTAGTAGAAATAAAGTTAAAAATCCCCCCCCCCCCCCCCCTTTCTAAAGAAAGCAACACATTAATTAATAGGAAGAATTTCCTGAGTGTTGCTTCGCTTTAAAAAAAAAAAAAAAAAAATAAAAAAAATTTCCAATTCCTTAAAATTTATTTAGGTCCAGCTTTAGTTAAATAATTCTTTAAAAATTCAAATTCTTGATTTTTTTTTACATTTGTCTAAAAACGGGCTTTTAAGGTCCAGTTTATTATATAAAATAAAAGATTTGTTAAATAAGTTTTGGGATTTTAGCACATTTAATTACTATAAATGCAATTAATGTTTATCCCGATGAAAATAAATTTAAATAACAAATATGCAGGTGCTTGTGCAAATTTAAATGTAACTGACACTAATAGAAAACATATGATTTTCTATTGTTGATTTACTTGAATAAACGTCACTACATTGCTAGGTCTGTCAAAAAAACAGAGTAGTATTTGGAAGATGACAAAGCCAATTGTGACAATTTTTTGTTGTTGTTTTGGTTTTTCTTTGATATTTTAAATTTTGAATCTCGCTCCTAGACGAGGACAAGAAATTCTCATTGAGTTTGTGATTTAACATAACAAATATCTCTAGAAATTCTAATAACAAAGTCCCCTGAAGATTTCCTTAGGCAGGAATGAAATCCGGATAGGGACACGCCTACATCAGATTGCTTTTCACAATTTGTTAAATAAGTTTTGGGATTTTAGCACATTTAATTACTATAAATGCAATTAATGTTTATCCCGATGAAAATAAATTTAAAAAAGATTATTTCATTTAATGTTCCATCCGGTGGCAGCGGTGGGATTAATTTCTTTAACCAAAAGTTGAAAAAACCTTTGTATTGCTCTCTATTACTTATATTTTTTTTTTATTCATTTCCAACCACCTCAACCACTTGCACTTTAAAATATTATTTTTCTCCATTGTAGCATACTTTTTAAATGACTGGGCAAAAAAAAATATTCAATTATTCATGTCAATTCGTGACTCGTTAATGTAATAAACAAATAATTTACTACAGAGACGGAAACTGAAAAAAAACCATATAAAAACTATATATAAAACTGCACTTACGAGCACAAATCACGTTATAAATATTGTATAAAAATAACAAAAAAAAAAAAAATATCAACAACACACCAACACTAACACAAAAGCCACACTTAATGTATAAATATACACAACCACATATTCACAAACATACACTAGACTCACTCACACACCCAATCACTGAAACGTATTATAGTCATTTCATACTCTTAACATTTTAAATGAATGTGGGACATGTTAATAAATATATACATTGACTATTCTGTATAGAAAAGTGTGGCCAACTATTGAACTCTAAGTAAATACAAAATTATACAGAACGAAAACAGTTTTAACGAAAATTTGTATAAATATTTTTCATTAGATTTTTGGACTTTTAGAAACATATTTTATATATAGTTTCTCGATCGAGGCAGTATTACAATCAAATCTATTGAAATCCAAATACATCATAGAAATTTAAATAATAGCGAAATACAATTTTTTTTTTTGTAAAATAAAATACATCTCTAACATACACTAATTCATATAAATTCATTATAATACTAATATATATTTTAATCTTTTCTTTCTAGGTAAGTTTATCAAGCCAATATTGTAAAAAAAAAAAAAAAAAAGTAAGCTAAAGCCAACAACACTAATTACCAGCCAAATTTCGCACTGAAGGCTAATACGATTTTTTATGTACAAATAGCCTGTTAAACATTAAAAAATAAGATCATTGATTGCTTTGCAAAGTTTATTTGCTTTGACTATATTTTCGGCCCAGGAATGATTAATGTGTTTATAGTTGGTATCAAACAAATACAAATAAATTAGAAAAATACTTTGTTAAGATTGTTTTTTTTTTTTTTTGTCCCTTCATTACTTTAAGTGCTATAGGCTAAAATACAGGCAAAAACAAATCTTAGTTTGCAAAAAGCCACTTTTTTCAAATTAAAAAAAAATCGTACAACACAGAAGTCGTAATAAACATTTGCGTTTATATTATAAGCTTAAAGAATATTGTTCAACGTACAAATAAAAATATGTTTTAAGAAAATCCATGAAGGACTTCTAAAGTAATAGTCATTTTACCTATTACAAGTGTGAAAATTTCGCTTAATTAATATAAATATGTGTACTACCAGTCGTATGAGTGATATTAATTTAATGTTACTTATACGTTAGGGTGACAGCCGATTTTTTTTTTTTTGAATTTCAAGGTGTGCGTTTCAGAATATTGTGAGACTAGGTCTAAAACTTCAGTGCTGAAAAATTGGGGCATATCGGACGTCAAAGGTCATATATATAAAGGGTTTTCTAATAGGTACTTGACAACTTTGAATTGAATTTGTGAACGCACTATTTCACTGATCATCTAACTGTTACTTTCCTTTTTTTCAATAAACTCAACGTTTTCATCATGGAAAAGTACACGAACGTATGCAAATTATAAAAATGTACTAACGAAATTCGGAGTCGGTGACCGCAACTTTAAGAGCGTTAAGATAATGAATTTCATCGCATCAGTGACGAAGCTCATTTTTGGCTCAATGGGTTCGTCAATAAGCAATATATGCGTTATTGGTTTGGTGAAAATACACATGCACTTCATGAATCACCATTTCATCCACAAAAAACTGTTTGGTGCGGTTTTCATGCCACCGGCGTCATTGGGCCATATTTTTTTTGTCGACAATTACGATCGTCACATTACTGTGAATGGCGATCGTTATCGTGCCATGATTACCAATTATTTTTGGCCCGAATTGGAAAACATGGACTTGGACCATATGTGGTTTCAACAGGACGGTGCCACAAGCCACACAGCGCACGTTACAATCGATTTATTGAAGAGTAAGCTTGGTGAGCGTGTTATCTCAAGGAATGGACCAGTCAATTGGCCGCCTTGTTCGTGTTATTTAACGCCTCTAGACTTTTTTCTTTGTTGCTACGTCAAATCATTGGTCTATGCCAACAAGCCGACGACGTTGGAATAACTCATAGGCAATATCGAACGCGAAATAGCGGCCGTTACGGCCGAAATGTGTGACCGAGTCATCGAAAATTATGTACAACGAATCGACCGCTGCCGACGTGTCCGCGGTGGCCATATGAGCAAAGTCGAGTTCTATTCATAAATGTTTTGATTGTATTTCAAGTCGACAATAAAGTTTTGGAAATATCTCAAATGTTTTGCGTTTTATTTAAAAAAAAATTGTGAAGTCCTTATTAAAAAACCCGTTATATACACTCAGGGTTCTCCTGCTGTAAAAATTGTAAGTGGTTTGAGTTGTAATTGAAAAAAAAGTTATTTGTAGAAGAATTAAAAATTTTGACTACATATTAGGGTGAATATTAAAGAGCTGCATATGAGAAAAATAAGTAAAACATTTTTAAAGTTGATCTTCATTTCACTACCAGCGATTGAAGTTACTGGTTGTAGTGCATTTTGACGAAAAAAAAATAGTTTTTATTTTCGAAATTGGGCTCAAAAATTTCTTAAGTTTTGGCTTATTACTAGAAAAGCATTTTTAAATTTTATGTAGAGTAATTTTGGTACACCAGAGTTGAGTTCGGTTAATTCAACTCTGGTCTTGTGAAAACTAATGTTCAGTTGTACCAAACGATTGAAATTCGTAATAGCCTAATTTGATTCGAAGTAACCGAATTTCAGTTGGCAAATAGCTACATTTTTCTCTGTGTGTATATGCAGCAGTATTCAAAAAATGTTAATTTACAAACTCTGCAATAAAATGTTATCCTATAAATTATTTTATGTAACCTATAAATGAGCTGAATTGTGATTGATTTACGTGAGCTGAATTTTGCTTCATTAACGTGAATCAGTCGTGTGTGTGAGTGAAAAATTATTTTACTCACGAGAGCATGCGTGAGTGTGAGTAGCTAAAACGTTTTTCGCGAGTGTATTTGAGACAAATTTTTGAGTGAGTGAGTCAGCGTGCTTGAGTAGAATTTTTCGAAAAAAATGTTCTCTGTAAACCAATATTTCTTAAATATTTTGCTACTTTACTGTTTATGGCTTTACAAAACAAAAACAAAATTACCTACTCAGAGCAATTTTAGTTAAAACATTCATAATATACATTTATGTTTAAATTTTATTTCGTGAATTTTCGTGACTCACATCAATTATGCGTGATCACAAGTGAGTGTGAGTAAAATCTAAATTTACTCACATTAGCGTGAGTTAATAGTTTCTTTCGTAAGCGTAAGTAAGTGAGTGAGTGTGAGCCAAAATTCACTCACATGCTCATCTCTACTATAAATTATTTTATGTAATTTTATTTTAATTAGGATAAGTTACTTATTTTCAAAATAAAAAATTTTAAAATGTTTCAAATCCAGTTTGTGAGGGTCATAAGGATAATTAATTTTTTTTTTGGTATTGCAATTCATATATTTAAATAAAGTTATCTATTAAGTTCTACCAACTAATGTGGGTCACTTTGACCCAAAGGTGGTACTAGGGTTATTTTCGAAAAAAATTTGTTTCACTGTTACTTTTAGTAAAATAAATAAATCTACAAATTTTCGTAAAATAAGATAGAAAGCTAACGATTTCCATAAATTTGTTTCATACTAAAGTAAGTAAAGCTTGCATATATCTGACTTTTGACCTCGATGCTCCTCCCGGAAGCGTTGTCAGATTTGGCTCCAGTTTTCATCACTAAAGTTTTAGACATATTCTCGCAATATTCCGAACCACACCCCTCATAATTTGAGCAACATTTTTTTTCCATACAAAACGGTTGTCATACATGTGATATACTGCAACTGTGATATACTGCAACCAAAATTAAACACACATTTTCATTTTAGTGTAAAAAATAATAATGGTAAAGAAATAAACTGTATTACAATCCAAACAACTACATATTTTTAAAGCGGGAAGTGCCCTGAGTGTATTTCTTTGAAAATGTGTTTTTAACTTAACTTCACATTTAAGTACATAACATTCTGAGTGTTTGTAAAAATATTGTAGTTCATTCACTTTTTGAAAAAACATTGAGAAATTGGCATTAATTTACACTATGTCTTTTGATTTTGATTAAATTCTCCATAGAGGCCCTGAATTCTATAAAATCGTATTTCCCTACCTAGCGATAATATTTAAATACTCAAAAAATTTCTATAATTTCTATATAAATCTAGTTGGTCCCACCAGCAAAATATATTTTAAATTACAATAAATTTATTCGGAACACTATATAAAAAACTTAATATTAGTTGTTGCCTGAAAATCAATTATGTACAAATACTTTATGTATAAACTTTGATAAAATGGTGAAGAATAAATAATAAAGTGATATCAGCGACATACACATACTACTACAAATGTACAACACTATAAGTGTAGGGGAATGTGTAAAAACACATATTGTTATACATCAAACGCGCATATGTTGTGGTATTCGCTGTTTATTTTTCAAGCATTATACGTATTTGATTTATTGTAAAATGCCTCGATGGAATGTTTTATAATAAAAGGCCAAAGCAAAAAAAAAAAAAAAAACAAACGGCGAAAACAATCGAAATTTAGGTAATTGTTTATTATAACGCCATCATAACAAGTGATTTCTGTCATACAGAAATTATTGAAGTTAAACAAACACATTGACACTTCAAATAGAGACACAGTGACATTTACATATACGTGGTAATTTCATAATAACGGTAGAAACAAACCTAAGAAGACTTTTTAAGAACATTCCCAGGAAAACTTTGGTAATGGTTGCGACAAAGTAATACATTAACTTGTAATGAATACTCCTTACATGTATTATTATTCTTCGACAAAAAATAATGAGTTACATACAATGGGTTACATAATGTATTACTTTGTAATGAATACTCTTTACCTTCAGCATAATGGTTTGCGCGTTGGACAATTACACAGATGGTCCCGGGTTCGATTCCCGGTGACGACAACATCAATTTAGAAAAATAATATGTATGAGTTTTCTATCACTTATAAGTATCTCTGCGTCCACCTTCGGTGTTCCCATAGCACTTAACCCCACCGAAGTAAAATAATTAATCAGGGCTATGAAACAAAAAGGTTCAATAAATTCGCCAGCTCTCCATCAGATGGCGAGCAACAATTGTTTTAAGACTTATCTACTCGCGCAATTACAGTGTTGCTATGTTTGAAGTTTCACCACCTTTCATCTCTCCACTATCTCCTTTCCAAAGAAACCAACACATTAATTAATATTAAGAATTTCCTGAATGTTGCTTCTTTTTGAAAACAAAAAAAAGAAAAAAGTTACCAATAACACTGTGTAACAAGAAAAAGCATCCCGTACCATTCCAACGGAAAATGAAAGTAGACCAAAACCCCCAAAGGGTTTTGAAATCTTTGCTCTTGTTTTGTTTTTATAGGCCCTTGAAGTTGACTCATTTTTAGCATATTTTTGGTATTTTTTTTACTATGGATGAAAATAAAATGTTGAAATGGGTAAAAATAAAATGCAAAGCGACGAAAAGCGAGGATACTCATTTTCACACAGACTATTTGTTAGCTTCTTTAGAAGTGTGGTGTTCAAAATGAGGTAAATCGGTCCAGCGCTTCAAAAGTTATGAGTGAAAATGTAAGGCAGCCTTAAAATGTTTCATACAAATGTGCGAATTTTACTAAATTACGTGACTTGACCATTTTGTAACCAGACATATAGAGGTGAATAGTGTTGAATATTCACCTCAAGTACTTTTTTCAACAAATTTTTTTTCACCTCAAATTATTGTTTACTATGAGAAATGTTGGACATTTTGTAACTAAACAAGAGTCAACTTCAAAAGCCTATAAAAACAAAACAAGAGCAAAGATTTCGAAATCCTTTGGGTGTTTTAGTCTACTAATGGTCTACTTTCGTTTTCCGTTGGAATTGTCCGGGTTGTCTGCCATCACCCGAAATTTGTTGCACAGTGTCATTGGAAACTCATGGAACGCCTTGTAATGATACATTATTACATTTTGCATTATTACAATACACTGAATAATGACTTACCTATCATCAATTAAATAATGCATGAAAAATACACGTAAAGTAATATATATTTAGTTATTTTTAAATCTATATTTAGACATATTACTTTGGGATTTTATGTAAGCATAAGGCTAAGGCATATATATTTAACATCACGTACAAAAACTCGAAGCAAACCTATTCGTTTACATTTTAAGCAACCCATTACTATATGTGTCGGTGGCTCAGTTGATAGAGATTTCGCCTAACAACAAATGACCCAGGCGCGACTCCCAGCGTAACCACGATAATTATTTAATTAAAGAAAATGTTTGTCATCCTTTTTTTTATAAATTTTTGTTTTAAGAACATCTATTTATAGACAAATTACTTTTCCCTACCAAGTAACCAGTTACTTTATCCCCTATAAGGGAATGAGTTCACGCATTACTTTTAGGCACATCGCCTGTAAAATTCATCAGTAAAGTAAGGTGTAATGTAATGAGTGTCGATACATTATACATTACTTTACCCATTGTTTGGTAATGTGTGGTTTTGCTGGGTCGCAGAACGATAGACGATTTTTAAGTAAACAAAGAAATCCCCTATCAAATTTATCACATTTCAAACAAGTTATAGTTTTTTTTTATTCATATTCATATTCATATCATGATAATTGAGATATTGTTTTACGAACTTTGGGACATAATTATTTTATATATGTATATATAACCCTCACAATGTCATAGGACTATAAATTATTTAAATAGTTTGGTAAGTGTTTTTGTTTTGTATCATATTTTTGAACTAATTTCTTTCCCCCAACCAAACAAATCATAAATTTTCGACAGCAACATCGTATATATGATGTATTATTTAAAAACTGAAATATAAATATGGCATTAATTGCATTTTGGTAAAAGTTTATTGGGTCACATATTGATTAATGTTAAATGAATTAAATATCACTCATAGGCAATGAAACCTAAGTGATGTATGATTAATATTATTTAAAAGGTTTGAAAATTGAGTTTTGTTGGCTAACAAAGAGGGAAAATTAAAATAGCAGAGATAATAAATGTTATATAGTTAGATTTAATAATTCAATTTTTATTTCAATAAGTGTTTGGTAAAAATTATGTGGCATTAAACGTATGAGTTATATTTTATAATTAATAATATCACTTATACGCACTCAGTTACAAATTACAAAATTTTTGATATCACCACTAATCAACAAACTTCAACTTTTTGCTAAAGCTGTCTTTGTCTACATATTTTTAAATATATTTTTTTCTCATGTGCAGTTTTTGAAATATAGCCAATTTTTTAATTTACATCAGCTTTTCGTAAAGGTTGTGTAATTTTTCGAAATTTAACCTCAAAATCATAAATATTTTTAAAAATATAAATTTACACAAAATTATCTATAATTTGAGCATAATCATGTCAAAGTTAGTGTCAGCAAATTCTTGCAAAAATATCATGATTTTGCAAAAGAAAAATCTAAAAATTAAAATATATGAAAAATTGAGTAAATGATATAAATATGGAAAACGCAATATTTAAAAAACTACAAATTAGATTTTTTTTTTAGATCCCGATTTAGATAATGAAAATCTTCAGTAAAAGCAATGAAACCATTTTTCGCAAAATAAACGAAAATTTTCTTCAAATATATGAAAACCTTCATTGTTTTTAAATTCTTAATTGTTTTTTAGATTTGTCTAAAAACCTGCTCTTCAGATCCAGTGAAAAAAGATTATTTCATTTAATGATCCACCCGACCTGTGGTCCCTGAAAACTGTTTTTTAATGGAACTTATTCTTATGAAATAAAATGGTATTTTTCATAAAATTTCTAGAGTTTCTTTCAGTAATTTAATGTAATTTCTTGCAGTAATTTAATGAAAACTTTCAATTGACAAATTCTATAGCGATTTCATTTATGAAAATTCATTAAAACTTGCAGATAATTCTCTCAGTGTAGGTCTTTTAAAAAATATGTGCTTGAAAGCCACGTTTTTATTGGCCTTTGAATATGGCCTATGGGGAATGAGGAGTCAATTGACCTAAAAGTGACTGGCTAAAGATGGACTTATCACAGGACTGGTATAATTAAATACTGAAGTGGGTTAAGCAGTGTCAACTGTCCTAAAACTACCAATCCTGTGACTGGTAAAGGGAGGACATACCACATAACCAGAATGCTTATTAACAAGAAAAAGCCAGTTGGCCAGAATTTTACCCATTGGAAGCTGTTTAGTTTTCGTTTATTTTTATGCCCATCTTTATACCCATCTTTGGTTAGTCCTGTGGCATGCCACTATGTGGCTTAAAGCAGGACAAGCCCATGTTAAAGTTGCCAGTTGTTTACATAGGGTAGGGTTTAGCAGAGGACCGGTCTCTGGCACGAAGGGACCGATCCTGTGGCACACGCAGGACCGGTCCCATTCCCCATAGGGTGATTTTTTAAAAACAATAGAAAATTGTGTACAAACATAGTTTCGTGAAAACAAACATATGGCAACCATATTTTGTTCTCTGCGTATACATTAATGCAATAGATTCCTACCGGTGCTTAGATACCTACACGATCTAGTTCGTGTTCATGGTAAGTATCAAAGCACTTTTAGGTATCCATTGCTTGAAATTACGGGCATAACATGCTATCTCTTTTTCGAAGCGATTTTTAAAGAGTACCGTTGGAATTAGCGGTTTAAACCTGCTTAAGTGGTTACCATATGCAATGCAAACTTTCTTATTGGCGGTAAACAAGCTTTATATTATTTGTTGTGAAACATGTTGAAGAATTGTCCAATATAAACAAGAACAGTTAAGGTGGAGAGTAAACCATTTAAAAAGACTAAAACTTGAAAAAAATCTAAAAAAATAAGATATTATTTTAAAGGTTCACGTTACCGATTATTATGAAAATTTAATTGTTTACAAAGATATTATTTAAAAAATTGCGAATATAATTCTTACCGTTTACATTTCTTTAAAAATTGTTTGTTATTAATTTTTTAATTTTTACCAAAAATTTTACGTCATAATGCGTTTTTCGAAAAGACATTACAAACCCATGAAAAAAACAAACAATCGAAACTTTTTTAAAATAATGATGGCGAATATTAAACTCGATGATACTTGAAAATGTTTACATATTCATATTCATTCAGGGAATAGGGGGAAAAAAAACCGAGAGATAAACTTTAGGAAACAGGCTTTAATTGGGAACATTCCCTCAATTAATGCTTTTTTTATCCTTAATTTTATATCTAAGATAGAACAAACATTTCTTTTTATCAGATTAATATATAAAAATTAGTTTTATTGCATGTTTAATTATATTTTTCTTGATTATACTAAATTTTGATTACAAATCACTTCCCTTAAGGGTATCAAATAAAGATTATGCCTCAAAAGTAATACCCAATTAACAAGATTTATAACACTGTGTCAAAAGAGATTTAAGTAACAATTAGTTGTACAACAACAAAAAATATTAATTGACAATAATTTATCAAATTATTTTATGTACAATTTTAAAACAAATATTCAAGTCAAAAGGAAAAATAAACAAAACGTAGACCTTCAGCCATAATAAAATTCTATAGTAGCACACAAATATACAAATACACACACCCTCACAACAATGATAGCCTTAATTATAGCAATTGAAGATTTATAATTTGATTTGTTATAAACATTTAAAAAAGAAAAACATGGATTATAAAATAAAATGCTATTAACACACAAATTGTTTTCAATTAAAATTTAATAATTTTTTAAATGACTCTGTTATTATTATATAAAACATTATTTTGCACAAAGTGTTTAAATATTTACAGCAAAAACAAATCATTATATAAAATAATTATCAACAATAAATACATTTTATATAAAAAGAGATTAAAACTCAACCAAAACAACATCAATACAAATTACCGAGAGCATTGTAAGTGTTTTGGGCTTAAATTAAAGCAAATGAACAATATTTAACTTAATATCCGGCAATTAATTTATTATACATTAAATTAAAATAAAAAGTATACAAACAAATTAATGATTGTGGGCATGTTGGATTATGTGGCCCAACACCTGTTATTTGGTCTATACAAAAAAAAAAAAAACTAAGTGGAATATTTCAAATTTAAAATAAACATCAGCTGTTAGGCGAACTCTTTGTAGAAATTCCATTTAATATCACCGTGAAATTAATCGATGTTTTCCGATTTTGATAAAATTTTGTGAGTGTATGCGATAGTGATGTATTAAAAAAAATTATTTTTTTTTTGAAAACTCTGGCAACCCTTTCAACCCTTCAAATTGTGGTGGGGTTCAAATGGTTGTGGGACTTCACTTAAAAGCTCATAAATTCTGATGTGTAAAAAATATCGACAAATTTATTTTTGCATAACAACGGATAGGTTTTGGGGTATAAAACAATACATAATTACACTCACAAAATTTTATCAAAATCAGAAAACATCGATTAATTTCACGGTGATATTAAATGGAATTGCTCTTTGGGAATTTTTCGGCGAATAATTAAAAAAAAGTTAACTACAATTTGCACAAGTTTTACGTTAGGGAAAACTAGAGTTAAAACCTTATATTTTTTTTTTTTGCAATTATCAAATTATAGCTACCCTTTGTCCATAAAAGAATACTAAGAAACCCAATTTTATTTTATTGCGGTTTTCAAAAAAGTTCCCGCATAAAGTTTTTGGAATGATACAAGTTTTTCGTTTAATTAAACCAAAAGTTAATATTTCGAAAAAATTTGAAGATATTCAACTATTACGATGCCTATTGATCTTAAAAGACACCAGCATTTTTAAATTTAACGTGTTTCGCAGATTTTGATAAAAAAAAAAATACAGAATTGTTTCGCGATAAGGGTCTTAAAATTCACAAAACAACGAGCTTATTACGAAAAAATTTGTTTAAAATATGTTGTCCACTAATGCAACTTAAATAGTGAAAACGTATTAAAAATACATTTTTAGAAAATGCAATTTATGCGGGAGGTTTTTGTTTCAAAATGACCCGAAAAAATGTATGCCCCTAATGAATAACTAAATTATTTGTTATTTTGTAAGTTTTTTTTTTTGGGTTACTGTATAAATTATCATATTATTTTCAATTGTAATATGTATTTTGGCCACATATGGCTTTTATATTACACAATTATAACAAATACAAAAAAAAAAAAAAAAAAAAAAAAAATTAAAGACCAACCAAAATTTGTATTGAAGTTAAAATTTATTTTATTTTTGTTTATCGTTTTAAAACTACTATTCTACTAAAACTACTAATTCTTCAATATTGGCTTCCAGTGCGTTAACCGTTGCGGGCTTGTCCTTGTAGACATGAGCCTTAACATAGCCCCACAAAAAATAGTATAAAGGCGTTAAATCGCACGATCTAGGCGGCCAATTGACCGGCATGTGGCACAGTCTTGCTGAAGCCACATGACAACCAAGTACAGCTCTTCCATTTTGGGCAAAAAAATTAGTAATCATAGCACGGTGGCGCTCGCCATTAACAGTAACGTTCCTGAATTCGTCGTCTTTAAAAAAGTACGGTCCAATGATGCCACCGGCCCATAATTCACACCAAACAGTGCATTTTTCTGGATGCAGTTCCTGCAATGCTTCTGGCTGCTCTTCACACCAAATACGGCAATTTTGCATGTTCACGTATCCATTCAACCAGAAATGAGCTTCGTCGCTGAACACAATTTTCGGATAAAAAAGTGGATCTTCAGCCAACTTTGCCAGCTCCCATTCATCAAAAGTTAGCCGTTGTGGTAGGTCGTGTGGCTTCAATTATTGCACCAGCTGTATTTTGAAAGGTTTTACACCAAAATCCATCCGTAAAATTTTCTACGTAGTGGAGTAACAGAGACCCAATTGCTGCGAACGGCGCCGATTCGATAATTCAAGGTCATCAACAGCACTGACGGATACAGCTGCGATATTTTTCTCTGTACACACTCTATGTATGCGTGTTGGTGGTTTCATTTTTGGTGCGAAATTTGGTCACAATATTCCGAATAGCCTCTTCATAAGTCGTCCAAACTGACCATAAATTGGAAGAAGTGCACGATGCACTTTCTCCACCGAGCATGAATTTTGATAATAAATTTTAATAATCTGCAAGTGTTGTTCGTTTGTAAGTCGATTCATGGTTAAATTATAGACCAAACTGAACATGTTTAACAGTAACATGTTACATGTTACACGAAAACAGCTCAGCTGCCAAAAACAGTGTTGCCAAAAAGAAAGTTGCTAAAAATCACCCTTTACCATTCCATATATATGTGCTAGTTTCTGCAGATTGTTTCGTATAACAAAAAATTCGTCTGTATTTGAGTAAAAAAATTGTTCGAAATAAATTTAGGCATTTTTTCATCTTCTGTTGGATTTGATATGTTTAGTATTTAGGAACTAAATGCCAGCTTGGTTTCATATTGTATAGATATCAGAGATTTCAAAAAGTATAAAATTATTTTTCTAGTGCATACAGAATGTAACGTAATCAATGTTTAACTTTGTAAAATTTTTATAGTGTTCATGCTTTATGCGATTTTGCCGGTAGATTTCTTATTATTTTTTTTTATAACTAGTAGGGCAAAATTAAAGTTAATATATTTTTCACATAAAATTCAGTTATAAATATGAAGGCTGATATTTTTGCTCTAAAAGACCACAAAAATGTTTTATGCGAAAAAAATAGATTAGTTAATATTTTAAAGCAACTCCACGTTAATACCACATATTACGTCTCTGATTTCTGTTTAAACGATAAATCGCTATAAATATAAATATTTATAGTGAAAAGATTAAAATTTTTAATGTTAAACAATATCAAACTTATAACGAAAAATTAAGTATAACAGCAACAAAAAAAAAATCTGCATATTTAACAATAAAAAATATTGACATTGCTAATAATAATAAAAATAATAAGCAATAATAATGATTTACGATTTGTTAAATTCAACATATACACACACATTTAAAGCAACAATTTATGCAGAGTGGATAGAAAAAGGAATAACGCCTAAAGGAATTTAAATTTAATTGGTTTATGGCGTAAATGTTTGCAAAGGTACCCAGTCAGAAACTGTCAGTGGTACAAAAAAACCAATCACCTAATCAAGGAATTGTAAATATATTACTGACAGAACTGTTGTTTAAGACGCTTTACCACCATTTCCAAAAAGAGTTTTGCCAGTATTTGTCTTTGCCAGAATTTTTCTTTGTGGTCAGCAAAAAAAAAACATTGCCAAAGAATTAGCTGAGACCACTGGGCCAATAATGGCAAAAAGTGTTTCCCAGTGCTATTCAGTCAGAAATTGCAACGTCTCAAAACTATAACAACCGGTAAGGCATTAATTTTATAAAAATTGTGATTTGATTAAAAAAGATCATAGCCGGAAGGTTCCGAGTTCGATCCCTATTCCAGGCATACATTTTTTCTGATTTTTTATACTTTTAATATTTTTTTTTAATAGAAAATAAATTTTTTTGTTTCTGAAAAAGCTCTTTTAAGACCAACTTTTTTGTTTGTTTTCCAAACGTTGACAAGTTTGATTGCAAAAAAAAAAAACGTATGCCTGTGCTGATACATTTAAGCTGGCATTTATTACCCAGCGGGTAACAAGTACCAGCTTTAAGTCCTTAAGTATTATATGTCCTTAAGTATTATACTTTAAGTCCTTAAGTATTATATGTGTTGTTAGCTCAGTGAGTAGAGCTGTCCGCTGAAAATCTCCAGGCCTTTGCTCGAATCCCGTCATTACCAAAAATTTTATAAATTAACTTTTTTTTTACAGATTTGTTAGTTTTTTGTTTTTATATACATCGAGATTAGTTTTATGTTATTTTTAATTTATAACGAGCTTCCAACCGCCGTATATTTACAAAAATAAAGTAAATCAAACTTATTAGCTAGGTTGATACTAGTATTTCGATCTGGCTAAAGATCTCTTCAGAACCCGAAGTTTAAGAATAGTTAGAGCCTCCATAATAGGCAGAACTTTAACAAAAAACCTATTAATCATTAATTTTGTTCCATTCTTGTCTTCTTAGTAATCAAGCACGTGGTTAGGGTCTTTTCCTAACAAGCATCATGACGTTACTAAACTTTGAAGACCAAATTTTTTATTTTGAATTTAGTTTTATTTTGAAAAACGAATTTTAAGACCACCTATTTCATGATTTTACCAACATTGAAAATTTTGTATCCTCAGTGCTCGTGAAACCTTTTTTGAACAGACTTTTTTGTAATGAAGTTATTATTTTGGGGTTGGAAAAACACTTGTTGCTAGCACTTGTACCACCTGTTAAAGTACCTTGCCAGCGGTGGTCCGTTTGTCTTTTTCTGACTGGGTATTTATACAAAAATAATATAATTTGCAAACAAATGAGCTGAGTTTTTTTTCCACAAGGACATATAGTAAAATTATGACATCACAAAAATTTCGAAGTATAACACTACCCAACGGCCAAAAAAACACGGCTTTGAAACACATCTTCTTTGATAGACATATGCACGCATTTCTTTTCTGGCAAACCTGTTTTCTCATTTGCAGTTTTTGAAATATTGCGGTTTTTGTATTAACATCATTCAACCCATTTTTGATATTATTTATTTAATTTTAAAAAATGTAGCATAAAAATCATAAATTTTTTTTTAATAATATAAATTATCTTCAATTTGAAAATTATCTTCAATGTCGACGTTTGTATAGATTTATATTCATATGTGCGCCCCGGTAGGCTAGTTGGTAGCGTGCTGGCTTATCAGTGTGGGGGTCGTGGGTTCGATTCCCACCAGAGTCACTGGCCTGTTTTCGCTACAACGCGCCGAAGGCCATAGGAGCTAGTGCTCGGTTAGGGTAATAGTATATAATTTGTAATTATATTATTATTAATTAATAAAAAAAAAATAAAAAAAAAATATATTCTTAAAAAAAAATTTATGATTTTTTGAATATGTATCATTATTTTTAATTTCGAAAAATGCAAAAAATATATAAGAACAATTATGTTGAATGATTTAAATATAAAAACCGGGAGTTTTTCAAAAATATGTATTTCAAAGGCAGGCTCTTCAAAAAGTAGAAAGTTGTTGAGTAGTGTAATTTGTTAGTTTATGGTGGATATTGTAGGTTGCATGAGCAACTATAAATTTGCTATTAACCCCAAAAGATATTATGAATTTATAAAAGGTTCTAAATTTTCAAAGATATCTAACAAGATGTATGAGAGAGAGATATAGAAAGAGAGAGAGATATAGAAAGAGAGAGAGAGAGAGAGAGAGAAGAGTTCACTTTCCTTAAATATGCGTTTAAAGCTCTAATTTTTATAGTTACTATATAAAAAAATGTGTGCCTTTTAGGGTTAACAATTTAATTTAAATTTTGCTATTCAACTCTCTGTGATTTGTATATTAAAAAAAGACAGAAAAAACAACATAGTGGAGTTTTAATTTCAATGATAATGAAGTTATAAAATGCATTGATTTAACCTCAAATTCAAAAAGTCATTTCCGTGCTGTATACAAATTACAAACAAGTATATACTACTCATCCTGGCCTGTTTAACGATTTCTATGGTTGGGTTTTTTTTTATCCAAAATACGAAAAAAAGTATTGGCAAACATTATATTATTTTAATGGGCTTTGGTGGTTTCAAATGTGGTTGTTTGGTTAAAAACATGATACTAAATGAAATTGCTTATAGCCCAACTTACATACACACACACACACATACATAGAGTACGACAGCACATTCAACAAACATACAGATTACATATGTAATGAGGTCACTACTAACGTATGAGTAACTTACAAACAAAGTGTATGCAAGAGTTCAACATGACGTATAAGTAAAATACACTTTAATAATGTGTAAATTTTAAATACGAAAACTGCAGTTAAAATTTCTAATTTGATTTTTTGATTTTACTAGTTTTTATTTGTTTAAATTTGTATTTGAATTGTTAAGCAAAGACTGATAGTTTAGCGAGAATTTTCCAAATTAATTTTAAGAGTTTCAAGTGGGCGACTTTTTACTTTTATATAAAATTTAGTGATCTAAAATTTTGTAGCGTTTGGTTTACGAGAAGTTGTTGCGGAAAACGATTGAAAATTTAATTAATATTTTCAGGTACACACACAGGGAAAATATCAGTTGGAATTCGTTCGATATTACATTATTTGTGTTGGTAAACAAATATATTAGCTGTGTGTGCATACACATGTTAATCAGGACCAGTTATTTTGTCTAGTGCAAGTTTAAAAATTAGCTTAACAAACTAACTTTCTTAGTGACAGACAATCGGTTGATTTCCATAATTAAACAATTTTAAATATGGTTAGAAAAACTACTAGTCTATGCAACCATAGAAAAAAATCTTCAGTAAAGACAGCAATTTTATTATAATCATAAACATTGCTCCCAATTGCAGTAACTATCATACCTTGTCCTAAACAAAATAATTGTTATTTGCTATTTATGTCAAATTAATTATTTAAAAATAACAAAAAGAAAATTGAAACAAAAAAAATGGTTAATAAAAAATATATGTGCACAAATTTTAAATGCTTAAAAAATACGGAATAAAATTAAACAAACACCGTGGAATAGTAGCAAAAAACAAGAAGGATATGCTGATGTGGTAATCTTAAATTTTGTGTACATATAAATGAAAATTATTGTAGTTGCTCGTTTTTTTTTTCAGAATTTTAAACATATTTGTAAGACGGAAGATGACTTAAATTCGCAACAATATTCTTTTCAAATAACAAAAACGGGTGCTTCAAATATGGGGTAAAATTGGAGAAAATTAACATGCTAATAGCAACTACCTAGCAACGGTATTACTCCACCTAGCGCAGTTGCTAAAAAGATGTTTTATAGTTTTTAAGTAGAGCCTACGCTCCAGACCGTTATCCCGGGTTTCCCGGTCTTCGGTCTACCCGGTTACACCGAAAGACCGGGTAGAACGAAAACCTGGAAATCGCAGAAAGTCCGGCTACACCGAAAACCAAGTCTGCCTGTAAAACCGGTCAGCGCGATTAAAACAAAGTATTTTTTGCATAAAAACATATGATTTTTTAACACAAAAACAAATTTTTTCAAAAAAGTACCTTTTTTAAAAAAAGTACCTATTTCAGAAATAAAGTACTCTTTAAAAAAAAAGTATCTTGCTTTCAAAAAGTACATTTTTTCAAAAAAAGCTCCTGTTTTAAAAAATAAACTTTCTCAAAAAAGTAGACTTTTTCAAAAACATAATACTTTTTTAGAAAAAGATATTTTTTTTTTAAAGAGTAGTTTTGTTTTTTTTTTGAAAAAGGATTATTTTTACAAAAAGATACTTTTTTAAGAAGGGATATTTTTTGTGAAAAATATACATTTTTGAAAAAGGAGTTCTTTTGCTAGTGAAAAATGCACTTTTTTGAGAAAAACTACTTTTGCGTTTATGTTCTTATGCAAAACATAATTTGTTCTAATCGCGTCAACCGGTTCTTACTAGTAGACTGTAATATTATATTGACTGTAATATTTATTTTAATCATAAAAAAATAAAAACATTGGATACGGTGTATTACTTAAATAAATTCGGTTCGATCTACTTAATAAATTCAGTTGTGACCACAAGTATTTTTTTGTTTAAATCCGTAGGCATGATTAAATAGTCAGTACTTATAG
Organism: Delia radicum; assembly: GCA_021234595.1. Lineage (NCBI taxonomy): Eukaryota > Metazoa > Arthropoda > Insecta > Diptera > Anthomyiidae > Delia > Delia radicum. Next base: position 227,943,927 of record CM037854.1, read on the forward strand.
CCAAATTTTAATGACTTCAATTGAATTTCTAAGTAAGATAAATATTAGTTAATGTAACTATCAAAATTCGGTTGGCAAAAAATTCGGTTGCAGCAATTGGTTCTCTTTTCTGTGTGCACATGTAAAAGTATTAAATTCGGGTTTAGCACTATCAAACAGAAAAAATTATAATTAAACATTATTTTGTTGGATGTTAAAAAGAAATTTTGTGGTAAATAACATTTTTGAGGTAAAATACTATTTTTGTGATGGAAAAAATAATTATTGGTAAACAAAATTTGTTAATTTTTATGAGCTAATAAGACCTAAAATATTCATGTAAATAAAAACTAAATTTTTGTTTACAGTTTTGTCCCGATGTTTCGTCGATTAATTGTCGACTTCTTCTGGGGATTCGTAAATTTTGATATTATTACATTCAAAAATTTTTTATAAATAAGTTTACATTTAACATGTAACATACAGCAAAAAACACGAATTTAACAATAAAAACACATCCTAACTTAATATCACAGCTTAATTAAAACAAAATTGTTTATGGTGAAATAAAAATTTAAGATGAATTTAAAATACTCACCACATCTATGCGGCAAATAAAAACATATGAAAAAAAATAAAACATATTTCGCAACAGACGCTACTAAGAAATTGTACTATATATTCCATATTGTATAGAAAATTTAGAGTTATACAATTTATACCGTTTAAGCCGCTGTACCGATTTTTCTCATTTTCAATACGGAAATTTTCGAAATTATGTTCATTAACCTGGATGAAAACGATCAATCCTGATTGCGTTTTCCAGCCGTGATCGGCATTTCAACGCACAGACGCACATCGCTTAATCGACTTATAACTGAGAATCGACTTATAAAAAATGATCTTGAGTATATGTATGAAGAACTTCAAAAATGTTCGATACTTGAAGGTAAAATATTTGCAAACAAATTGTTTAAGCTTGTTAAATCTATTCGCGTTATTGATCTGTCTTAAACGGCGCAAAAATTATGGTGGTTTTAAGTTGCATGCAAATTAAAAATATTAAAATTACAGTTTTTGCTCATTGTATTTATGAAATTTTGAAATATAAAAAAAATTTTTATCATATATTAAAACTTAAAACTAAAACCGCGATTATTTAGAAAAACAAGAATTTTTGCCGGTTTACTGATATTTAGTTGGGTATTTGCAAAAGTGCACTTCAGCGGGCACACGTTAAACAATAAAAAAAATATATGACCCCCTCTAGAATAAAAAAGCTAAATAAAAAATTAGTGGTGCTGGGCCCCGGAGGCCAATAGGTCAAAAAAAAAATTTATAACGAGCTTTCAACCTCCGTATATTTACAAAAATAAAGCAAATCAAACATATTAGCTAGGTTGATACTAGTGTTTCGATCTGGCTAAAGATCTCATCAGAACCCGAAGTTTTAGAAAAGCTAGAGCCTTCATAATAGGCAGAACTTTAACAAAAAACCTATTTATCGTCAATTTTGCTCCATGTCTTCATAGTAATCAAGCACGTGGTTAGGGTGTTTTCCTAACAACACGATGATGCATGATGCTTGTTACTCAAATAAAAGGAAATTTCCTCATGATTTCAAAAATGGTCAAGTTTTTCACTTCTATTGCAGTAAATTTTAGACCCTTTATTGTGGACCCAAAATTTATAGCTTTTTTTGTGTTCAAGAATTATACATAAATGAAAGGAACCCACAAAAGGCATTAACTAAATACCCTGCAGTCCGCCTGGGGACAAGTTTCCCTTTGTCAACACTCTTTTCTCTAGCGACAACTGCACTAGTGAAAAAGTCGACAACTTTCCTTCTACGCACGAGTAGAAACTAGCTACAGACAACAGATCTAGTATATTTCTGGTGACACTGTCAACGAAGTCGTCGACAGTTTTTTTTTTTTTTATTATTTTGCTCTTTCAATAGGACCATATTTGTTTAACAGAGCAACAGTTTTTCTCTTCTTGCATATTATTGCGTCATAATCTTTTGTTGATTAAACACGTGCTCGCCGTGAAAATAAGTTTGTTTTTATAAATTTTTCAATAATTAAAAAAAAAGGTGATTAAAATAATATTGTGTATAAATAAAAATAAAATATAATATGAGCAAAAGAAACTATAAAAGACAAAATAATTTTTAGTTTTATAAGGTTCTATTTAAAAACTATGTAGTTTAAGCTTTTCTTAATAAAAAATTTCCTTCAGACAAAAAATATATGTGTTTAAGTGTTTCGCCTTAACCTCTGTAAAAATCTAGCTCCAGGATCGCCTGAGAAGCGCCACATATGTAGACCAGAGTTACTAAAATGCACTAGTGAATCTGTGGTTCAAATGTCTCCATGTGGTCCTAAAAGAACTACCACGTCAGTAGTGATAAGGTCTACTGGTGGATTTTCAATGACAAGCCTGTGTTAGATGTCAATAGTAGATTACATTGGCTGGGGCATAGCTGGTCAGTAGTACTGGTGACAATGTCACTAGTACAACACTACAGTTTTACTACTCACATTCCCTGCAGGGTATATGATGAAAGTCTCATTGTAATATGTCGTTTGAAAGCAAAATCGGTATGAATTTCGAGGAACCCAAAATGGGGCACGTCTTTTGGTACCTCTTTCAGCTTTCTACAAAAAGTGGTTTAAGGACTTAGCTGTCATAGCAAAAAAAAATGTGTAAAGTTTTTCACATTTAGAATCCCGCTTTTAAAATTGAGAGATCTTTAAATTGATTTCTATAGAAACTCAAGATTTAAAAAACCATTACGTTGATTTTTATACCTCAAAGGAATACAATTTGAAAATAAAATATACTAATAAATAGATATTTAAGTTTACAAATCGATTAATTTAAAAACCCTTCACTGGAATATCAATGAAATAAGCAAAGTCATGTATAGCCATCAAATTTGATTGCAAAATTGCAAAACGCATATTCACAATATCACAATATAAATATGAGGCTTTTTAACCCAAATGCATAGATACAGGATGAAGTAAAATGTCATTATTACGATACGAATAGAAATATATACATTTTGCCTAGATACAAGATGAAGTACAATGACATAATTACGAAATTTGTTTTCCTATCGATACGAATAAAAAAATATACATTTTTATTATCCTTCATAAATATTTCAATATTTTTGTATAAAAGCTACGTATGATGCGTAGGCGTATGAGGAATAATTAATAGAAACATTAAAGTTGTTTACACGTCATATTATTTTAACATAGCAATATTGAAGTATATATGAAACACAACATTCAACAAATATTTTCTTCCAAATAAATGAAACTGCCTTGCTACAGGCATAAATACTTAGGATTGTTATCAAATTTACAGTATTTATTATTCAATACGATACAAATAAAACCAGAAAAAACTTTAAAATTTTTTCCTAAAAGTGGGTGAAGTGGGCATGGTTAAAAATTGTCAAATTTAGGATTTTTTTAAATACATTATTAATTATAATTTAATGTAATCGAGAAAATTACCGAAAATTGTGTGAATAAAGTTTTGTAGAAAATAAAAGTAATTGGAAAATTTCAGAACTAGTTCTAAATTTTAATTGCAATAAATAGCTCATCTATTTTTAAGAAAGATGGAAATATTTATTAAATTTTGTATTCATACCATAAAAGACAGCGAATATTGCATGTTTTAAATTGATACAATTTAAATATTTTTTTAGCTGTTTACTTGATATGAAATGTCCCATATCCGGCATAGTGAAAGTGTTATAAAACTATGTATGTAACATGATTGTGCACACATGTACACATGCAATTTAAATGCATTTTGCAATTTGTTCACTATCTGCATATTTCTATATGGTGCGTGCTTAAATTTGAATTGAAATTTCTTTTTTTTTTTTTGTATAAAACATGACAGCCCACTTCATCTACAGTCTGTTGGTTTTATTCCAACTATTAGTCGGAATGCCTTCTCTTTCCATCACTTTCACTATGCACTCGTATTACAGTTTCACCTTCTAACACTGTTGTAACTACCTTGAATGCCATTGTGGTAGTTTGTAAACAATTCAATTAGATTGAAAAGTGCTTTATGCGCAAATTGCTTTTGAATTATTAATTTGTATTTGTTTTGTAAGTTACTGGGTATTATTAAATTGCAATCATACTGGGTGGGTGGCTTAGGTTAAGCTCATAAGTTTATTTAATGTTAGTTATATTTACAAATTGATAAATGGTTAAGAGTAATATTAATTTATGAGAATTATAAAAATATTGTTAGTGGTGAAATTGATTGAAAAGATTATTAAATATAAAGTGATGATTTATAAATAAATAGAAAATTTTTTAATCGGTTTGTAATAGATAAATACAAAAGCTCAGAAATTCATAAAATATTAATGATTTTGATACCTTTAGCGTTGTAGTTCAAAAACTCAAAATTTTGTATGAAATTTTAAATTTTTAATAAAATTTCATACAATATTTTAAATTTTTGAACTATAATACTAAATTTATCAAAATTATTAAACAGTCAAGCATTATTAACTTTAATAATAAGATGTCAAGATAGCTACCAAAACGTCTAAAAAAATATATATATTCTTACTCGGTACTATCAGTAAATAATAATCATGTGTTTTAGAAAGTACTAAAACTGTAAATTTGTAAATTATAATTTTGTAAATTATAACTTTAATAAAATTAACTTACAGTAACATATTAGTGGCTAATAGGCTCTTTTTTCATTCCCGTGAATTTGGTGTCGGATTTCCAGGGATTTCCCGGCAAACAAAAATGCAAAGTACTTTTAAATGGATCGCTTTTTTAACAACATACAAATAAACAAATTTCAAAATAACTAGTTTAAAAAGCCAGTTACCAGTTGACATTTGCAGTATCTGTTATTAACACTTTCGGCAGTATTGTGGAAATTCCCGTCATACACTTGTCCTTAAATAGACTAATGACGGGAATTCCCGCTAATTTTCACATCGATTTTTTCAACTGTCAAAACTGAAATTTTTTATCATTGTACAAAATAAGTGCTGCTAAAGTGCTAAAATACAAGCACTAAAAAGCAAAATCCAATTCAACATATGCCAATAAGGAGAATTTTCATTTAAAGTAAATGTTCAATTATTTATTTTTTGTGTAGAAACGCCTTCATTAAAACGAAAGAAACGCATTCATTTTTTTATGAAAAAATAAGTGATTCTCTGGCAGGCACCAGCCAAAATTAAATGAAGCCGAAAGGGTTAATTACCAATTGAAATAACTTCGCAATTCAACCATAAATACAAGAAAATTGGTAGTAATTTACGATTTTTTCGGTTCAAAAAAGTCTTAAAATTTAAACAAAAGATACTATTCCCGCGGTATGTGAAAACAGAACCGGTTGCCAAATTGCCTATCACTTGATCGGTTTAAAAGTCACTGATGGGTCTGATAGTACCAGGCCTGTGCTAGGTGAAAATAAGACAATTTTCTTAAGTACTTATTACGTTAATGGTTAAAAAATGTCTTTGCAGCTCAAAGAAATGGATCTTGGCTAAAAAATGTTACATTAAAGTTATGCGAATCTGTGATATGTTATTTTGCAATATTCCAGGATATGTTCTTTTGCGTCTGTCCTGTGACCTATTATTTGGGGCTAGTTGTGTGACATGTTCTTTTACACCGGTTCTGTGACATGTCACGTATTGCAATTGACCCCCTCGGAGGACAACTCCATGTTATAAACAAACCCGTACCGTGACCGGTCGTATCAGTCTTTGAGCTAACTCGTAACTACTTCAGTGTTGTAAGATGCTGTTTGAGGTGGTTTTCGAACCACTTTATTGTAAGTTCACTTTATTTTAGGAATATTAAAAATGATGTCTGTTTTATTTGAAATTGAAATATCATCAATTTATTTTTCAACCTATTTTTAATAAAAAGACTTTAAAAAACGATTCAACAATGATTAATATTTTTGATAAAAAAAATATATATTTCAAAAATTATTGACTTGTGCGTGTATGATGCTCTGTTGGAGGTAGTTTTTGAAAAACTTTTTTGTAAGTTAAAATAAAATATATTAATGGTGAAACTGAATTTAGATGCCTCTTATTTCCGAAGGTATTATTAATTAAGAGACACTACGGACAGGGTTAGGTAAGCTATACTAAAAAGCATGCAAATTTTCATGTTGTAAAGTCGAGGGATGGTTGGATGGAAGACGATGGCCATTAAAAACACCTCAGAGTAAAATAAGCATTTTAAAATTATCTTAAAAAGTTTTCAAAATTTATTTTTTTTGCTTTTTTTTAAAAAATTTGAAAAATCTTCATGTTGGACTAAATGAATCAAGTGAAAAAAAAAAATACATTTTGTTCATCCCTGGCGGATACATCTACAGTTTTTTCCAAACATATTTCGCTTTGAAATAAAATATTTTAATGATCATAATTAATGCTCGATAGTTCATGTAAATACATGTTTGTTTTCGTTTACTGGAGAACAAAGGTAACCAAATATCTTTAAGAATCAAGAAATTTACAACAAAATTGCATCGATTTGTTAATGTATATTTTTGAATATTTTACGATAAATGCATATTTTTAACTATTTTGCTCAAATGCATATGCTTACCTATTTTGCTATAAATGCATATTTTAATGCATATTTTCTCATTTGCTTCCATATTTTGATAAATGCATAAATGCATAACATGTTACTAATGTAAATGGATATAACTTTTCAAGTAATTGTAAGATTTATAAAAAAAAAAACTAAGTAATACTACGAACTAAACAAATTTTCGAAATATATTTAAATTTATTATTCGGTCGATCCTGTCGAAAAACGATTGGGAACAGGCCACAATAGGCATCGTTCCCTAACATATATCGGAAGTTTTTTCATCGGTTACATATTAGTGGCTTATATTATACCTAACAACTTATATAATTTCCTTAAAAATATATGTCCGTTTTCCTTCATTTATAACAATTTCCTTCTCCTAACATTTCTTGTTGTTTGTTATCATTAAATACCCAGATTTCACTTTATTTGATTGTTTTTGTCTACTGTTAAAAGGTCTGAGTGATTGTTTATCAAATATAATTTACAATTCTTCACATAATATTGTTTACATAAAACATAATTGTGGCTAAAGCAAAAATATTTCTCTTTTATAACATAGACAACACCGAAAAAATATAAGACACTCACCCAAATTGCCAAAAAGATAAATTACAAATACTCAAACATTTGACCTCATATTCAAGCATATATACACTTACACATACACACACATACAAACACTTTCTCATAAACCCAAACAATATGAGCAAGATTAATGATAGTAAAAAGACTTAATACATTTAAAAATGTACAAACGTAAACGTAAACTACACAAACAGGAAACGGAAGTAGAAGAAATGAAAATGAATGAAAAAACAAGACCATCATCTATCTAATGGAATTATACACACACATATACACACACAAACAACATAATCATTTTATTATGTGTAAAATACAATTTGAATACAAAAAAAAAACATATTTAGACAAAAGGAAAAATTGTTACAAAAAAAACATAATAAAATATGGATGAAGTATATCAAAAACTGAGGATATACTTTTTTATTTTTACCAACAATTTATATTAATAAAGGCAATATGATTTCTTGTGATTGTACAGAGATAAAGATAAATTTAATTTTATTAGATTTTCATATACTATAAAAAGAAATAAAAATAAAAATAAAATACATAAACTACAGGAACTTAAAATTTATAATCTACAGTACACAGTGGGATATATCACAAAATTTTTGGAAATAATTCGGCCATTTCTGACGTTGTGATCCGATTGCAATAAAATGTAGAACAGGCTCCTAGACGAGGACAAGAAATTCTCATTGAGTTTGTGATTTAACATAACAAATATCTCTAGAAATTCCAATAACAAAGTCCCCTGAAGATTTCCTTGGGCAGGAATGAAATCCGGATAGGGACACGCCTACATCAGATTGTTTTTCACAATTTGTTAAATAAGTTTTGGGACTTTAGCACATTTAATTACTATAAATGCAAAAGTGACGTTATACTAAGCTTAAGATAATAAGTGACCTAAAATTTAAGAGAAAAATTAAAGAAATCGTTAACAGTTTTAGTAGTACTAAAATTATACTACTAAATAGGTTAATTCTGCGATTTCTATAAACATTTAAGATCTCTAAAATATTTTAAATTTAATAAGTATGTTTTATTTAATATACTTTTAAAATATCACTGTGTAAGTACAACTTTCAGTACTCTTATAAATTCAATTTTCAGTTGTAGATGACCAAAGGTCCTATAGTTGCAAGAGATTTCAAAGATATCAATATCAGTTTTAGTACTATTTAATAAATTTTTTTTCTTACTAGTAGATTCTACGATTTCGATTAAAATTTAAGATTTTTCGGAATTTTTCCTATTCAATTACTTTTGGACTATCATAGTCTTAGTACAAGTTTTAGAACTCTTAATAATTCAAGTTTTAGTGCTGCATAACTGAATTAGAATATAATTTGATTATGAGCAAATTAAATTAGATGCGATAAGTATTATAACTAAACAAAAGAATAATAAGATATTGCAAACAGTTTCGGTACTAATAAAAATTTGCTACCAAATTGGAAAATTTCGCAATTTCGATAACAATGTTAAATATTTTTGCATTTTCTAGTATTAAATTGTTATGTTCTTAGTTAAGTACTTTTTAAATTGTTTTACTTTTAAATTTTAAAAAATGAAAACCAAAAGTTTATTTTTCTATCTTTTATCATAAATTATGATGTGAGCAAGATTATTCAAGTTCAAAATCCTTTGTTTTTTGTTAAAGAAAAACCGTGCAATGTTTATTTATTAATTAAAAAATGTCTTCATCCGCTAATTTAATGCAGACTTTATCTACTGACAGGTTCTTAAATGTTTCATTTCGCGTCACCGAAAATCATCAGAGGACCAATGTAGAATATTATGGTTAAGTACCTGTTTTAGTACTCTTATTAATTGATATTTAAGTTCTTCGTGTCTGAACTTGATTATTGTTCGATTGTGTGCCAATGACGATCGATATCAAAAGCCTCATAATTGAACAAGAGAAATATAAGATATTTATAATAGTTTTAGTACTAATAAAAACCTTCTATTAAAATGTTAGTTCTATGGTTAATTATTTCAGGAATTTTATATTGAATTAGTATGCTCCAATTTAAGGGGCTTGGTATCTGTTTAAGTATTCTTATAAATCTGATTTTCAATACTACCGTACTGGATTTTTATTAAACTCAATGCGAATTTTAGTTGATTTTAAATATTCTATAATTTAATCTTTTATTTTTAAACTAATATTTATTTATTTTGGTAATATCTGCGATTTCGATAAAAACTGTAGATCTTTTAGGAATTTTTACTTGAATTTTAAGGTATTGATGGAAGTTTTAGGACCAATTAGAAACTAATATTTATTTATTTTGGTAATATCTGCGATTTCGAAAAAAACTGTAGATCTTTTAGGAATTTTCACTTGAATTTGTTTGTCGAGATATTATAAGTAGTTAATTGTAATATCATTTGTAACAACTGAATTTACGAGCTTGCAGCAACCGAAGCAATTGAGTTGTAAGAAATTCTGTTGATACAACCGAATTTGTTATGTGGCTGTAGTTTTATATGTCCTCAACCAGTGGTTTTATCATAAAGCCAATTTAAACTTTTCTTAATTTTAGTCCCGATTTTAGTACTTTAAAAAATTAACGATTTAATACAATTTTAATAATTTTGTAACTCCAGAACATAAATTAATTATTTAAAAATTAATTTTTGAATTTTAGAACTTTAATGAATAAATAATTTTAAAATTTCTTTTATAATTTCAATACATTTAAAAATCATTATTTTTAAACTATTTTCAAAATTTGAGTACAAGTTCTGGTACTTTGTAAATCCTAATATTTGATAACCAATTTTCAAGTATTAGTACACAAGTTTTCAAATTTTAGTACAATACATATTTAGTTCTAATATTTAGTTCTCCAAATATTAAATTCTTTCACGAATCTACTATTTTAAAACCAAGTCTAATTTTCAGTATATAACTTTAAAAATCTACGATTATTAATTAGTTTTAGTACTATAAGGAATCAAAGTTTAGAAAATATTAGTACTTTTTTATATAAAAGATTATGTTAGAACGTTTTATTGGTTAGTTTTAAATACCAACTATTGAATTTGAAAGTTATGCAATTTTTGTACAAAAAGGTGGTCTTTAAAAAATCTACGATTGACATTTAAAAATTACAATTTTTATTCTAAATGTAATACTCAAAATTTCCCAAAAATTTTTACAAATTTTTTATGATTTTGTTGCTTCAATTGTAATATTAGTACTTAAAAACTTATTGATTTTAGTACCTATTGTTAAAGAGAAAAATTTTCAATTTTCCTTTAAGACAACAATTGAAAAATTGATTGTCCTAGGAAAGGTGTTTCAAAGAGCTATCTAATGGTATGCTATTTATGAGAAATCATTCTAAAGTTTTAGAACATTTTGTAAAGTAATGTTATGAATACATTTTAGACGCCATTTGATATATTTAACGAAATGTTACAGATATTTTCTACCTTCGGACAACCAGTACAAGTTAAAGTGTCTTCTGTTCGTTCTCTACCACTTGTATACATCCTACTTGTGTAGAGAATATTTGTTTTTTGCTTTTTAACTCCTTTTTTTTTCCTTTTATATAATATAAGTAATACATTTTTGTATTATTTTTTTTTTTTGTCTATATTTCATGTTTGTGTATACTAATCCATTTAATAAATAAAATACTAATAAAATATGTTTGTATATCTGTCGGAAAAAAGGAAAGTGATAAAATTAGTAATGATTTCAAAAATGTAGCAAAAATCAGACAGAAAAAAAAACAAAAAATATAAGAAATATAATATTACCTTAAGCACGTTTTGCCCAAAAAATGCAAAAACAAAAACAGAATAAAATCTCATAAATACAAAACTTAACAAGGATTTTGCATTAAACTGATTAGTACATAATGTTTGCAGGTATAAATAACACAGTCATATAAATTGTATACACATATAGGCAATTTACGTGAATACACGAAATATTTGAAATCATGCCTTTGGTTAAATGTAGTAGACGTTTGCCTTTTAGCCAAATATACAACATTAATATGGGTTTGGAAATATGTCTATAAACAAAGATAAATACACAAAAAAAAAACGCTTGAATGGTTACGATTTTTTTTTAATAGATTAAACTTTAACTGAAATAAAAATCATTGAATTTAATATCTTATGTAAGGCAAAGCACTATAGTTTTGCTTATTTATATTGAAAATTTTCAAAAGTGTTTGACATGAAAATTATACTCCTTCATCAAATTTAAAACCGGAATAAATTTTTAAAAAATCTTGGTAAAAATTTAGATTACACTTCTCCAAAAATCAGTATCCCGACTAGAACTTGCAGATTTAAATGAGCTTTGGATATGTTGTAAAGTAGCAAAAAAGAAAATCTCATGTTTAAGGGTTGAGAAGTGGGGTTGAAAATTCATTGGTTTTTGTATGAAAACTGGATTTATTTGTACACAGGGTTAAAGTACTTAAGAAAATAAAAATTTTGATACCCATATTGCCTACATAGCGGACCCAGAGTTGCCACATTTTCTAATTATTTGAAAGAAAAAGGGAAAAAGGTTCTTAAGGAAAAGTCGAATAAAAACCCAAACAACTTCGAATATCGTTAAAAGCGATTAAATTAAATAGCCATTACAATGCAATATTTTTAACTTAATACTACTACCATTCTTTAATAAAACGTCAGATTTAATGTTGCCCAAACACGCATTTTTTTGAATAGCAAAACTACTTGAAAGTCTTTAATCATAATTTGTACACCAGTGAATGTGCCTTCAAAAAACACCATTTCATAAGATATCAAACTTGTTTATAGTTACTTTAAATTGAACAAACAAAACAGAAAAACATGTGAAATGGTGTAATTTTTAACCCCACTTAGTAACGGCTAATAAACACACGGGTCCCTTAAATTTAATTTCTCTACAACATATCCGAAGCTCATTAAGATATGCCGGTCCGAGTCGGTGGACGTTCATATTATAAGCATGCTTTTAATATGTTCAATTTTTTAACAAATCTGAATGTTGTAGGTACAATCAATTCCAAAAAACGATCATTTTCGAGACCGAAGCCTGTGTTTTGCCAGTATCACCCGCAGAATTCGTTGCCAATATTGCTTTTACCAATATTGCAACACTGATAATCGAAAGTTTGTACATTTTACGAAAGTTTTTGTAGTTTTGACAATAATTTCGTATTTTTATGCATAGATTATTATGAGTGAACTAATTGAAGTATTTTTCTTTTTGTTTAATATTTTATTATATTTGACACATTTAAATATGATATAACATATATATTATAACATATTTCTCAACATTAATTAAAGTTAAGATATGTTGAAAGCACAACATTTTTTGAGTCTCTAACATCATGCCAACGAAGGAAAGTTCGCTCAAACCAACGGTTGGTCACTATTATCAATTGGGTAACAGTACAACACTATCAAGATTGTTAATCCCACGTTCTGTTAACACATAACCGACCATCGCCTACGCTTTGCCAACACTGTGCCGATTGTGTTTTTCCTGCACGTATAGTAGTAATGATAATAACATATCTTTATTTAAAAGAATTTTTGTTACTTCGTTATTTGAAGTATGTGGAAAATAAGTCAAAGTTGGAAGTACTTTTTTTTAATATTTAAGGATATTTTCAATGAATTGGCAATTTTAATATAAATTTTTTTTCATTGGAATATCTTTCTCTAAGCACATTCAGAAAAGTTTAAAAGTTTTTTAACATGCATAAAATTTGTATGAAACTAAAAAAGTATAACTTTCAATTTCCTTGTAATACCAGTACGATATCCTGATATGATAGATATGATTTTGTGAAAAAATGATCATGACTTTGCTAAAAATTTACGAAAAATTTGGATGAATGATGTTAATATAAAAGCTGTAAATGAGAATCCTGATTTGGATTCAAAGTACATAGGTCTACTAAAAAATATGTGTTTTGAAGCCTGTTTTTTTTTTTGCCGTTAAGTAGTGTTATTAAAGCTTTTTTGTCTTCACATCTAATTAAAAATGAAATGTTTGATATACAAGACATTTGTTCTTTATACAAAAAACTTTTCAGATTATTCAAAATTCATCTTAAATTTTTAATTTATTTCAACATTAATGGTAATCTTGTAAATTGACGAAGAAAATCTTAACATAACTTTATATAACATATATTTTTCTAAGAAACATATATCGTATTACTCTTATAACACTTCACATCTAATTTTTTACCTTTGATTAAAACATGTGAGACATTCCAAGAAATTTCTATTAGATTTTACACGTTTTTGTAGTTTAAGTGTTTTGATTCCATTGAAAGTGATCTAAATGGTATTCAACGTTCCTGTGATATATGTGCTGTATTAAATTTTTTGAAATTCGGTGTAGTTTGTGTTCTATTGCATCACAAAGTTCGATATTTTAAGCAAAACTAAGGAAAATACCAAACTTTATAACTTTATAAAAAGTTTTTCTCATATGAAAGATTAAATCTTCTCTGCCAGAAAGTTTGCAAAAATTCAAAAACACAGTGTTTTCGCACATGTTTTAAAAACTGCATCTTTGTTTTTTTTTTAAACTATTTGTGGTGATAGATCATATTATAGTGCATAACATATCAAAAATTCAGAGTGGGTTAAAAGATATTTAGATTTGAGTAAAAATTCTCATAATTATTTCTCGTGAGTTTTGCGAAATTTAAAAAAAAAATTTAATTTTTACTTTTTTAAGAAATTAATTATATTTTTTCAAATTTCTAAATATTTTGCGAGCACATGGAGAACCCACTCAGAATTATGGATATGTTGTACAAGACAATATAATCTGTCACTGCAAGTTGTTTAAGCAATATCAATGGTGTAGTCTTTGAAATATATGAGAAAAATTAAGTTTTTGAATTTTTGCAGACTTTTTTCAAAAAGACTGAATAATTATCTAATATATATCTAAAAGTCAAAGATCTAATCTTTCATATGAGGTAAGAGTTACATAAATCCGATAAGAACTAAAAACATTAGAGCAGTTTAAACATGAGGTATTTCTCGCAGTTTCGATGAAAACGCCGAATTTTGAACCGCTATTCAATGCGAACTGCAGCAAATTGTTAAAAACCTAATACAGCACATATATCATAGGAACGTTGGATAGCGGTGTATGCATTTTCAACGATATCCGTAGCCGCATATCCGAAGACAGTTTCTGGAATGACTCATGTGACATTTTTAGATAAATGTTGAAAGTAATAAAGGAAAAAAGATAAAGTATGCATAACAAGCCTAAGTGGCATTTGCGTAATAATCCATAAAATTACAAAATCTTAGACTTTATTAAAAATCAACAATCTCATGTGTCATACAAACACACCAACATATACAAACATAAACCTAGGTACCTATATAAATAAATTTTAAATTTTGTTGATGTGTTTATAAGTATACGTATAGATGTCACCTCTTCTTCTTTAGTAGTGATATATCATTTTTTTTTATAACAAAAGGTACTATACATGTTTAAAGTAAATATATATAAAAGTATTTATACTCAAGTATGGTTGTTTATGTAGCACATACACCCCACACATACACCTTCATAAGCTATTGTAATAATAACACTTATCACTGTGACACATTCCTTATTCATATTTACATATACAGGTATGGTAATAAATATATGGTACATGTGTTTAGTTTGAATATTTTTTGTATCTAATTATAGGGAACTAGGAACTGTTATATAAAATAGTTTCTATAGTAAGCCTAAATTATATTTATGAATTATTTTTAACATTCTATAGTTTTTGTGTGGAGGAAAATAAAAAAAAAAATTATAATTATATGGTACAAAATTTCATAAAGTTAAAACTAATTTAATAATTTCGAAAAACTTATGACAATTTATAGAAAACTTTGAATTTAATTATGACTCCTTGTAGCATCTAGGACTATATACAAATATATTTAAGGGCTTTGCGATATAGTAAATATTTGTATTAGGCGTATATTTGTTAATTTTCTAAAAAAAAAAAAAATATAAATGCTAACAAGTTTTAACCAGTTAGATTGTAGAAACACTAAACGAAAATATTTTGTATTTATTAATTGTACATATGTTTACGATTTTTCCACGAAAATGTTAATAAAAGTCTCTTCTAAAAGTCAGTACGACTTTTTGGGCCCTTTAAACTGAAGGGACATTTAGATGAAAATCTAAAATTGTAAACACAAATTTTCGAACTGAAATCGTTTTGAACTTTAAATTCAAACACAAAATTGTTAAATTAAAATTGTCTCGAAGGATGAGGTTTTAAAACGCAATTTTTCAGATCAATAATAGTTATAAATCAGACGCTGATGGTTTGTGTGCGTACTTACTTAAAAAGTGTGCATCCTCCATAACTTTTGCCTTTTTTAATTTGTCTTTAAAGGAAGGTGTTTTTATTGATCAATGGAAGTTGGCGACAATCACAGCGGCGTTTAAAGATGGAAGGAGGGATGACATAACTTGTTACCGACCGATTTCCAAGTTGACCTGTGTGTCGAAAATATTTGAGCGCGTTGTCTATAATAGACTTTTTTTATAACTAAATCATGGATTTGCCCTAATCAACATGGGTTTTTTTCAGGTAGATCTACAACGACAAATTTATCAGTTTTTAGTGAATACTGTATATCAGCCTTAAAACAGGCTAGTCAAGTTGAAACAGTATATACAGATTTTTCTAAAGCCTTTGACAAAGTGGATCACTTTATTCTTCTTGCTAAGCTCCCTCAAATGGGCTTTCATTCTAAGGTTAACATTGAAAACTATTTTCAGAACCTTATATTCAGACTTCAGGAGTACCTCAAGGTAGTATCTTGGGGCCACTTCTTTTTAATTTAACTATTAATGACATTTCGTCGTGTTTTAATAAAACCAAATTTCTTTTATATGCCGATGATTTAAAAGTATTTTATAAAATTTCCACATTTCTTGATGTTTTCGATTTACAAGCGGATTTAAATAATCTTCTTGTATGGTGCAATTTAAATAGGCTTTATTTAAATCTTAGTAAATGCCTCCATATGTCGTTTTTTAGGTCATTAAATCCAATTCATGCTACTTTTTATATTGGTGATTATGATTTGGAATCTGTGGATTCAACTCTTGATCTGGGTGTTGTTTCTGACTCAAAGTTATTGTTTGGGCTTCATGTGGACTATATTGTTCCAAAAGCTTACTCTATGTTAGCTTTCCTAAAAAGAAATTGTGCTGACTTTTCCGATCCAACTACATTAAAGCTAATTTATACTGCCTTTTTCAGATCAAAACTGGAGTATGCTGCCATAATATGGGCTCCTCATTGTGGTACTCATATCGCTCGTATTGAAAGGGTGCAAAGGAAATTTGTCAAATTTGAAACCTCGTCGTTTAGGTTTTTTAACTAACAATTTTTATGCTTATGAAAAACTACAATTTACAAGCATTTGAAACAAAAACTTTTTTAGAGAAAAATTTTTATTTAAAAATGAGAGTGTTTGAATTTACAAAGTCTAATATTGGTGACAAATGTTTTTTCTGTGTATCTAAACTTATTCCATATACAGTGAACTCTAAAAATCGTGAACTAATTTTTGCAAGGGGTGTTAGCGTTTCTGTTTTTGTTCACGTTTTAGATTGGATTTTTTTTAAATTATTTTACTACAGAATTGATCCACTTAGAATAAATTCTAATCCAAGTACTTCAGAACCAATCATTATATTGATTATTTAACAAAAAAAAAAAACTATAAAAAGATTTTGAATATTTTTCTCCCTAAAAAATCTTAAATTCAAACATACATTCTTAGACAAAATTTTTAAATATTCAGACACTTGCCTATAGAAAAATATTTACATTTTAAGAAATTTTTCCTATTAAAAAACTTTCTGATTCTGGGACTTTTTTAAATAGACCAAATTCAGAATCTAAGACAATTTTTGCATACCCAAATTATTGATTTTAATACGTTTTTGATATTTAACAGTTCTTAATTTCTAATACCTTTACTATAAAAATAACCGCTAATTCTATTTATATTTTATTCTATACGTTTTAAAACATTTTTGATATAAAAAATTCTTAAATTCGGAGATACAGGAAAAGAGTTTTTCTGTTCACGTTAGATAATGTGTTTACTGTAACAACGTGGTGAAATTATTATTCGGGGATTCCCCAAATTACTAAAATAATGAAGAAAAAGAAACAATTCTTATACAAAAATGTGTTCACGTTTTAGAGCTATTGAACTTTGTTCACGTTTTGGAATAGTCAATGTAAAAAAAAGTGTTTATGTTTCTGGGACGTTCATGTTACTGGATGTTCACGTTTCTGAGAGTAATAGAAAAATATGGTGATAACCTTATACTGTTGCGTTTTTGCTATTTCATACTAATTATTTCTGAAAATCATTTAATTGGTCATAAATAGTGTTTCCTTTATAAAATGCATTGATATATTCCCGATAAGCGGTACTGGCTTCCTTATGTAACAAAAAAAAAAAAAACACACAACTTTGGCGAACACTATTTAATTTTGAGTAGTGAAATCTGTGTTATATAATATTATGGTTATTACAATCTACGTTGAAATATGATTCAACTAGACTTTTTTGGCACAAAATTTGTGAATTTTCTTACAACCTGCTCAAGTTCAAGTTCTCATTCATAATGTTCTTCACATTTTTAATGAAGATACTATCCAGTTTGTGTACGGATATTCTATAAAATAAAAAACCATTTAAGAATTTTGTATTACAATCTTTAATATATTTCAATTTGGAGCATTTTTACCCATTTTTACCCTGATATATTTGTGTCTGAACCGAAATTTATAGATATGTTTATACCCTCTAGCAAAGACATATCGTGCAATGAAAATTTTTTACAACATAGTCAGAAAAAATTATGAAGGCTTATACAGGGTGTCCGCCGGTAAGGTATACTACTTTGTTTGTTTATAATTTTTGATTAAATGAAAGAGAATGGATCTTATATTGATAAATGTTTTATTTAATGTCGGCAATTATGTATGGAATACAATATCAGATAAATGTCCGCCTCTGTTTGCCCCACAAATACGAGCCCTTTTAAGCACATTTTTCATTACATTCTCACATATTTCACGCGGTATTTCATTAATTTCATCACGAATATTTTGTTTGAGTTGCTCACGCGTTTCTGGTTTGTTTGCATAAACCTTGCTTTTCAGATATACCCACAAAAAGAAGTCCGGAGCAGTTAAAGCGACGTGGAGGCCAATCAACATCACAATTTCTTGAAATAACTTGAGTTTAACTTAACTTTTTCATCATCACAGTAATCGATGATTGATTTTGATAAAATATTTTAACGATTAAAACACGTTGGTTTATCGAATATTTTTCCATAATAAATCTGCCACGTGTCTACTTCACGACTGCCAAATATGAAATGTCAAGACTAATGTTTACCAAAATGGCGGCAAAACAAAGTAGTATACCTTCCGGGCGGACACCCTGTATGTTATGTTGGAAAAACATTTAACTTACTCTATAGTAAGGTTTTGTGTTAAAAATTTGTGTTAAAAATAACATATCCAAAGATTTTAAGCACTTTGTAGTTTTGTACCATATACTTATTTCATATGAAGGTATACGAATTTTACACAGCTTTTTCTTATATATCTGCGACAAATGGGCGGATAGCCGAGAAAATTATGTGTTTTAATTAAAGGCTTATCCATACACAGAGAAATAAAATGCCGACCGAATTGAAAAGTGTATTTTAATGATAACAACTTACTAATTCAGTTAGTACAAAGATATTTACACAACATTTATTAATATTGTGGGTGTTGCAACTAAAATTCAGTTAAATTAACCGAACTTTTTTATTAAAACTAATGTTTAGTTGAGTAGTAGTAACCGAATTTCGGTTGGCAAATGGCTAAATTTTTTCTGTGTGCAACATTATTAAAACATAAATAATTCTTAAGAAAGGCTGTCAACTAAAAAATAACGCTACTTTGTGACTTTGTACCATTTATTTTCTTCCTAACCTGTGCTTTGTACTTACACACACACATACACTTAAACATACTTGCTTACTATGTAAGTATATGTAGCACAGGCAACATTTTTAAGATGTTTACATGTAAATAAAGTAAAAGCTTGTTAAAAGGATTTATCATTTAGTTGAAGGATGATAAAGGAAAGAATAATATTATAAGTATTTTTTACTTATAATAACACGTAAGTTGCTAATCAAATTCATAGAAAAGATTATACACCATATAAAAAAATTTAATGTATAGAATTTATTTCTCTTTGAAGTTCCTCTTATTCCTAATATTCTGAAATTTGAAATAAAATTCTTAAAAAATTCTATAATTCTTTTGACGCTTCTACTGAAAAATTATAATATTTACCCCAAATTCTCATTACAATAAAATCGCTTTATTGTGCAGCAGAGTTAACTTAAACTTATCCCTAAATCAAATGGACTTAGGGAAACTAGGGCAGAATCTTGTGATATTTTGCAGCCGATTAGAATTTTGATATAAAAAACATTCAACAAATTTTCTGTACGCAATTCAATAACAACACTATTTAAAAAAAAATATGGTTTCATTATTTTTTTACTTCGTATTTTTACAAATTGTAGAAAAACAGATATTTTTAGATTAATAGAACCTGTCGGAGAAATAGGTGAGAACAGGACCAATTTTATAAAGGGTCCGCCAAATAACTTTTTTTTGTTGAACTCCTGAACCAATTGGACTTTGTATGGCGTCATACCAAGGTCTTTATGCAAAATGATGTCTCCGAAATGTTCAATTGTTGAGAACGACGGTGAATTGATATTGAAGGCGCTTCACGCACACTTTCTGCCACAGCAGCAATATTCTCGGGTGTACGCACTGTTTTTGGCTTTTCACGCTTTGGTTTATCGATGAGGATGCCAGTTTCTTTCACTTTTTTCACAAGATAACGAACATACGGACCATATTCGTTCAGCGGAAGGATAAAACTAATTATCTGTCAAATCAGACATGAGCTAAGTGTTACCATTCACGAAATAAGCACTAGTTGAAAAAAAAAAAACGTTACATGGCGGACCCTTTATATTTTATAAGCTCACAATGACACAGGATCGCATTTTTTGCTATAAAATTGTTTAGATATAGGCGAAGTCATAGAACATTTAAACGTCGATTAGGATCGCACTAAAATCTAAGGCTGACCTAATTTTTTTGTTTTGCCAACTTTGCCATTTAGGGGGCCATATTCCATTTTTGGGTACTTGCTACATTGTTGAAAAAAGTAACCAAAAGGGCTTTGGTAAAAATACGTTCAAATATCAATAATCAACAGCCAAACAAAAATATGTCTTTGAGACACGTCTTTTTTAATAGAGTAAGTCCCGGTTTACACACGGCAATTTTACTTGCGCAAGTCTTGAGTTTAAAGAAGAGGGAGGAAAAGAGAATGGAAGGGGATACAGAATTGCCCGTACTCCAATTCCGTTTTGGTTTGTCAACCGGAATTTTCAACACGAACTGAACAAAACGAAAATTGCTGAAACCAACTTTTCTAAATCTGTTAAATTTTCAGTTTTCGAAATATCGCGGCTTTTATAATTACATCATTCACCTAATTTTTTCTTATGTTTTGCTCAATTTTTCGAAATACATTTTTTAAACGATTTCACGTTAACATGTTTTTCTCTGATTTAAGCTCTGATTTAATCAGTTTTTCCACAAAATATATGTCAGAATTTGTTAATACAATTTAAACCCCGTTTGGCAATCTTTGTCGTTCACGTATTATGTAAAGTGTACACGTTGAAAAAAAAGCCTTGTTGGATATATAAATGCTGGTAATATACATTTGTTTGGAAAATATTTCCGTTTCCATGTATAATTATGTTTGCCTGTAAACATATACATATATCGCACACCTAGTTCAAAAGTGACACAACTCAAAATTTTAATTTTTCGGTTTTATATGCTTAAACTATGCACAATATACTTGTTCATCTATAAAAAAAATTTCAGTGTATTTTGTTGTTGTTTACAGTTGCTAAAAACAGTTATGACTTTCTTTATGTTTAAAATGGTATAAAGTTGCAAATAGTTTTTTCGATTTCTGAAAAATGAAAAATTTTGAGTTGAGTCACTTTTGAACTAGGTGTGCGATATGTTTGGAACTAGTGAAAAACGCCTACCGACAAACATATATATATATATATATGTTTATTATAAGTATGTTTGCATATCCCAAACATAATATCTAAAAATTTTAAAATTGCAAATATATCTTTGTATAGATTGAAAAATTTGAAACAAAACATTTCCAAAAGTGTTTTTTTTTTCTGCGTGTATTTATGATTATTCATCAATAAAAGGTCCCAACCACTTTGCGATGGTTGGGCCTCTGTAAGTACAGACAATTTTTTTCTTGATTTTTCCACAATTTAATTGTAAAATTCGATAATTTTAGTGTATTTTTATACTTTTTTCCAACTTCTTTCAACTATTACTTTACAGACATTTTGTTAAGTGCTTTAAATGTCGAAAAGACATATTGCAATTGTAAGAATATAATTTTTGGAGTATTTTCTGTAGCAAATATTTAAGTTAATATTTTTTCTTAAATATTGACAGCGTAATACCTTTTTATTCTTTTTTGTGCAATAATGTTTATTGTGTGTTTAAGGCATGAACACTTTTTAAAAATATTTTTGATGTTTATTTGGGTTGTGGCTGTTCAATGTTGAACAAGGATATACTCGTATGTTTTTGTTCAAGAGCAGTGGTTCCCAAAGATTGTATATGATTAATTTCACTAGCCGATGCTAAAATAAGAAGCGTATTATAAAAAAACTACCAAGCCGGTTTAAAATTAACATATAAGGATCCATTTATGAACATGTATGAACTAATTCATGCTCATATATGAATTCCTTCGTGGTCATAAATGTTCATATGCACCCTTATAGGATTCATATATGCTCATACGAGCCCAGTATTTGTTTGAACATGTAAATATTATCTCAATTTTCGTTACTGTGCACTAGGGCGGGTCGATTTAAAAATCGCTCAACGTTCAAGGAAAATCGTATTCTAGGGATCAAAATAAGAAACTTTGCCGAAGGAACCATACCTCTAAAACGAATTCTGATGTCCCGACTTTTAACCCGTAGAGTCAAATTTTGAAAATAGCCCACTTTGATATTCAGAAAGTAGGAGGAATCTCTCCAAGATTATGGGAGCTACTTCTTCTCCGCTAGCAGATTAATGCATAAATCATCATTCTAGGTGACCGTTAAGGGGTTTAAATTTAACCGTGTTTTTATAGCAAAATGTACAAATCTCGGGATAGAGATATTTCAGAAAGTAGGAGGAGTCTTCCAAGATTAGGGTCTCTATTTCTTCTCCGGAAGACGCTCTAGCAGATGCATGTATAAATTATATTCGATTGGGGTTGGATTCGATTGGGGCACTCTAAATGGGTCAAACTGGAATTTTTCAAAATTTGACCCAACGGGTCAAAAGTCGGGACATCAGAATTCGTTTTAGAGGTATGGTTCCTTCGGCAAAGTTTCTTATTTTGATCCCTAGAATACGATTTTCATTGAATGTTGAGCGATTTTTTTTGCCTTCATACAAATCAACCCGGCCCTACTGTGCACATATGCCCATGTATGGAAATGTATGGACGTGTATGGTTAAATAACACGTAAGAATCATTTATGTATGCATGTGGACATGTATGTGTGCTCATTTATGGATACAAATGTGTAGATTTGTAGCATTTAAAAAAATTTCTGTAAAGCAGAAAAACTATCATTATCTTTTTAATAGAAATTTTTTTTTTTAGACTTATTCAGTTTATGATTTTCCATATCGTGATATCACGCTCTCCCAAGCAATCATCAGTAAAATTTAAATACAATTATCAGTTTAGTTAGTTGTTAAATTGATTGGTTAAAATATTTATTTTTCCATGTTTTTTTTTAGTAGAAAATCCCTTACACTCTGTGAAGTTAAACGATTTTAAAATTTAAACTTGTTTAGTTTTTCAATATTATGGATTTCATGCTTCACAAGCAATCATCAGTAAAGTTTTAGTGGAATTAACATTTTCCTTAATGCTTAAACTGATTGATTTAAATATTTATTTTCCCATGGTTTTTTTTATAGCAGAATATACCTTACTATCTGCGGAATTAAGCTATTTCTAAAATGCTTTCCATTTAAGAATTCCCTATTTTAAGCAATAGCTTAAAATTTAAAACTTTTGTTGTTTGCTTTCTAGTCAAGTTATTGTTTTTCTTCTATTGTTAAAGTGTAATGTAGAAGACATTGTTCTTAAGAGTTACATGTCATGTTAGATTTTAAAAGATGTATATATATTTTTTTTTGTTTCAGAAAACAAAAATGTTTTATCAATTTCAAAACAATTTCTTTAAAACAAATACTAACACTTAACTTTTATAGAAATATACAGCTTTTGTTACAATAAATGCTAAAAAAAACTAGTAATAAATTGAAAATGTTAAAGATTTCATAAAACTCCTAAAAATAGGCAACAAATTTTTAAACTTTTTATTTAAAGTGAAATCAGAAATCTAAAGTGAATTTGTTGCCCTTTTTTATATTATAAAATCAAAGGTAAACCATTTAAGTTGTAAAAAGATAATTTTTATATAATCCATTTAATAGAATTCCTTTACAAATTTACTTTTTTTTTTGTATATAACATCCCTAAATATTCTCACATAAAAATTTAATCAAATAACAATTTGGTATAGTCAACTTTTGGCTTTTCATTTTTATATTTTTCTACTTTTTAGGTTTAAAAAAAAAAAAAAAAAAAATATTGCCTATACAGCAGGAAATTTAAAATTTAAATAAATTACCCCAGCAATCAAAATGATAATGCTGATGATAATCATCATCATCAGCAGCATCATCAAAATCAATTGATTGACCTTAAAAAAAAAAACATGAAAGCCAAATAGGATATAAAAAATGAATACCAAAAAATAGAGATAGAATAAAAATTCTCATATTTATAAGAATAAAGTTAAACAAAAATTATGATTCTATAAGAAAAGTTTTATATATTTAGAACACAGCCAGAGGAGGAAAAAATAAATCAAATATTATTTTTTATATTACCATTTATCATGAATGGGTAAAGTTGTTGAACTTATGACTTGTTGTGATATTTTCTGTGCATATTAAAAGTTAAAGGAAAGCTTTTACTTGACTTCTTTTAGTAGTTTTTTCCCATCTGCCTTATCTCTGTAGTATGCCTTTCCTTGTACTATATACATCTTGTGAAGCTCTTAGCTGTTTTCTGTTTCCTCTGATTATTACTTTGGAAACATTCTACCAGTTTCAGTTTTATTATATTTATATAGTCTAGTGAGGCAGACAAACGCCTAAAAGGCGATCAAAAAACATTTTTTTTTTTCATATTTTAAATATTGCTTACCAGCTCATATACTTAATGAAACCCAGCAAAATTGTGAAAACTCATTAATGAATATAAAAAAGTTGAAAATTCTGCTCCTAAAACTTCCCATATTTTTAAGATTGAGAAAAATAATACTTCCCTTAAATATTAAAATAGTTTTTTTTTTTTTTTTAATTTTGTTTAAAAAGTTATTTTTAGTTGTGCTTTTAAACAAATTTTGCTGTGTTGAATATTTTCTTTTGCTTCTAGCCGTTATTTGTATTCCATGCATAAGTAGTTGTTGGTTTCCGTTTCTTTTTATTTATTTTCTTTACAATTTTATTTCAAATGCTGCTTGAAAGTTTTGAGTGACACAGTGACACAAAATGTCAGCCACTAAGGGGTGATGCGTTTACTTAAGGGTCTTAGAAAGTTTTTTTTTTATATATATATTTATATATTTTCATCTCGTATTTAATTTTTTTCTAAAAAAAACAAATATTATGAGCAAAAACTAACCAGTAGGGAATTATTACAGATATTATTATAATAATTTCTGTAATAAAAGGAAAAGATATTTATACCAAATAATAAGTATCGAGGGAAGTTAAGCTTAGATATTAAGATTAAAAATGACCTCTAGTATTAAAGTTTGTTTTTTTTAATAATTAAAAGTTTTAAGATATTTTTTTTTAAGTGAAACAAAAATATAATTCAAATTAGACTCTATATAAAAAAGAGTAATATGGCAGATAAGGAACTTTAAATTTATCATGAAGAAAACTTATCCAGCGTAGACTCCGCTAAAAGGGGATTTTTTTTAAAGGGAATTGCAAAAAAAGGAAAACTATTTCCCTTAATGGTCTAACCAAACACCATTGGCTGGCATTAAATACTTTAAATATGCGGTCTCTCGAATGTCGTCTGATTGACTGATATGGAAGTTTTTAGAACTTTCGCTAGGACCGTCTTATAAAAGGGGGTTTAAAGGAACAATGTGCCCTCGTGATGCTTTACTAAAACCACTTTGATTAAAAACCTGAAATTTAAATCATGTGTTCCCTAAAGTAAGAGCTGATTCACTTGATAGCTACTTTTCTGAATTATTCCAGAAACTAGAACTAAACAGGCAAAATTCGTCCTCTCAGCAGCTGCTTTTGCGAGAAATATTCGCACGCTTTCGTATTGAAATCTGAAATTTAAATATGTGTCTCTGAAGGGCAACTTTTTTTGCAATTTTTAATAAAAACGGGCTTAGAGGTACCCGGCAAAAACTAGTGCTTACCCAAAGGCAGTTCTGTAAGGCATCATTTAAATACCAAGCGCTAACGAAACAATTCCGAAGGCATGATTTTTGTTCGTGATATCCCACTTTGTATGTCTCTTCTTTTGGCAGGTGAAAAGCGCTTCCAGCATTTGCTTTAAGCAACAATAAATTCATGCCTTTGTAGGAAATTAAAAGAGTTTTTTAGTGCGAGAAATATGCAAATTTTGTTCTTTATGTCCTGCCCGCACCCTTTCGTATTGATATCTGAAATTTAAAATATGTGTCTCTGAAAGGCAACTTTTTTTTGCAATTTTGAGTAAAAACGGCCTTAACGGTAGCCAGCAAAAACTAGTGCTTACCCAAAGGCAGTTCTGTGAGGCATCATTTAAATACCAAGCGCTCCCGAAACAATTCCAGAAGGCATGATTTTTGTTTGTGATGCCCCACTTTCTATGTCTCTTTTTAGCAGGTGAAAAGCGCTTCCAGCATTTGCTTTAAGCAACAATAAATTCATGCCTTTGTAGGTAATTAAAAGATTTTTTTAGTGCTTCATTGTATGTATTGTTTACTGCTTCAAAAGAATGAGTTCAGGGAAGCACACCAAAATGACTTCCAAATTAGTTTATGGTATGCACAACGGTTAACCGCTTTTTTTGAAAGCATACGAATATAGCTACTGCTTTCCAAATCTAGGTTATTTTTGCTGGCCTCCAAAAAAAACTTTAAATTTAACATGCCAGCTCCTACTCCTGCATAGTCTACCTATAAATAAGATTTGGATAACTTTAAGGGAAGTTTGAAAAGAAGAAAAGTCTTCCACTCAAAACATTTCCCAACAACCTTCGGCTAGAAGTCTCACATTTAAGGGGTCTACTCTCTTTAGCTTTTTTTATTTAGTAATGTCCGTTATTTCTCATTTGATAGTTTAAACTTTTTTTTAATTACTGTGAGAATTTTGGCTAAAATTCGCCGAAATAAAAAAGTTACTACACAAAAAAGTTACAAACTCCTTGACCTATATGTTAAATGCGTGACATTTACTTTAACAGCCTTAAAGGATATTTATATTTTCAGGCGCTTTTTTGTATTGTTAATTTTTTAAAGGTTTGCCTAGGTTTTTTTTAATATTTGAATTTACTTTAGTATTCATTTCAATGCCAATCAAAAATTAAAAATCTGGCTGCGTTCGGGACTAAATAATTTATTCGTGTATAAAAACTAAATAAAAATTTTATTGTCATGTGACTACCCGATTTTGCTTTAAAAAAATGGTTTGTAATGAAATGGCCTCCATGGTTACCATAGTGCTATGAATTTCAAATTATAGTTTTTTTAATAATATTTAATATTGTGTCTTTTTAGTACCAAAATATATTTTTTCATAAAATTTTTCTTTATTTTTTCATAATTGCTTAAATATTGTTGGTTTTACTGAGATCTAAGGAGAGTAAAGCTCTTAACTCATTCAGAACGCGTCGAAGATTCGCAGGATATTTTTGTCTTAATTTAAAAAAATGTTCAGTATTGCAAAAATCGCAGAAATTAAAAAAAGGAAATATGGGAAATAAAAAATGTTTTCGGGACATATTTATTTCGGTATTTTCAAAATTTTACAGAATTTTCTAAATTTAGGCGATTTTTTTAAATTTTAGCCATTTTCTTCAATATTGGAGATTTTTTATTTTATTTTGTTTATTAATAAAATTTTGGAGATTTTTTTCAAATTTCAGAGAGTATTTTAAATGTTGACAATTTGTTTTCCAATTATTGCCGATCTTTTTAAAATTTTTAATATTTAAATTTTTTTTTAATTATGTCAATATTTTAATTTCTGCAATATTCTTAATATTGACGATTTTTTTAATTTTTGCAATTATTTTTCTTTTTTAATTTTTGTGAGTTTTTTCAATTTGACATTTTTTAGTTTAGCCGATTTTTTTAAATTTATGCGACTTTCCTATTTTTCCTTTGTTTTTTTTCTGTTTAAGCCATATTCTCCTGAATTCGGAAATTGTGGTAGTTTTTCAACAAAAATTTGTTATGTGGATAAACTTTTTCAATTCAAAGTTGCATTTTTAGACTTTTAGAAGTTTCACGAAAAAACGAATTTAAAAATAATTTTCAAGCAATTATATTTTACATAATACAAATTTTGAGGAGAATAAATTTCGCAATTTTTAATCGATATATTTGTAGCGTTTTTTTTTTAAATCATTACGTTTTCCTTTTTTTAGATTTTTTGATTTCGTTGTTTTTTAAGTTGTGTATTTCTGGCATTGTTTTATAGAATTTTTATTAAATTTGTATTAATGTTTTTTAAATGAAATTTTAAATTTGAACTTTCAATTTAAGTTTAAATTTAATTCAAAATTTTTGCGTAAAATTTCTAAAATTTCTAAAATTTCCCTAATTTTTGAAATTTTTCTGTTGCTTTTGCATTTACGTATGATCATTTGACCTCAAAGGACCTTTTCCGTAATTGGCCAACTGAGGATATATCAATGCAATTCAAGTATATTTTTTTATTGTTGTAGTGTTAATATTTTATTCCCATTTTTTTATATACTTGCAGGGTTTGTTTATTTTTTTCCTTATTAATACACCTGGAAACAATATAGCTTTGCTGTTAGCCAGCCAACATGCACAAAAAATATTAGCTCAGACCATCGAGCGTTAACATTGTTAAAAGGAGATGCTGTTATCAAATCGACTTTTTCTAGAATTTATTTTTATTATTTATTCTTAGACACACGCGTAATACATCACATTATGTCTAAAATGTATGAATTGTTACCCCAATTTATATTCTTCTTCCATAATTATAATGTTAATCTATTCCACTTCATTTTTTTCTAAGAAAATCTCTGTTTAACAACCGTTTAATTTATCAATTTTAAAATTACATGCAACATGTTTTCGAAGTGGTAATTTTTACTCAATTACCTCAACAACGGTGTTGTAACACAAAACCAAACAATAGTCTATAAACGTAAGAAAATTGTCACGTTTCAAGTTAAAAACGCAAAAAAAAAATTTTAAAGGATTTCTTTCTAATGATTTTAAAAACAGCTAAACTCTTACTTTTCTTTTAACCTAATTCGAATGAACAGAGGGAAAAATTGAGTTTGATATTTAAAGCCAACATAAGCCGACACTGTGCTAGCAAAAGTATAAGGATTTTTGAAAAATTTCTTCAAAACTATTAAAATCCGTAAAAAAAAAATATTTCAAATAAAGAATCATGATATAAGCTTTAGATGAGATTAGACTATAGTGGCACTATGCACCGCGCACCCTCCTGTCGGAGAGCCTCGGACATTTGCAGAGACCGTGCTCAGAGGTCTCGGGTTCCAATTCACAAAACCTGCACGTATCCGTAGAGGATCGTCCCATCTTGTACAATTGATACCTAAGGCCACAGTATCCTGTGAGGTAACCCGTTACGGTCCTTAGTTCGCCCCTCGTCATAGACAAGAGTTTCCGCGATCTCTCCCCAGAGGGAGATATAAACAGCCTCTCCTGTTGCTGCCCAGGCGAGCTGGCCCACTAGGCCCCAGACTCCGACTCCCTCCATCTTCTGAGCCTCTCTCTGACATACCCATTGAGTACGCCACAGAAGGGTTCCGGGCCAATGAATTGTCGACGAGCTCCGCAGTTGGCTAAACAGTCAGCCCGTTCGTTGCCCTCATGCCCCTCATGGCCTGGAACCCAGCCCAGTGTCAAGGAGTTGTTAAGTCCTAGACGATAAAGGGAGTCGATACATTCCTTAAGCAGACCAGACGACACATCTTGAGCCCTCAAGGCACCAAGTGCCGCCTGGCTGTCAGGTAGAATGTAGATCGTGGCCCCACGTGTCCTCCTCCGCAGACACTCTTCCACACAGATACAGATAGCGAAGACCTCAGCCTGAAAAACGGAGGGATATTTGCCCATGGGCAGAGCTTTTCAGAAGCCGATTGAGCCAACTCCCTGAGAATAATTTTTGAGAAAATTAATCACAAAGCTAAACGCTTTTCCAAAAGTTCCTACGTTATATCAGCTAAAATTAAATATATGGATGTATAGTAAATATTTCAATCTATTTAACATTGCAAATTAATTAAAGTTCAAAGTATTTCCATAGCATCAAAATTCAAAAATGCAATTGCATTTAAAATAGTTTTGACATTGAAGTATACAATTGTTTTCGACAGTGTTTTAAAATAAACACACTCAAAATTTAATAAGGTCTCTCTCTCTTATCTATCTATCTCTGTCTCTCTCTCTCTCTCACTCTCTCTCTATCGTTCAAATGCGATAAAAAACTGCTGAGATAACGCTGGTTAAAGTTAAACTGGTAGAAAATGTCGTTGGATTTGGCTCAATTGACTTCTGAAAATTCTAAAATAATTTGCTGCGAAATTTTTTTTTTTATATTTCTAAAATTTCTCAAAATTAGCTGTTTTTTTGGAAATTAAAAAGTAAATATTGGAAGTTGTAGTAATGATTTTAAATTATACTAATAAATATTTTTTTTAAAATTCGAAAAATTTCTTTAGCTAAAAAAAGTGAATTTGAAAAATGCAATTGCATTAAAAATGCATTTATATACGAAATTTATAAATTAAGAGGACATTTGCAATAAGCGACACAAAATTAACCCCCAAAATCTAAAACAAGTGTACCGACCATTGACACTAAATATTTTGGCCACGCTGATTTTGATGGCGTACCCAGTTTTGCCACTTATGGGACAGATTTTTCGCAGTATTCCGCTCAAGTTTTGCATGTTAAATATATATTTTCTCTTAATGTTTTGTGTTAAGCACTGATAAGACTTTCAACCACATTTGGGTATCAAATTTGTTTAATAAAAATTCGGCTTTAACAAGTAAATATGGTTTGTCTCAGATTTTATTATGTTTTACTATTTTTGCACAATTTATTATCCTATTTCGCAAAGGACCAGTTTTTATGCATAAGCAAAGAGACAAATCTTTGCAATTATTTCCTGTAAAACTGAGAAAAAAGAAAGTGTGTTATATGACATAGCGAAAAACTATAACTTATGAGTCCATATTTTAATGCAATATGTAAATGGCTTAACAGATACGTGTACAAAAATTCAGCCAAACAAATTTAATATTTGCGAAAGTTAGTTTAAAAAACCTTTCATTGCAGTGAATGTCTACAAAATATTTTACAATTTTTTATTTACATTTTAAATGTTCACATATTTGTAAGGGTTTTTAAATAAAAATTGAAAATATTTTGTAGACATCTACACTCATCAATGTTTTTGTTAAACTAAATTTCGGAAATATTAACATCTTTAGCTGAATTTTTGTAAGCTCTTTACATATTATACTAAAAGATGAGCTCTTAGGTCATCCTTTTGTACTATCCTGTCATATAAATTTTGAGGACAATTCATATTTTTCACACGAACCGCACTTTATTTTTTTTTTGGTTTTGCACGAAATAACAGATTTTTTTTTTTTGTTGCTTATGCACAAAAATGCTTTGATCCTTGCAAAATGGGATGACACGTTGTGAGAAAATTGTAAAATATAGTAAACTCCGAAAAAATCCTCGGGTTTAATTTGTAATGCTGCAATTTTATTAACCTATTAACTTATATAGTTTTAAGGTCCGATTAAAAGCATGTGAAAATTTGAAGTTTTAGGGTTGTTTCAGGGTTGGCATATAATTAATTTCAAAATACAATTTTTGTTATTTTTTTTAGTACTTTTAAGAAAAATTATTAATTTATATAAAGAAATCCGGTGTTTATAAAGTTAAATGCTGATTTGTTTAACGACTTATGAAAGCATTTTTTTCATGATAAAAAATTTTTGTGCTGTATTTACTTTTTATGTCAAATTAAATGCAAGTAATCAGAAAATTACTTCATTTTCTTTTTGAATGTCAAAAAATTTGCTATATTCTTGCAACAAACAAAAAAAAATTGAATAGCCAGTGTTGTCATATTACAATTTTAAAAATATTGTCTAAAAACATCAATTTTTTCAAAAAAAATCACAAAATCGTGAAAGTCCGATAGACCAAATTGTATATTACTGTTTCATAGATATTTGCTTTAATAATAAATAAAAATTATAATTTAAAAAACTCTTAACCCATTAAGTACATCGAACTTTAAATTTAAACTACGAATACCATCGCTAGTGGGTGCTATAAGTGTACAAAAACTTCAAAAAGAAAGCTTATTGGGGCACCATTAGGGCGGGTCGATTTAAAAATCGATCAACGTACAAGGAAAATCGTATTCTAGGGATCAAAATAAGAAACTTTGCCGAAGGAACCATACCTCTAAAACAAATTCTGATGTCCCGACTTTTTAAAAATCCCACTTTTACCCATTTAGAGTGCTCCAATTGAAACCAACCCAATCGAATCATCTGCTAGAGCGTCTTCCGGAGAAGAAATAGAGACCCTAATCTTGGAAAGACTCTTCCTACTTTCTGTAATATCTCTATCCCGAGATTCGTACATTTGCTATAAAAACAGGGATAAAAAGGCCCTGTTTCAACTTAAATTTTAATCCCTTAACGGTCACCTAGAATGATGATTTATGCATTAACTAGCGCGTCTCCCGGAGAAGAAGCAGCTCCCATAATTTTGGAGAGATTCCTCCTACTTTCTGAAATATCAAATTGGCTTTTTCAAAATTTGACCCTACAGGTCAAAAGTCGGGACCTCAGAATTTGTGTTAGAGGTATGGTTCCTTCGGCAAAGTTTCTTATTTTGATCCCTAAAATACGATTTGAGCGATTTTTTTTGCCTCCCTACAAATCGACCCGCCCTAGATACCATCATATTTTAATATAAAATTTCGTCAAAAAATGTGCACGGAATCTATTAGTGGTACAAAATGAGTTAAAAAAAATTTGATACCCAAATTTGTTGAATGTCTCGTCAGTATTTAGCATCAAAAATTAAGAGAAAATATCTTATTTAAGTATATTATTAAGTATAAAAAAGCCTTGTTAAAAACAGTTTTAATGGCAATTTTGAGAAAAATCTGGCCCTTAAGTGGAAAACTGGGTACGTCATTAAAATCAGAGTGACCGAATATTTAAGATCATTGGTCGGTACTCTTATTTTATTTTTCGAGTTGCACAGTGTTGTGAAGAAATTTCTCGATTTTATATCTTTCTATAAAATGTCGTCAAAAAATTTGCACAGGATCGATGAGTGGTATAAAATAAGTTAACCAAATTTGATGGGCAATTGTTGTTGAAGGTCTCATCAGTATTTAACATCAAAAATTAAGAGAAAACATCTTATTTTAAGTATGCTATTAAGTATAAAAAACTTTGTTAAAACATGCATTTTTGACAAAAATTTGTCCCATAAGTAATAATACTGGGTACGTCATTAAATCAGCGTGGCCAAAATATTTAAGATCAGTAGTCGGTTCTCTTATTTTATTTTTCGAGATGCACAGTGTTATTAAGAAATTTCTTCTTCTTAACTTAAAACTTTGATCAAGAAAAAATAAAACTCCTCAAATGAGTTTTAAAACCAAACTCCTAAAAGAGTTTTATTTCATTCCTCAAAAGAGTTTTATTTAATGAAGGCGAAATAAAAATCTCTTCTTAAGAGTTTCATCCGATTTTTTATTTTTTCGTTGAAAAATAACTCTTAACTGTGGAGTTGAGATCGTTTTCTGAAAGAGCACTTCAATACGAATCGATTGGTATATAATAGTATACGTCTCCGTTGACTCTAACATAGAGAGTTTTTTAAGTTTAAGTTTTCGGGATAACTGCTATTTTGGTCTCTGGTTTTAGGTTTAGCAACAATTTAAATCTGAAATTTGGTATAATATATTACCATAGGTTTCATTCCTTTTACACAAAAAGTGATAAGGAAAAATAGGAAAAAAAATATACTCTGAAGTGCGTATCAAAATTTTTACACACGCGTCGCCAAAGTCATTGGTTAGTAACTAACAATATAAGCTTGTCGTAGTCGTTATTCCTTAAGTTTTTTTTTTTTTTTCTTGGTATGGTATTGTATATTATGGTGTGACATGAATGGCTGCATGACTGGTTGGTTGAAACTGTTTTGTGAGGAAAGAATATTCTAGACTGGATGTTTGTAGTATATATACTATATACATTTAGTATAAAGTATATAAGCATAACCTTACTAACACATGCTAGCATTATTATGATCTCATTAACGTAATCCCAATGAAATTAAATTTCCTGTGTT
This sequence comes from Delia radicum, assembly GCA_021234595.1. Taxonomy (NCBI): domain Eukaryota; kingdom Metazoa; phylum Arthropoda; class Insecta; order Diptera; family Anthomyiidae; genus Delia; species Delia radicum. Next base: position 227,978,079 of record CM037854.1, read on the forward strand.
TTTGGTGTTGGTACCGGTAATGTTAGCAAATCTACAAAGTAACACACAACTAGAATAAGGAAAAAAACCGAAAGTAAGTTAAGAAAAGTATAAATGTTTAAGGGAAAACAAAAAAAAAAAAAAAAAAAAAAAAAAAACAAGGAAAGTATGGTTTTGGGAAAATTAAGTTTAATGTTAACTTTATAACAAGTTTAAGGGGAAGTTAAAGGGCAACCACACGTGAAACATTAAAAGATTAAATAGATTTATACACGATAAACATTATATTAAAAATAATAAAAACGCACATTTTAGGAAAGGAGTAAGTAAATTCTTTTTTTTTTATAAGTGATTTGTTGTTATTTACCTTTTTGGTTACAACTTAAATTAACCGTAATGAAGTAATTTTGGTTTAATAAAGCTTTCGTGTTAAAAATTCAAACTATGTGTTTGGTACTTAAAACGTATGTATCTAGAAGACCAATGTTTAAAGTTTATACTCAAATGTTATCCTTTATGAGTACTTTGTAATTATATAAACATAATTTTTAATCACTATGTTGTTACAGTGGAATACGCTTATAACGATCTTTTTTTATAAGCAACGATTTTTCTAGTCCCAACGCATTTACAAACATATTTCATTCCAAATAATGTGGTTACAATGAACTTTTAATAAAACGAACTAATCTTTTGGACCCTTTTACGAAAAACTATATTGAAAACTATACTGAAAATTTTAAAAACTTTAGCTTTTTAGTTGAAACTTCACTAAGAAGATTAAAAAATGGTACACTTAGAATACCATGTAGGTGAAGACCACTGCAAATATAGTTGAAAACAATTGAAATTTCACTTAAAGAATGAACGACTTACATTTCATTAAAATCAACTAAGATTGTCATTTGTTTTTTTAATGTTCAAAAATTACTAACAATTGTAGTAAAAATGAGCCACATGGTAGTAAAAAATAAACAAATATTTATTTTTTTTATTTTTTTAAAAACATAAAATGACTTTAAAAAATGAATGTAAAATCATAAAACAGTCATTTGATGTGGTTTGTTTTTTTTTTTTTTTAAATGAACTACAAGGTTAGTAAAAAATTTAATTTGTTCTACAAATGACTGATATTTAGATTAAAAATAAAAAAAACTGTATTAGAACCTAAACAACTACATATTTTTAAAGCAGAAGTTCCCTGAGTGTATGAAGTGAAATTTAGTTGAAGAATTGTTTCAAAATTACAAACAAAACTTTTCAAATTAAGAGAATTGAAAAACAAAATTCTGATATTTTATTAATTTAAAATATATTTAAAAAATGTAGCAAAATGTGCAGCAAGTGGATCGAATGATGTGATAATTTTCAAGTGAATTTCAGACCTTTGGTACAACTGAACATTAGTTTTCACATGAAAATTCGATTGACTAAACTAAATTTTAGTTCTAACACCCAAAATAATTACAAATCTAATGTAAATATCGTTGTACTAACTAAATTTATAAGTTGTTAGCATTAAAATATACTTTTCAATTCACTTTGGCACTTTATTTCTCTGTGTGTATGTTTTTTTGAATTTACAATCAAAAACTAAAATAAGTCAATTTACTCCGCTATTATACAATAAACTGTCAAATTGTATTCTCAAAAACCCGGGTTTACCACACCAAATTCCTGGGATTGCGGGTACAAAAAAAAAGCTATAGTTCTCGGGAAAATCTCAATATTTCGCATTCAACGAAGCCATTTGGTTTTGGACACATCCATAAGCAAACCGGTCATATGTCGATACTTTTAGAATGTTAATAATACATAGTGTTTCTTGTCTTCTTCTCCTCTACAACATATCTCCTTGTTTGCCGATACTTTTAGAATGTTAATAAGACATAGTGTTTCTTGTCATCTTCTCCTCTACAACATATCTCCTAGTTTGCCGATTTTATAATTTGTGATATATTTGTTAGAATTTTTCATCACAGTTACTAATGTTTAAAAATGTATTTATTATAAAAGTTACGAAATTTGTTTAAATTAAGAACTGTGTTTTTTTTATAGCCTTAAAATTTCTCATTAAGAAAATGCTAATGAGCATTAAACGAAGTTTATATAAATTGAAATCCATCACAATAAACTAAAAACAAAAAATCCCTTAAGAACAGATGGTGTTTTTTATTGGGTAAATTTTAAAACAACACCCAAAAAGAGCAAAGGTATTTTTGACATTAAAACTGTAAGAGATATAAAAAGACAAAAACAAAATATGCTGTTGTCATCAGCATCATCAGCATCAGAATCATCAATATTTCTATTTATATCATGCTTTAAAAAAATCCACCAAACAACCACTGGGTGACCGACAAACAAAACACAACAACTCAAAAACAACAATGCCTCTAACTACAGCAAATAATTCTGCTTGTTATCAATGTCAAAATATACAAAAAACACAATATACGAAATAACAAACTACAACAATATAGTTAGTTAAAGTATTTTTATGTTATTACATTCTGCGAAATTTAAATAGACGCAGCTCTTAACTTTTAATTACTTTGCAATATCAGTTGAAGCAAATATAATGTGTTTGGCTTTTTTAAGTGTATTATATTCTGCGGAATAAGAAAAAATATGTATCCCAATCATACAGAATTAAAAAACTTAGGGATGTTATACAAAATAAAAATTTTAGAGTGCGCCCCGGTAGGCTAGTTGGTAGCGTGCTGGCTTATGAGTGCGGGGGTCGTGGGTTCGATTCACCCCAGAGGCACTGGTCTGTTTTCGCTACAACGCGCCAAAGGCCATAGTAGCTAGTGCTAGGTTAGGGTAATAGTATATAATTTCTAATTATATGATTATTAATTAATAAAAAAAAAAAAAAAATAAAACATATTTTAGAGCCTTTGCTACACAGATATGAACAAAAAGTAGGATACAAACACTTCTCCAGAAGACAAGTAGTTGGGCAAAGACTTTTTTTTTATTAAATCAGAGAAGAATTGAAGACTTTTTATGTTAAATCACTACATTGATAAAAAAAAAGCTTTTCTTAATCAGTATATCTTTGGTGTGGAGAGCCAGCTAAAATTCATTTCATAAATGTTAAGTTTTTGTTGATCTTATTTTATTTAATTCTTCTTACGATCATTTTAATTATTTATTTCCAATATTTCGTCTCTACGTAGGGTGACTTCTTCAGAGAACAAATATTACAAAAAACAAAGTTTTTCAATCAAGTTGTAATATTTGTTCCCTGAAGAAGTCACCTAATGTGGAGACGAAATATTGGAAGCAAATATTTATAAATAATAAATTAATGGTCTTAAGCTCGTTTAAAAAAAGAAGAATTAAGTAAAACAAGATCAAAGAAAAATTAATATTTTAAAAATGAATTTTAGCTGGCTGTCCACACCAAAGATATACAGATTAAGCAAAGCTATTTTGATCGATGTAGTGATTTAACATAAAAATTCTTCAAAATAAAAACCATGCAAAATACTACATGATCTTAACCATATATCATAAAGCAAGTCTCTAACATTAAAAAAAAAAAATTCTAAAGCGTCATTTTACCTCAAATTCTATGTATTTCAGTTTTAGGGGAGCGGGCGCAAGATAGACACGGGTTTAAAATAATTATGCTCTAGAGCCCAAACGGAATAAGATAACTTTAAGTGTAATATTCCATATGAAAATGCAATAGGCTGGGTATCTTTTGGCCACACAGACCGCTGAAAAGATTTTGCTCATTTTCAATACCAAACTGCTCGCGATGTTGTTCTTTCATTAAGGTGAAATGCGTTTCCGCGCTGTGATCGCTATTTCAACGAACATACTTACAGGCATACATAGTTAAATCGGCTTAAAATCGAATAAGGATCAAGAATATGTGTACTTTATAGGTTCTCAGATTTATATTTTAATGCGTTCGAAACGGATTGACAAACTGATTACAGTGTGTGGATTGTACAAAAAGTGTGGTTGTTTCAAAAATATTTTTTTTTATTTTTGAACTTTGTGTAACAATAGCAATTACTAATACAGGAATATCATAAAGTTTAAATGCGTCTATTTAAATTGCCCTTACTGTATACGTTTTGTCTATGTTACTGTTGTTTTTATTACCTTTTTTCCGCTGTATTTATATTTTTTACTTCTTGTTGTTGTATTTACTTTGTTTTTGTGTCACTTGATTTTTGTTTTTTTTTTTTGGTTTTTGTCATAATTTGTGGTGGCTTTGTTTATGTTGTTTCTGTTTTTCCTTAACAAATGTCATCATTTTTTGTTGTATTTTTGAAGGTTGGAGGTGGACGATGATGATGATGATGACGATGTTTTTTCGGTGGATTTTTTTTATTTTGTTGTTGTTTTATTTGTTAGTTTATGATACCCTTGTGTTTTGTCCATTATAATTGCTTAACGTTTAGCATTTATAATGAATTTGTTGTTATTGTTATTTCAGTTTGTAGCTGCTGTTGTTGTTCTTATTGCCGCCCTACAACACAGATGTTTTATATATGAAAATATTTTCGGTACACCAGAAAACAAAATAACACGAAACGCTGTTAAGGAACAGTAAATTATAGAGTATATTTTTTATAACTACAATGAGGTTTTATTATGAATAATATAAAACACAAAATGTTGTAATTATTTTGATTGTTTCGTGATGTCAGGGGATAGTCCACATGTATGTATTTTAAATAATTTAAGTACCCTACAAAAACAATAATGGTTTTGATATTCATATTGTGATGTAAAGGGGGACCAATACGTATGAGTGATATTAATGTGAAATTTATATTGATCATACGCGACATGATGAAATTTGAATGAAATTCATTCTTAAACACTGTAAATGAATTTTAAGGAAAAGTTTTTAATGTTAACACAGCTAAACACACAGCTAAAAATGCATCGGCGATGAGACTTATAAATTAAGTTGCCGTTTACAGCTTTTACAACATTGAAATGAAAAACCTTTTACAACTTATTTTAAAACCTACGGAACTCATATCACTTTCAAAATTAATAGCTCATAGCCCACATTTCTTTTTTTTTTAATTTTTGAGATTTTTTTAAAGTTTATTGGTTTCAATTTAGCAATTATTTTTTTAATTAGTAGCGTTTTTAATTTGGTAATCTGTTAAAATTTTCGGCTATTGAAAATGAAAATTATTAAAGTTCAATTCCACACTCTACATTTCTTTATTAGGATATTGTCCTAACAAATAATCTATATAGTTTTTTTGTTTTCAAATTTATTGTTTATATTTTCTGATCAATGGTGATAATCTTTAACTTCGAGCTCATATATTAGTTCTCATGCAGTGAGTAAACTAGTTAATATGAATGTTTGATGTTTGGCATGGGATTGTTACCGCTTTCAAAACGTGTTCTGATGATGGGAACCTAGAAAATTCCCGAAATAGATCTATAAACACATTCCTGAAAGGGTCAAATAATAAATTTGAAAACTAAAAAACTCTATAGATTATGTATTAGGGCAATATCCTAATAAAGTAATATAGAATATGGCCTCGAACTCGAATAATTTTAATTTTAATTGCTCAATTAAAGGTCGAAAAAAACATAATTTTTATTTTTAATAAAAATGATATCAAACTTGTATTTTCAGCTATTGTTTTTTAATTTGTGGTTATATTTTTTTTTAATTTAAGCGATTTATTTAAATTTTGGCTTTTTTTAATTAATGGTGCCCCTTTTTCTAATTTGGTGATTTTTTATTTTTTCTTTTTAATTTTACGTTTTTTTTTGTTTTAATTTATCGTCAATAATTTTGTCTGTGTATACTTATGGCGTTTTCTTTTCTGGCAAAAATATCACAATTTTTTTGCATTTTGCCCTCAAATTACCTTTTTGTGTTCTTTTCTAAAATAAGGTAAACACTCTGAGAAGGGACGTGTTTCTTTCTAAAAAAGTTGCCTTATAAAAGGCAAAAAATGCAACATTTTCTGCCCTCAAAAAATTTACAGGGTTGGATGTTGCCCTGTTTTTTTGGTTTATCAATCTCATGTGTATATATTGCAAAGTTTTTGGCGAGAAAACTCTCACCTTGGTAGCAGATTGGTAGTGTGCTGGCTTCTGACACAGAAGATCCCGAGTTCGAACCCATATTGGTATCACATTTTTTTATATTTTTTTTTTTTTTTTGTTAAATGCAATTTACAATTTTTTTTAATTTGTTTTTGCTATTTTTTTTTAATTTTTTCTTTTTGTAAGTATTTAATAATTTTTTTAATCTGAAATTCGCTTACAAACAAAATTATAAAGAAAATTTAATTGAAAAAAATGTATGGAGCTAAATCCAAATTTTTTAAATAATTAAAAAAATAAAACTTAATTATTAAAAAAATCATTAAATTTTTAAAAGTTTGCTGGGATTCGAACCTTAACAACACTAAAAAACAGATTTGTTTAAATAAATGTAATATGTGATGAAATTGTGTTCTATTCTGATTGTAAAAATGCTTCATATTAATGGGGCGAGGGCAAAATTTGAAAAATGTTGCACATTAAGAAGGCAACACTTTTTTCCAGAAAAGAAAACACCATTAGTAACACTAGATAGAAACGGTAATGACATGTCATTGTTTTTCGGTCTAGCAGTTATAACTCCTACATATCCTCTACATTAATAAGCAGTTATTTTTCAAACAATAGAAACACAAAAAATAAAGCTTTACCCTTAATATTTTTTTTTTTAAAAGAAAAACTATTTTTTAAAAATTTTAACTAATTGTTTAGATTATTGCAATATTAGGTTTAAAAGTGATTTGGTGTAAATTTGAAATAAATCGGATAGCTTTTATAGCGCCCAGCAACCAAAGTTTTTAAAATCGTCTTAAATTGCTTTAACAAAATATGTCTTACGACACATAATTTTTTTTTGTATTAATTTTGGCATGCTTAACACGAATATTTTGAAATTTTTGAAATCGGCCTAGCGGTTTTCGGGATAATGCGATTTGCTTTTTACAAAACATTACGTCTTTTTCCTCTTTTTCCTCTTTTTCCTCCATTTAAGTAATTTTTTTAAAATTATCTTAGAATTTTTTGTTTTTGCTCTTAAATGCTGCACAAAACATCCTTTCATTTGACCATAGCTATGTCTAAAATTAGCGATGATGTATCGCAAAACATATATTTTAAAATTAATTTAAATTTTGCTTCGATATATCAAAGGCCTTGTGCGCAGGTCGACAAGCGTTGAGTTATCCGATTTTTATTAAATTTCACACTAAATAACTATTGGACCTAGTGCTACATCAATCAAAACATTAATTAATAAAAATCAAAAATTAAAGTTAATGTTAATGTTGCATCAATAATCATGTAGATAAAATTGAAAAGCATATTAATTTTGCTATATAAATTTTCTGTTTTTCCTAAATATTTGTAGGTAAAGTTACAAGTTATTCTTCTATCAATATTGTCATAATTATGCGTAAGTGAAAAGCAGTTTGGTTGACTTTGCTAGTGTAAAAATAAAAAAAAAAATAAAAAAACCGGTTGAAATTGCAAGCAAATATACCTCCAGGTAGACAGACTAAGCCAAATTTAATGACACATATCATAGGTAATTTTTTTATATATCCTTTCAATATTTGCAGAAAAATTATTGTTTGTGTGTATGTCATATTTTGTTAGTTTTTTGTTTTGTTTCTAGAATTATCTACGGCATTTGGCTGCATTCAAAATTGTCATCAGTTAGACCACCAAGGACGTAAGTAGTTGAGATAAATTTTTGTTTATGTTATATAAAAATATTTCTATATATTTTGAGATATTTTATTAATTCATATCCTCAATGTCGTTTTTATAATTTTAATGAATTCGCAATGTTTTTTTTTTTTCTTTAAAGAAACACAAACATTTTTTAGGTTTTCAGCAAAGAAATTAACTAAAGTTAAATTTTTCTACAATATTTTAGTGTATTTTTCAGCCTACTAGAACTCAGCATAAATATTATTAGTTCTTTTGTTTTCAATCTACTAAATGTTAGCAAAACTTTTCTTAATTTACTAATTTTTTTGTTAAATAAAAGCCTACTGATTTTCAGCAAAATATTATGCAAGCACCCTCCTGACTAAAATTTGGCTGACTGAGCTAAATTTTTTGCTAACTTTGTTGACTTTTTTTTAGTGTATTTAATTTACATAAAATATCACCTAAATTGTAATATGGCAGTTGAAAAGCTGTTTTCATATTCATATTTTCTTTCGTAGCTTTACAATTCATCGTTACATTTTGTTTTTTCATTATAAATTTCTTCTGTAGTTGACAGTTTGTATACCTTCATAAAATATATAGTGTGCCAAATGGTCACCCTTACTCCGCTCAAACTTTTTTGCATCCTAATATGTTTATCATTTTATATCTTCAGTTTAATGTATTTTTTTTTTTTTTTGTTAAGGTGTGTTTCATTTAATATACTTGTTGTAAAACAAATAGGGGGGTGTAATTTAAATGTTTTTTTTTTTTTATGAACTGTAGAATTTTTCAAAGCGTGGACATGACATGTCTTTAAAATTGTCCTTTCATTTTTTGTTTTTTAATGTTTTTTTTTTGCCAGACAATTTATGAGATCTTAGGGAATTATTTGAAATGATAAAAAATTAAATTTTGAGTTTATAACTAAAGTTTTTGTTGTTTTCGTTGTTGGTCTTGTTTATAATATAACAAGCATATTTTTATGACAGTTGTCATTATTTCAGGAATCATTTTCCTTTTTCAAAAATAAGCAATAAAAAATAATCTTAAGTTAGACGTTGTTTAAAATTTACAACTTAAAAATATATTAAAACGAGCTTAAATTGGAATAGACCTGTTTTAGGAGACATAATTAAGTTACTTTAATTATGCCACAAATTTGTTAGATTATCTTAATTGTATGGGTTTATTTTAGTAAGGAAATGTTCACTAAAGTGGACTTTTCGTATTGTTTGTGTTGTTGCCAGAATATGTGAAAACTGCTTTTAGAGGGATTTTAATTTGGCTCCACTTAAGCGAACATGTTCGCTAATGTGTACCTTTTGAGTTGATTTGAAAATTGTTAAAAATATTTTTTATATTAGTTGTCACAAAAAAAATATCTATACCCTGTTAAAAATCGACATATATGGATCCGTACATGAACATATATTCTTTATACATGTCCACATGCTTCCATACATGATTCAAATGTGTTCATAAATGTTCATCTGTGTGAATTAACGAAAATTGGGGTAATACTTATATATAAAATCATACATGTCTATATATTTCCATACACGGTCATATGTACACATTAACGAAAGTTGATATATATGATCACATATGAACTCTTATGAATATAACATGTATGACCTCGAATCACTTCATATATGAGCATGAATGAGTTCATACATGTTCATAAATGGATGCATATATGTTTATCTTTAACCGAGTAGCCAAAAACTTCCCAAAGAGTTGGAATAAAAGCTGGTGTGTTTGGATTTATAATATTCCACTTATTTTTTTATAAAGCCCAAAAGCTTTATAAATCTTTTTAAAATGAGTGAACTAATAAGTTTTGCATTTCGGAACTAAATAATCTTTTTTTAAATTAAACCTATTGATTTGTTAATCAATTTTGGCAATTTGTTAATCAATTTGTAGATAGCAACTTTAATCTCAATTTTGATTGTAATTTCTAAATTTTAATTACTTTATTTTTTTGTGTTTCGGCTTAAATTGAAAACAATTTCAAATTTAAATTTAGTTTTCTTATGCTAATTCTGAAAACTTTTTTCTATAGAAAAAGCTACAGTTTCAAACGATTTTTCGTTCACAAAAAAAAATCCCTAGAAAAAACATTAGATTCGAACGCTTTTTCTTATAGAAAAAATATTTCCTTATAAAAAAATCTTTTTCTGATAGACAAATTATTCAGAAACTTTTCCGATAGAAACGTTCTCCTGAAAACACTTTCCAAAAGAAAAATTCTTCTTAAAACTTTTTCCCGAAGAAATATTTTTTTTAAATCTCAAGACTTTTTCCACAAAAATCCTTAAATTAATTTTTTAGAAATAGCTTTGTATATTAATAATTTTTTATAGGGAAAGCGTCAGATTCTTAGGAAATTTAGCCTTAGAAAAAGCAGAGATTCGGAGAGATTTTATTATTGAAAAGTCCTTAGGTTTTGAGTTATTTTTTGAAAAAAATATAAAGGTTTACATTAGATTCTAACTAATAGTTTTCTTTAGATACTCACTTTTCTTTATGCAAATGTCTTCAATCAAGTAGTCCAACTTCTAAAACAAAGAAAAACCTCTTTCCCGGCTTCTAACGAATTTTTCTATAGAAATAGTGTTAGTTTCAGTGGACGTTTTCGTATTGCCAATTTTAAGCTTCTGTGCAATTTCGTCATAAAAATTTCTACTCTATAAACATTTTGTGTACACACAGAGAAAAATTTAACTATTTGCTTACTGAAATTCGGTTACTTCGACTCAAATTCGGTTACTTCGAAGTTCAGTTGTTTGGGACAACTTAACATTAGTTTTCACAACATAGTTCGGTTAATTCGACAGAATTTTAGTTGCTTCTCCCAAAATATTCAGAAATCTAGTGTAAATATCGTTGTACTAACTATATTTATAGGTTGTTACCATTAAAATACACATTTCAATTCTGTTAGCACTTTATTTTTCTGTGTGTATAGAGAACCCCTTAAATGATGAGGTTTTTTTTAATCAAATTTTATAATTTTTATCATTATTTTAAATATTAAGTAATGATCTCAAAATTTTATGAAAATCTATTTTTAGACTCATTATTTTGTCAGTTCTAGTAAATACAGTATCTCTGATATTTTTTAAGATGGAAAGTAATGCCTTTTTGTGCAAGCAAGTCATTTATATTTGTATTTATCAAGTATAACATGTCGAGATAGCTCAGATGGTAAAGCGCTTGACTGACAACATGGTGTTACAGGTTCAAATCACATATGGGTCCATTTTATTTTAAAAAAATGTTATAAAAAAAATATTTTTTTCATTAAATTTAGTTTTTTTTTTAATTTATTTTTAGACTCATTATTTATGTCCATACTAGCAAGCATATAGGTAACCAGATATTTTTTGATTTTTCCTAAGATTTTCACTAATGATATGTCATTAATTTGTGCGACATCCCCATAAAAAAGTAATGAGATTTTTAATGATAAATTTAAGTAATTGCTATTACCAATAATGTACTTATATAACCACTTTAAAGTAAACGTGTTTACTTAGCTAACGAATAAGCGCAATTCTTTATCGTCCTTATCTTACATTTAACGGTTTTTTTTTTTACATTTGTTAAAATAAAAAGTATTATATAGATCTATCTACACAAATATAATTTCCTTTAAGTGTTTTAATGAAATTTTTTCAGTAAACGAATGAACACTTTCTTAAACTTCATGAAAAACCTTTATATAGCAAACGTGTTTACTTAGCTAGCGAATAAGCGCAATTCTTTATCGTCCTTATCGTACATTTAAGGATTCTTGTTTACATTTGTTAAAATAAAAAGTATTTTATAGATCTATCTACACAAATGTAATTTCTTTTAAGTGTTTTAATGAAATTTTTTACTAAGCGAATGAACACTTTCTTAAAATTAATGAAAAACTATTTATGAAACTATTTTTTATAGAAACTTTTGCATTAGTCGTAGGAAAATTTTCATAAATAATATGAAATTTTTCTTTCACCAGTTATAGCGGATATTATAATGGAAAAACTTTTAGACGTATCACTAGAAAAAATGGATATAAAACCAAGGATGCTGACGAAATACGTAGATAATTTATTTGCAATAATAAAAAAAGACAAAATAAATACCACCCTCAAAATACTTAACTCATATAATAGACAAATCAAATTTACAATGGAAGAGGAAAAAGACAATGAGTTACCATATTTAGATGCAAAAATAATAAGACAAGACAATCTACTAAAATTAAATTGGTACATGAAACCAACATCATCTGGGCGATTAATTAATTTTTATTCTAAACATCCGAGACGAATTATAATAAACACAGCCACAAATTTCATACGACGAGTTTTTAATATTAGCGATGATAAATTCCACAACGACAATATAAATAAGATAAGAGATATTTTAATTATGAATGACTTCCCGAAGAAAACAATACAGAATCTGCTGAAGCCAACATCGACAAAGGATAAAAATCAAAATAAAAAGGCCCCGAAGATATACAAAAGTATGACATACATTCCTGGACTATCTGAGAGATTAAAACATTCTGACATTTATGACGGCGAGAGATTCAATCTTGCATTCAAAACCACCAACACCGTGAACAAGCTATTTAGCAACACCAAGTCGAAGTTGCAAAAGGAAGAAAAATCAAACGTTATATACGAAATAAGCTGTAATGGGGACGGGTCCAACGTATGCAATAAAGTATATGTTGGTACTACAAAGACAAAATTAAAGACAAGATTAGCTTCACATAAGTCTGACCAAAAATGTATTGACAAACCTATAGAACAAAAAACAGCACTTGCGGCCCACTGTACTTTGACTAACCATAAACCCAACTTTGACGATGTGAAAATAATACAAGAAGAAAAAAACTACGCAAGGAGACTTTCGTTGGAAATGCTTCATATAAATGACGTACCAGAAGAGAAAATACTGAACTATAAAAGGGACACAGGCGATCAACAAAATAGTTTAGTAGAAAGAAAGAGTTTAGAAGGACAACAAGTGTTTTTTGTGATTTTTGTTTTTAAATTTATTTAAAATTTAAGAATTATTTCGTCGTTGTTATTATATTTTTGTTGTTTTATATTAATTAATTAAATTTATTTATATTCTTTTTGTACTGTCCAGATTTCTTGATAATGACTAGAGACTCTAGTCGAAATATCGACAATTTTAAAAAAAATTTAAATAAAAAAATCTATTTGAGTTTTTATTTATCGTTACCTAAAGCCGAACAACTACATGAAACGTAAGCCAAGAGAGGTCAACTATAAAATTTCCAATTTTTCTTTAAATTTTATCAAAAACTGCATTAAGTTAATGGCAAGTTTCAATAGAACGTAATGTAAAAATTGATATCATTGATATCAAGCATATAATTTTGGTATTGTAAGTGCAACGATTTAAAATGGGTATAAAAAATACGAGAAATTTTTAACAAAAATACATTATTTTTTTTTTAATGAGTAATTTTTGGCCAAAATTCGTTAGGGTGTAACTTTATCAATCGAATTCTTCCATTTGGCACCATCTGTAATAAAATTGCGGGATCACGTAAATAAAAGCCTACAAATTGTTTTTTAAGGCACATCCTAATATGTTTACTTCAAATTAGCATTTAAAAAAAAACATTATTCTGTATTAATTTACACAACAATAACATTTCCTGTTACCTGCGAATGAGTCAAATAAATGTACATTTCCTACCTTATGTTGTGCCTGCATGTGCATGCTGTATAACTATAATAAAAAATATAAAATGCTTAAAATTTTTCTGAAAAAAATAAAACTTTTTTGCATAAAAATTTTGTTTTTATTATTTTTTTTTATTGTTATGTGAATATGAAAAAATTATAACAATATGTTGCTGGAAAATTGTTATTATGATTATTTTTCAAATAGATTAAAACGTATTTTAATACATTTTGGTGTGGTAGAAAAAAAAAATAAAAAAAAATGATTAAACCAATTTCATGGGTTATCTCAAAATGAGTTAAATTAGATAGTGAATTAAACAGAAAATCTAAATTCCAATACTTACAAATTAAAAGCGAATAAATTAAATGAATAATGTAGGGTACAAACACCTTTTAAAACAGGTGTAGAACACATAAAAACCGAAACAAAATATGAATTCAGAAAATATATAAAAAATGGCGCAATGCCAAATGCGGCATAATAAAAAAGCAAACACTTATACAACCACTGTACTTTAAACATTTCTGTAACTGCTCAAACTATAATATGATGATCTTAATTTTTCATATTAAGTACACGACAAAAAAAACACATTTTTAATGTAAACCTTGTTAATGACACTGGCGGATTAGTTATAGTATGGTAGAATTTTACATGCTTATATGGTTTGTATACATTTGTGTATGTTAGTATATGTTTGTCATTTCATTTTTCGTTTTTCTGTATTTGAAACGGTATTTCACCTTTAGCGTGCCAAATAAGCGTAATGAAAGTAATCTGCATATTAAAGTCTTGTATATGAATGTTTCAAAAAATGTTTAGCTTTGAAACTCATTTCATATACATATAAACGAGTATATTTTTTTGTATACGAGGGCGGCTCGATAAGTCCGTGACTTTTCAAACTTCCCTCGTAGTTATATGAAATGCAACACTACTCCCATCAAGTTATAATAGACAAGTTGTTAATAGACTACTGTCAAATTTTGAGCAAGTTCCGTCATTTACGTTGTGTTTAACAGCTGTTCAAAACAGGGACCGTAAATAATGATTATTGCTCGTTTTTTTGAATAAAAAAATCAATCACTTAGAAGAGACATAAAAAAAAAATTATAGCACCATTATTATTATTTTTTGACAATCTTTGCATATCCGTCATGATTTTTAAATTTTTGATTTTAAAAGTTTTCTTCAATGGTAATGATTATTTTTGGAGTAATAATAAAAAAAATCAGCCATAATAATTATTTTTGAGCAAAAAAAATAAAACTCAAAAATAATCATTATTTATGATTTTTATTTTTTTCGCTCAAAATAAAACTCACTTTCAATCTGTGGGATGGACATATCTCAGGAAGTAGGAGGAGCTTATCGAAGATTATGGTATCAATTTCTACTTTGGAAGATTCTCTAGCAGATTAATGCATCAATCATATTTGTGGGTGAGGTTTAAGGGATTAATTTTTAATTTCAAAATAGGGCTTTTTTTGCCGTATTTTGTGAAAGTAACAATGTGTGGGATGGACATATCTCAGGAAGTAGGAGGAGCTTATCGAAGATTATGGTATCAATCTTTTCCTTGGAAGATTCTCTAGCAGAATAATGCATCAATCATATTTGTGGGTGAGGTTTAAGGGATTAATTTTTAATTTCAAAATAGGGCTTTTTTTGCCATATTTTGTGAAAGTAACAATGTGTGGGATGGACATATCTCAGGAAGGAGTAGGAGTTTATCCAAGATTATGGTATCAATTTCTACTTTGGAAGATCCTCTAGCACATTAATGCATCAATCATATTTGTGGGTGGGGTTTAAGGGGTTAATTATTAATTTCAAAATAGGGCTTTTTGCCGTAAAGTCAAAATTTGGAAGTGGACTTTTTTGCTCAGTACAATCCCAAGAATCAGAAACGCGAAGCGCCCATTAAGATTTGTTTCCTTCCATACTAATCGTCCCACCTTAATATGTATATATATTTACACCTACATGAAAGTGAGTTTTACTTTGAGCGAAAAAAATAAAAATCATAAATAATGATTTGCAGTCTCAATGGCAAAATTCCATTAATTGGGCTACAAATTGGTACCTCATCCGCCATACTCTCCGGATTTAGCCCCCAGTGACTATTTTATATTTCCAAACCAAAAGAAATGGCTCGGTGGAAAGAGATTTAGCTCCAACGATGAAATTATTGATCAAACAAATGCCTATTTTATGGACCTCGAAAAATCCTATTTTTGGAAGGGATACAATAATTGGAGAAACGTTGGACTACGTGTATTGAGCTAAAAGGAGATTATGTGGAAAAATAATTTTTCTTTTGCAAAAAACACTGTGTTTCATTCAAAAAGTCACGGACTTATTGATCCGCCCTCGTAATATGTGTAAATGGTATGAGTGTATTAAATTTTTATTTTAATATACATTTCTTTTTTTTTCTTTTTTTTTTTTTGGAAACCATAAAAAGTACTTTTTCGTAAGCAAATTACACGCAAAGTGTCAGTGTATCAACAAAATAAAAATATTATTTTTGTAAATTTGCATAAAAGTTGTATTTGTTAAAGAGTGTTAAGAAGTATAAAGGTTTTTAGTGCGCGTTTTTTTTTTTTTTTTTTTTTTTTTTGAGATCTTTTTAATGTACTTAACTTTGTGTGTATGTTCAAGGCTATAAAAACATTTACAGTCATTTTCCTTTGAACTCGTAATAATTATCATAAAAGTGGGGAATTTGTTTATATATAATTTTTACACTATTCAAAGCGATGGTATATTAACAATTTTTTTTTTTTATTTTTTAATAAATTAAACTGTACCATATGCTATAGAAAAACAACAGCTTTCAGTCAAATATTTTATAATAATCATTGAATTTCATAACGAGTTAACATAAAAATAAATAAAAGCAAAGAATATTAAAAATTCCTAAATTAAAAAACAGGCCCATTGTTACTGGTAAATTTAACTCCTTCATATACCCACTGTTACTTATGGGGTTAAGTTAATACTAGCCTCCAACTCCAAAATAAAAAAAATTTAGCTCTCCATAAATATTGTCGAACACTATTTATAGACGATATATAAAAATACAAATAAATGACAAACTAAAGTAAAATAAATGAAACATTGTCAATTCTACAAAATATTTCGTTAATTTGACATAAACTTTGTAATTTTATGCATGGATTATAGTAAGAACAGCATTTTCTATTTTGGACGGTGTCGAACATTTCAATAGTGAAGTATTTTGTTGTTAAATCGTTTTTATTTTTTTCATGATTTTCAGGGAAAATCATTCAACTTTTTATGAAATTAAAATTTTCTAGAATCATGTCTGAATATTTTAAATTTCACTCCTGAAATAGATCTATCTATTCCTGAAAGGGTCAAAGAATAAATTTGAAAACAAAAAAAAACTCTATAGATTATTTCTTAGGACAAAATCCTAATAAAGAAATATAGAGTATGGCCTCGAACTTGAATAATTTTCATTTTCATTGCACAATTCAAGATCGAAATCATCATTTTTATTTTTAATAAAAATTATATCAAACTTGTATAAAAGACAAAGTACAGTCTAGTTTACTCCCCCTGTTTTTGTTAATACACGAAACATAATATAAAAAGGAGAAAAAAACAATAAACCTGTATTGAGTATCCACCAGAGGTGGACCTTGCACATAACAAACAAGTTTTCAATTTATTTTTTGATCAATGATGATAATCTTTAACTTCGAGCTCATATAATAGTTCTCATGTAGTGAGTAAACTAGTTTATATGAATGTTTGATGTTTGGCATGGTGCTGTTACCTATTTCAAAACGTGTTCTGATGATGGGAACCTAGAAAATTCCCGAAATAGATATATCAACACATTCCTGAAAGCGTCAAAGAATAAATTTGAAAACAAAAAAACTCTATAGATAATTTGTTAGGACAATATCCTAATAAAGAAATATTGAGTATGTCCTCGAACTTGAGTAATTTCCACTTTCATGTAAAAACAACATTCATAAAACAGACTCGGTCGTTACAACCATAGTTGTAGTCAATCTTATGGCTCGGTTGTAGCTATCGAGTTTTTCGGTAAATATTGTCGTACCAAAATGTCAATTGTTTCAATCGAATGCTTATTATCACAACCGAAAATATCGGTAGCATCAACATAAGCATTCGATTGGCAACAAATACGGTACTAACTATTTTGGACTTGTCTCTTTGCTTTTTTTTCTTTGATATGTTAGAACTATCACACATGTGATGAAGATCGAAAACGATCGGATTTTCAATGTTTAATATTATAGGATTTATATTACAAAAATTCTTTGTTATTGTCTATGCTTAAAGGTTTGATTAATACAAAGCGATGTAGAACAAACTCGAGTCCAAGTTTATTTTGAAAAAACGAAATTTTCTATATTGAAAAACTGATCATTTTCATTTTCGATTTTCATCAGACGCCTGTATGTAATCTTTTACATAACGTTTTGGACTTATTTTATTGTCGGAATAACTGCAGAAGAAAATAGTGTTTTTCAAAAAGTTTTCCTTTTAAAAAAAAAAATTGTCTTCCCTTTATTCAAAAGGAGTTTAAAGTATATTAAAATTTCAGATTTCTTGGCTATCGATAATGTGTTACTTATGATTTCACTAGCATCTAATTGAATACTCCCCGATTTTATTAAGTTCTAATTGATTATTTCAAAAAGTAATTCTTCAGTGAATTAGCCCATACACCCAGGCACAGTGTGGAAAATTGGAAATTTTTTTGAGCACATTTTCGTACAGCCCACAGTTTTAACTGAATTTAAAAAAAATAAAATTTAAAAAGTAAATGTCTAAATTCCAGATCGATTCCTCATGGCCGCTTTTTATATCCTTAATAAATCGCCAAAATCAGCGAAATTTGCTGTCACAATTTTAGTTTCTTGATAATAATAAAATAAAATTTAAAATATTCAGTTTTTGCTATCACTAAAGCAGCTTTACTATCTTACCAAAATCGTTGAGCTTTTCTTTTATTAAAAATTAATATTCTGCTACACAAATGGGCATCATAAAAAAATTCTAGGAAAATTCTAAAGTTTTGCATTTTTAATAAGAACATGACAAAAAAGCTGATTTATAAGTGAGTAAGCCAAAAAGAAGCCCTTACAAACCTGTTATAGTAGACTTTAAGGTAGACGTTAAGGTAGACTTTAAGGTAAATTTTCACCTTTTGAACCCACATTTGTAGCACGTTTCTGGCTAAGATTTTAATAAAGTAAATACTTTGTCAAATATTTAAGCACTATTTCAGAGAATTTTAGGTTTCTAGATTCTAGCAAAAATGGTTTGGAAAACAACATTGAAAAAGAACTTTTACCTATGAAGTCCTTATAGTTACCACATTCCAAACGAGATTTCTAAAAAGTTTTTCTTCAATAATTTATTTTACACTCAAGACAGCACAAAATATTAATTTCTGTTTAATAAGCAATTGGGCTCGGGCAGGCCACCAAGCGGAACGCTTTTTCCTTTTTGAACTGAAATTTTTACCAAGTTTCATTAAAAAAAAATCAAAAACTACGTTATTAGGGAATTACACCAAGGAATTCATTTTCAGGTTTCTAACCAAAGTGGTTTGTGAGGACATTTTTCCCTTTCAACTCCCATTTTTACTACGTTTCTGATAACAATTCCAAAAAAGAGCCTAGTCACCGAATTAGCCTATATTTCAGGGAACCCTTATTTTTAACTTCAGGTTTCTACCCAAAGGGGCTTGAATAAAAATAAAAAAATGGGAGAAGTAGGCGTGGCTAAGTATTGGTCAATTTAACAATGTATTTAATATAAAATTTATTATAATTTAAAGAAATTAGTCTTAGAAAACATTATGAATATTTTTTTTTTGTATTAGTGTAATTTAGTGCTATTTGATCTGCAAAGTTTTAAGAAGTGTTTTTTTTTTAAAAAAACTTCCTATTTGAAGGGCCTACTAAAATTTCTGAAAACCATAATTTGATCGACTCAACCTGGTTTCTAAATTTTTATTTATACAAATTGGAAATCCAAAATTGCAACCTCTTTCACAGTTTTTTTTTTTTTTAATAAATCTGGATTGACTTTTATCTTTTTTTTTTAATTTAAACTTAGTTTTTCTTGGTCTTTGCATAATTTAGTTGCTTTATATTAAACTGATATGTGTTGTGCATATGTGTGTGTGTGTGTGTGCGTGTGTATGCTGTTAAAGCTAATTAATATACAAAAATCAAATTGTGTTTGTTAATGCAAATGTGTAGGTATGTTAATACTTCTTTGTAGTTAGTGTTTGTTTTAGAGAGTACACTGTATGATTAATTTTATTTTGAATGTATTTGTTAGTGTTGGTTCTTCATAATAATACACACGCTATGCGAAATGTTATTAAAGCACGCAAACGTGAACAAACCCACATGCAAATTTTAATGCGTGAGCGTTTGTTTGCAGATTATTTGCATATTTTGACACGTTAATTGTATATGTGTATGAAGTCGTTTATATTAATTCAAATGCGAATAACAAAATGGAATGAGGAAAAGTAAGATAAAAAAATTGTTAACATATTTATAAAATGTTATGCGAAATGAACTATATAGGTTTTTTTTTTTGTGCGGAATCAAAAATAAAAAATAAAATATGCAGATTTATTTTGTGAAAGTTCCCGTAGGAACAAAAAAATGACAATTTCTTTGTTAATGTTGTTTGTCATGTGGTTAGTCCGTTTTGGTTAGTCCTCCAACAGAACCCTTTTGCGACAGTCTTGTGGTATGTCCATCTTTGGTTGGTACTGTGGCATGCCACCATGTGGTTTAATGCAGAACAAATGACCCCCTCCTATGACAAGCCCATGTTAAAGTTGCCAGTTGTTTACATAGGGTAGGGTTTAGCAGAGGACCGGTCTCTGGCACGAAGGGACCGATCCTGTGGCACACTCAGGACCGGTCCCATTCCCCATAGGGTATGTTCACGCTTTAAGGAAAAAGTTAAAAAAATTTCTTAAGCATGTTCAATATATCTGCAAAGTTTGGTTAAAAAAAATGTCAAGCGGATCTTAGACGTGTCTTTAATGAGTTAAAGTTAAAATTTTTGAAATTATTTTATTAAAATTTTAATTGATATGATTAAAAGTTTATAGGTAGTTCTAATGTAAAAAATGTTTTTTAATGTATTTACAAATATTTTAATTGAAACACGAGACATACCTCTCCTACCCCAAAGAGACATACCTTCAACTATGCAAAATTCAAACATTAACGAACAACTGTTTTAAAACTTTGATGTCATGAAAAACACAATAAATTTAGAAACTAATTTCAATTTTGGACTACCATGCATTTGATATGATTTCAATTTTGGACTACCATGCATTTATTTGTTAAGTGATGGCACGTATTACCAAATGGAATCTAAAAGTTGAAAGCCCCAAACAAAAAACCGAAAATAACAAAAAAAGTGAGCTTGTTTCAAACGATTTTTTAAAAATGTTTTATTGTTGAATTTATCTCTCGTGTTGGAAGATTTTTGTATTACCAAATGGAATCTAAGAGTTGAAAGCCCTAAACAAAAAACCGAAAATAACAAAACAAGTGAGCTTGTTTGAAACGATTTTTTAAAAATGTTTTATTGTTGAATTTATCTCTCAAGTGTTAGAAGAAATTTGTATTACCAAATGGAATCTAAAAGTTGAAAGCCCCAAACAAAAAACCGAAAATAACAAAAAAAGTGAGCTTGTTTCAAACGATTTTTTAAAAATGTTTTATTGTTGAATTTATCTCTCGTGTTGGAAGATTTTTGTATTACCAAATGGAATCTAGAAGTTGAAAGCCCCAAACAAAAAACCGATAATAACAAAAAAAGTGAGATTGTTTCAAACGATTTTTTAAAAATGTTTTATTGTTGAATTTATCTCTCAAGTGTTAGAAGAGTTTTTTATTACCAAATGGAATCTAAAAGTTGAAAGCCCCAAACAAAAAACCGAAAATAACAAAAAAAAGTGAGCTTGGTTCAAACGATTTTTTAAAAATGTTTTAATTTTGCGTTACTATAAAAATTATAAATATAGATGTATATCCCTAAAAGTTTGCACTTCTATGAGTTAAAGTGCTGTTGATCCAATTTTAGAAATATAGAAAAGTGCGAATACAAGTTTTAAAGAAATTAAAAATTGTTGACATAAGCCCATATACATACTTGGGAATTTGTTCATTGGTATTCAAATTAAATTGGCATTACTTGTGGTCAATGCTAATGCCAAACTATTTTATTACCATTCCAATGCCAATGTAATTTTTTATAATTGGCATTGACTAGAAAAATGGTAATGAAATGATCAATGCCAATTGAGGCAAAATTTAATGTTCATTGCGTTTAAGCATGCCAACAAATTTCATTAGCATTGACATCAAACAATGGCAATTAAATCGTCAATTAATTGGTCCCTTCAATTAACTAGTTCGAAGTAAGATTGTATATAATAATACTGTGACGGAAGTTTAAGCGAAATATTATATAAAAAAATAACAGCAGAAATTAAGTTAAATTATAGTTAAATAGTTTTAAAATTCTTATCTTCTCTCTCTCTCTCTTTATAGCATGGACTATCAACGTCCTCAATTGTTAATCATCTCCATTTCATTACTTTATTGGTTTCGCAACACTGCCGATTGTTGGAAATTTGATGGTGGTGGTCCAGGGGCATTAGGTCCTGGACCTCTATATCACACGCTAATGCGAGCCCCACGTAGTGCATCTACATTCGTGGCGGCTCGGGGGCCACCTCCTGTTATACCCAATAGCGGTGGTGGTGGCAGTGGCGGTTTTGCCGCCTTACTCAATTCACAACAACAAGATATTCTGTATGCCTGTCCTCTTAATAGTATGTGTCAGTGTGCGGGTATGCCTAATGAAACAACGACACTGATCGAGATTAATTGCAATGAAGTGGCTTTGTATAAATTTCCAGGTGAGTGAGCATAAAAAGAAAAGTATATTTTTCTTAATGAAACTAGTCTAGATTGTTAAACATGTCAAAAAATACTTAATTAAAATGACAAACCAGATTGTTAAAGGTAAACGAGACGACAATATTGTTAAACGCGGCTACGTGTAAATTATTAATTGCCTTTTTGTGGGTAAGCACGCATATAAATACAAACAAATGACTAGGTTTGTTTGGAGGTGTGCATGTGTGTGTGAGTATACTGTGATAAATTGTGTATATGTAGTTACTTAAAGTTTAAAACAAACATGTGTTTGAATGTAAAAAAAAAAAATTAGCATAGTCACATATACAAACACAAAATAACACAACAACATCGCTTTGGCTTGCAAACACACACACACGTTCTCATACAACATATCTACACTTAAACCCACACTACTACTACTTTATGTAGGTGTGTTTGTTAACTGTTTTAAAGGCTTTTGATTTTTTGTTTTGTGGTCACTGCTGCTCATTCGAGAGTAAGAGTGGTATGGAGAAGAGTAAAAAAATCATCAGATAATGGCATTTGAATGTAAAACAAAAAAAAAAAAAAATTGTTTTACAGCAGCGAAAATATATGGATGAGTGAATTGAAAGGATGGAGTGTAAAATTGCCCTGCAGATGTAAGGGAATGATTAAGAGTAGAATAATTAAGGCCAACTTTGAGCTATGTTTAAGGAACTGAAATTAGTCCTAAGAAAAAAAAAATTAACTTAAAACAAATTGTTGCCTTTAAAAACTAAGTAATTTCCTTGGAAATGCTGAAATCCTCGAAGATTTCTATTGAAAAAAAATTTAAAAACGTAAATGATGAAAATTGGTTTTGTGCTTTGACTCTATTTTATTAGATCATACTATGGATACTATGTAAACCTTTAAGTTTCTCACTCAAACATATGCAGAAAAAAAAAACTATAGGGCACCACCTTAAGGACAATATTGTGCTGATAAGAAATAAAGTTTTCTTAAGTCAATTCGAAACAAAAATATTCCGCACCAAAACCAACTTCTATAAGACTTTATATATTTAAATATTTATTTGAAATAGTATAATACAATGTATATATACTTAGAATACTATGTAGGTAAAGAGCACTGCAAATGTAGTTAAAAAAAAAACAAATGAGATTTCACTTAAAGAAATGACGACTTACATTTCAGTAAATTTAACTAACATTGTCATTTGTTGTTTGCTGTTCAAAAAATTAACCACAATTATAGTAAAAATTAACCAAATATGCAGTAAAAAATAAACAAACATTTATTTGTTTTATTTTTTTAAATAAAAGAAAAACTAATGTATTAAATGAATGTAAAATCATAATACTGTAATTTTATGTGGTTTGTTTTTTTTTTAATGAACTACAATTGTACGCAAAATATTCTGCAAATGACTGTTTTTTCACTTAAAAATACTTTATTACAGCTCAAAAGTTCCCTGCGTTAATGTGTGTGTTGGAATGCCGCGAAAATGTTTTTCATTGATGAATGAATTGTATGTATGAGTACACAAAAATCTATGTAATTTTAAGTAAAATGTAAAATTTTTTTAAAAAACTCTTAATCATAACTTCACTGAGTTAGGTGCGGAAACTTTTTTGACGACCGCGAAAAAGTAAGACATTGTAATTTTTGATATCTGTAAAAAATGCAAACAGTAATAACCCATTTTGTTTATATCACTATCACATTTTGTTTAAGTAGTATAGGTGCTTTTTGTTTTTCCACATTTACAATGCACAGAAAAAAATACCGTTGGCTCTTAATTTTTAGAATATAAACTTAAAAGATCGTTTTCGTAGAAATTATGCAAACCTTAATAAAAGCATGACATAAATAAATATAACAAAATAAGTTTTTAATTGATAAAGTTATGAATTACTTGACAATGATTTGTTTATGTGTATTTGTATTGCGAATGTGGGAAACAAAATCAACATTGATACTAATTCAAAATTTGATAGTATAAAGAGGGCTTTACTATCATCTTCTTTTTAAAAATATATATTTTTGATATACAGTGGTTGTCTTTAAATTAGCCCACACAGCACACATAATTTTTGTTAAAGTTAATTCACAATATAAAATATTTAAAAAAAAATTTATTGGTAAAATATATATAAAAGACAATGCTGCCGATGTTTCTGTTAGTTTCTTTGACTTTTAGCACTTTGACGACCACAGGCAAGTGTGATTGCCCACGCGTTTCTTTGGGGGACCAACACTGTATATAATTTCCTATTTTTTATCTGAGTGTTATTGCTTCCAGAACTTTCTGAAGCCTCCTGATGTCAGGGAAAGCTAAAAGTGGGAAAAGTTAACGAAGACGAAGTTTTAATTTTCGAAGCGGTGGGGTGTTACTATATTGTTTATCGGCATTTCTTCGTATATTTATTCGGTATTTTTAGTTAGGAGGTTTATTCACTTCAGAGCTTTATACAGCTTATTGATGACCTAGAAAGCTGAAAATTGGCGTACAAACAGTACGTACCACAAATTAATTCTTACCTGAGTCGAATTTTGGATTTTCGGATTGTGAGCGTAGGGGCGTGGCAAAAGGATTTTAAAAAGTTAAATATTATTCAGAATTTGTCTAAAACTGAAGTCTATATTTTACTTATTCCGGAAAATATTTATCTGAAAACAGATCTCAAAATTTCGGTCCGTAAGCAAAATGACGTGAAAAAAATAACAATTTTTCTTATACTACTAAAAATTATTTCTAATTTGGCTTTTATTTGTCTGTGTATTTTGAAGTTCTTAATGGCCTAGAAAGTTTATATTGAACTACGAAATTGTGCATACTTATACTGATTTTTCAGTTTTAATATTTGGGCCGAGTTTATGCTACATATTTATGTAACATGTTTCATATACAAATGCTGCTGATGGTCTTATCAGCATTTACTATAAAAAAAGTTTAGAAAAAACTATATTATTTTTGAATTTTATCTACACAAAAAACTATGTTAAAATATGCAAATCTTAAGTAAAATTTTAAGAACACTGTTCCATAAGCAAAAAAAATGCGTACGCCATTAAACTCAGCGTGGCCGAAATATATAGGATCAACGATAGATACTCTTGTTTTGTTTTTCAAGTTGCGCATTGTGGCTATGAATTCTGAATTCTCTTGCTGTTACATATGAAATTACCTACAAAAAATTCAAACAATGAAGAGAACGTTCTAATTAATAAAATTTAATTCGCTTTACATAATTTTCTATATTATACTATGTGACAAGTAAGAATTCCTGACATATTTGCTAAAGTGAAACTTTCAAGTTGTTTTTATTATGCTCATATAACTTTTGTATATCAGTTGTGTTTAGAAAATTTGAAATTTTCTGTATATGAATTTGAAATATTCTACTTTGTTTTTTTTTATATTGCCCAAGAACTAGGTAGAGGATCAGTTTTACCAACATTCCCTGAAATTTTCTTATGTCTTTTAATTTTCCTCTTTTAAAAGCTTTGTAATTTGTATTAACTTTATTGACTTTCACTTTAGCAAAATTCTTTGTATTCTTATTTTTAAATACATTGAAAATGATTTCCGAATAAGGCCCCTTACAGGCTCCATTTTATGTCAGCAATTGCAGTAACATTAAAAATTGTGCTTCAAAGCAGTTTACTGTGCTGTAGTCATTGTATATTGTACAGATATGGTCCGTCATCAAACCATATACATTGTACAATAACAACAGCCTAGGCGATGCTGCAAAGTGGTTTTTATGGTTGATTGCGCTGAATGCGGTTTCAACGTAATTTTGCTTTTTGGTCTATAGGTAACAGACAAGCACATACATACACATACTAGCACTTAGCTTAAGTGTGAGTTAGTAAATGCGTTTATAAACTATGTTTGTATAAGAGTGGTTATTTTTGCTGCTGATGTTGCTTTTTAGGTACATTTTTGTGTAAACGTATTGACGTGTCATGAGTTAAAAAGTTTTCAAAAGTGGATACTTGTCTTTCATTCACGGTAGAATATAATGTTTATTTGGATGTTCGGTTAATGAGTGCCTATGTAAGCATATATTAAGTGTATGGTTTACATATCGCACACCTAGTTTAAAAGTGACTCAACTCAAAATTTTAATTTTTCCGGTTTATATGCTTAAACTATGCACAATAAACTTATTTATCTATAAAAAAAAATATCAGTGTATTTCGTTGTTGTTAACTGTTGCTAAAAAAAAGTTATGCCTTTCTTTATGTTTCAATTGGTATAAAGTTGCAAATATGAAAATTTTTGAGTTGACTCACTTTTGAACTAGGTGTGCGACATGAGCTTTTTTATTTTATTCTAATGAATAAGTCTACGATTTTGATCAAATTTAATGAGTAGGTTTGGCAGTGAATGCACATTTATATTTTCATATTTTGTAGAAACCCTAAAGTTTTGAAATAACACAAAACTGGGGGTTGGGACATCATCCAAAAGACTATTACTTTTAGGGTATGAAATACATTGAAAAAATTATTTTTGCATAGGAATAATGAAAACTATAGGTTTCAGGAATTTTTTTGAAGAAATATTCAAAATTAGTTTTAAAAATATTTTTTTTTTTTAAATCCTCTTTTAATTGCTTTTATATTTTGTATACAAATGTTTTATAAACACCCTAAAAAAGGCAAAGTCGAATTTCTACTAATATTTGAGATATCTGAAAAAATGTGTAGTTTGTCTGCGGAAAAACTTGCTTTTTCCTTTTTTTTTAGCAAAATCAGTTAAATTCTGGTGACTTATATAATTCTTTAAATGTCTCAAAATGTAGTAGAGATTCCACTCTAAAAAATTTTAGAATGTTTAGAATACGTTTTGAGATATTTATATAAAAAATATAAAAAAAATACAAGTTTGATATAATTTTTATTAAAAATAAAAATTATGTTTTTTTCGACAAATAATTGTGCAATGAAAATTAAAATGATTCAAGTTCGAGGATATACTCTATATTTCTTTATTAGGATATTGTCCTAACAAATAATCTATAGAGTTTTTGTTTTCAAATTTATTCTTTGACCCTTTCAGGAATGTGTTGATAGATCTATTTCGGGAATTTTCTAGGTTCCCATCATCAGAACACGTTTTGAAAGAGGTAACAATTCTATGCCAAACATCAAACATTCATATAAACTTGTTTCCTCACTACATGAGAACTAATATATATTATATGAGCTCGAAGTAAAAAAGAATATCACTATTGATCAAAAAATACATTGAAAACTTGTTTGTACATATCAAAGGAAAGGTAACAAGAACGTGTATTGAATATTTACCAAAGGTAGACATACATACAAAAAACAAGTTTTAAAATTATTTGTTGATCAATGATGATAATCTTTTTTACTTCGAGCTCATATAATATATATTAGTTCTCATGTAGTGTCATTTTCATTTTCATAAAAATATTATTGAAAAAAATGTTTTAAATTTTTTTTTATAAAATTTCTGAACCCCTAAAATTTCACTATTCCAATGCATTCAAAATAGTCAAAATAGACACATTTCAAAAATTTAGGGTTGTCAGAGTTTTCAAAATAAAAAAAAACATAGTTTTAGTAAAATGCTTTCACTGCCAAAAAGACTCACAGAATATGATCTAAATCGGAGACTATCGAAAAATTAGTGATTGAAATAAAATGAAAATGCTCATATGTATGCAACTATTTTAACTTTGATTTCCACAACTTGAACTCAAAAATCAATTAATGTAACAACATTTCATATGAATGCTGTTAAAACTGCAAAGGATTAAGTGTAAAGTTAAATTTAAAGTGATTATAGCGCTTAATATTCATACAACAAAGAAGCTTAAAAGATTAATTAGGCTTTTGAAATCCTTGAAATAATTTAGATAATTTAATGCCTTAAAACAATTACTTTCCCAAGGCTTTAAAAAAAATCTTCTTTAATTAGTGTATTCTCATTTTCATTGCCTTCTAAAATAAGACTATATATTTAGATTAAGTATTATAATTCCTAAAAATATGCTGTAATATTTCTTTGATTTTTTTCATTTCATTTTCTTGTATTTCTAATTTTTAATTTTTGAGATTAACAAATTTTTGCTTTAACATTTAGTGAATTCTGATTTTCTAACCTTGTTTTACAAACCAACAGCAACGAACAAAAAAAAAAAAAAAATCACGCAATATTGTTCTTGGCAAACATTATTTTTAAGCACGCTCCTAAAAGTAGGCTTCTTTTATATTTTCCATTATATATTGTTTGGGTTGTCGGTTTACAAAGAGAAAGTATAAGTGTAAAAATATGGCATATAAACCGGAAAAAGCTTAACACATGCTTTTTGTTATATTTTTATTTCTAACGTATTCTTTTTTTAGTCATATTTTGTGGATGGGAAAAAAAAATTTACATAATTGTTAAAACAAAAATGTATGTTTTTCTTTTTTTTTTTGTGGCGCTAAAATGTAGGCTATGGTAAAACAACTACAAGAACAAAAAAAAAGAGGTGTTAAATGTTTAACAAAAGGTATAGATGAAAATGAGCACAAGTCTTTTGTGCTCTGATGTTTGTTATAAAGAAGGTAATTATTTTTTTTTTTTTTTTTTGGTTTAAATTTTGCCTTTTAGAAAAAAGTTTAATATTTATACAAATGATATTGAAAATTTGTTTATTTGGCCTTATTGAAAAGAATATTTTAATCAGGTTATACAATTGTTGCATAAAAAAATTTGATAAAAGGAGGTATTTTTTTAATTGATGGGGTAAGTTTTTAAATCACAACGCCTTGCTTCACCCTTTTTTTTTTTTGTGATTTTTAATTTTGTAAAACTCAGTGATGAACACGGTGATTTTTCGTGTTGACTTGTGTAGTTTTCAAAAGAAATTGAATGAAAAACGCAATTTTCGAAATCATCTGAGGGGTATTTTAAGTACACGGTTAAACAAGTTCATATATATATTTTATATATGATCATATATGGTAGTCCATATTCGCACAGTCTAGAAAAATTAAACTATATTTTTTGTTATATGGCCAAATATGGTCGGTCATACACAGAGAGAAAAATGTAGCTATTTGCCGACAGAAATTTGGTTATTACTAATTTCAGTCGGTTAATACAACTGAACATTAGTTTTCAGATCAAAGTTCAGTTAATGCAACTGAATCTTAGTTGCAACACCTAAAATATTCCGAAATCTAATGAAACTATTTTTAAGTTGTTACTATTAAAATACACCTTTCAATTCGGTTGGCACTTTATTTCTTTGCGTGTATCTATCGGTGTATCTATTTCAGGTTTCCTAATATGCATATTAAAAATAATCTTAAGCCTAATGAATAATTTAAAGAAAATCTATAATTTTGTTTTAAATACTTTTTTGTTTCACTTTATTTTAGTTGCTACTGCAACACAAAAAATTTATGCAAATTTTTAGGTCAATTTAAAACAACAAAAAACTTTCTTTAAAACTTTGGAATAAGTAGCCTGAAAATGAGGTGTCATTTGCATCCTTTAATTATAGTTAACAAAAAGCATGTTCCATAACCTTTTTCCCTTTCTTTTTTTATTTAACATATTCTTTGTAATCTTTTTTTTTTGCACTTAATTATTCCACTCCAACTGCTTTCCTTATTAATTCATCAAAAAATTAAATATATTCTTATATTCAAAGATATTAAAGCGAAAATAAATAGAGAAGTAGAAGAAAAAGGAGAAAGAAGAATATAATTAAATTCATTTGAAAATTGAAAATTCATTCCATTTTCCCTTAAAACAAAAAAAAAGCAAATAATTAACAGAATAAGAGACAGATGAAAAGAAAAACCATGAAATTAAACACGAAACACTGAACTGAACAGTATTTTTCCTGTTTGTTAAACTTTTTAATAATTTCTTCATTAGCCAACAGCTAGTTGTTAAAAAGTAAAACAGAAAATATAGTTAAAGAAAAAAAACCAAAAAATAAAAAAAACAGAACAAAATTAAAACAAACTTGTAACTTTTCTTAAAAAAAAAAAAAAAAAACAATAAATGACATTTTTTCTTAGCAATTGCTTGACTAGATAAAAAAAGGTGACACTTTTTATGAAATTTCAAAAATTAAAGGAAACATTTTGGGATAAATGCTGAATATGAACATGTTCATTTTATTTCAACGACTAAATTTTCGATAATCTATGATTTTGATCAAATTTGGTTAGTATGTTTTGTGGTGTGGTAACCCTGAAGCTTTTAAATATCGAAAAACTAGAGGTTGGGGCATCAATCAAAAGGTCATAACTTCTGCTGTGTGAAAGATATTAAAAAATTTTTTTTTTTTAAATTGTTATAAATATTTTTTGTTATAAAATAAAATTCAAAATAAAAATTCAAAATAAAATAAAATAAATTTTTGAAAAAAGTCTACTTATATATTTTTTTCATATTTTTATACAAATGGCTAAACACGTACTTTAAACACGCTGATTTCAGGATATAATCTCTACTGCTTTTTGAGATACCTTAAAAATTATACTAGAATTTAACTAGATTTGTTAAACAGAAATACTTTTTCCAGAGATATACTACACATTTTCTCAGATATCTCCAAAAATATAAGAGATTCCACCTTGTGTTTCAACACGTTTATCAATTTGCATAAAAATCACAAAAAAGGTGAAATAGGATTTTTTTTTTTATAATTTTGAATTTTTTAAAAATTTTCACTATTTCCAGAGAAAAATTATTTTTCTAATATCTTTCCCACAACAAAATCTCTGAGTTTTTGAAAGATGTCCAAACCTAAAATGATTTTTTTACTGCGGTGACCCTGAAACTTGCAATTATCGAAAAATGTAGGTTTGGGACATAATTAAAAAGGTCATAACTTATGCTGCCAACATACACACAAAATTTGATCAAAATTGAAGACCATCGAAAAATTAGTGGCTGAAATAAAATGGGGACTTAAATAAAATTTCCACAAAAAATAAAATTATTATTAAAGAAAAATAATTTAGCTTATTAAATTAAACAGTCCAAAGCATATCTTAGTTGTCATGATGATAAAACGGACTGCAAAGTTGCTGTCATGTTTTTTTAATTTCAGTATCATATTGTCTTAAATATTTAATTATTTAAGCGCAATGTTGCAAGTATAAGTATGCTCCTATCTCAGAATATGTATTACAACAACCCAGCAAAAAATAATTTCGATTTGGTAAGCAGTAACTTCTTTTCAGTGCATCCAAAGAAGCGCCTCGCCGTCATGCATGCAATGAAGCAATTCTGGAAGGTATTATATTGCGCTTCAATGAAGACATTCTTTTGAAGCAGTATGGAAGGCATGAAAAGAAGCAGTGAAGAAGGCATGCAATGAAGCAGTAAAGAAGGCATTCTATGAAGCACTTCTGAAAGGCATTATATAGTGCTTCCCTGAAGGCATTCTTTTAAAGCAATAAAGAAGGCATGAAAAGAAGCAGTAAAGAAGGCATGCAATGAAGCAGTAAAGAAGGCCTTCTATGAAGCAATTCTGGAAGGCATTATATTGTGCTTCCCTGAAGGAAGAATCGCTTCTCGAAGCTCCTCTGGAAGCTCTTCATGTGATTTCATGATAGAAGCGCTTTTCACACCGGCTTAAAAGAGCACTACAAAGTGGGACATCGCGAACAAAAATCATGCCTTCTGGAAGGCCTTCAGCAAGCGCTTCGGGTTCAAAGAAGGCCTTCTAAAAGCGCTTCTTGGAAGCACTATTTTTTGCTGGGAACAATTAACTCCATAAAATGCAAACAGAGTAAATAAAGATGAATAAACGGTAAATTTTTGATTTGCTTTCAATAATATTATAATGTCACTTTCGCTACCGAACAACAGCATTTATTCTCATTACTTCTTCGTTGCTGGTAGCTGGTGTTTAAAACTTTTTATTTAAATCAAGTTTGTTGTTAATAATTTAATATGTAACAAATTTGGGACATATCAAGAGAAGTTAATTTTTTTTTTAATTTTAATCTTTGTCACATCGCCTGTCAAATATTTGACTTTTGAGATGTAAACTATTGATTTTTAAAATTAAAATTTTATTACTTATATAGCATATTTAGCTAATAAGAGAAAAAAAACGTACGACGGTACAGAGCAAAATTCAAATCAGCCCGACTTAAGTCACAAATAAAATTTCATATATTCAATATACTGGGACTGGAGTATACTTTTTTTTTAAAGATTAAGCTAAATCCTAATTTAACCTCAGAATTACTCCATTGTATCATATTTTCGAGATATTTTAACCCAAAGTTTAAAAAACCTCTTTATTTCGTTATATTCGGGACGTTATGATATCGTTACAAAGAGTAGAAAAGCATTACCACATAAGTGCTTATTTAAGTACATATTTGGTAACGAAAAGTATTTACAATTGTCATTACATATTTCATTACCTTTATACAGGGATGTCGCGCAAAATAAGGGCATTATCGGCATTATCATTAATAAACATCTTATACAAAACAGAAAAACATGAGGTTAAAAAAAAAAAAACAAAATTTAATAGAAACACATTTTTTATTGAATTTTTTTTTATAAAAATGTACCCACAAGTTATTCGAATCCGGGTCTCCATGTTGTCAGTCAACCGATCTACCATCTCAGCTATCTCGACTTGTTATACTTGATAGATAAAAAGATAAATGACTTGCTTGCACTAAGTCATTTCAAGAGAAGAAAATTTGCCATTTTTTTGGAAAAATGTCATAAATTTGCAGCTTTAAAAAAATCAAAAATAAGTAGTTGTATATGCACTTACTAGAGTTGAAAAAATAATGCCATATTCTCTCTACTATCCCTTTTCCAAAGAAAGCAACACATTAATATATAGGAAGAATTTCCTGAGTGTTGGTTGTCTTAAAAAAAATGTATTAGTAAGTCCTTATTATTTGTGTTAAAGTAAAGCAGAGAGTAAGCTTGTGTTATTACTTACAGTCCACAATGTAATGACATGTCATTGCCGTTTCTACACTGGGTAATTTAGCTTTATTCACAAATCCTTTAAGTCATCTTAAAGTCCTATCTGTTCGGATTCAGCGCACATTAAAACTTTTGAAAAGTATATAGTATCTCTAGTGTTTGAGTTGTAAAACTTGTTGGCCTGTGTAATTGAATTCATTTAAATTACATGCTATCCACACAAAATTTATTTTATAAATAATAATTTTTTTTTAAATAGTTGCTAACATTTATCTAAAAGCAATTTTATGTCACATCACGCTACGTACAGTCACTTTTCACACTATGAGTTTTAAAAGAATATCAACAAAAGCTTTGTTAAATCAGCAAATTGTAAAACAAACTTAATTTGTATCAAATAACATAAAGAAGTTTTGATGAGGATTTTTTTTTTTTTTTTTTCGGCTTAAGGTCATGAATCAATATTAAAATTATTAAATAAAAACACAAGTATTTAAATTTTAAATTCTAATTTGTTGATGTTTATTTCCGATATTTCGGTTAACGTCGTTAACCATAATCATGGAATTTAAAAATTATTAAAAAACGCTATTTGCGCTGAGTTGTAACCACTTCTTGTCTGCTTTGCAAGTTTTATCAAAAAAGCAGTAAAAAAATGGTGCAACGTATGTGACTATGAAAATGCCCATATACAGACAACCTCTTAAAAAAACTACAAAACCGTTTAAAAGCAGTTCTTAGCAATTCAATTTTTTTTTGTAAATAAATGTCTTCTTATTAAAATGTACTCATACTTTTACAAATCTTTACTCATATAAAAAGTAAACCAAACTAATTTCCTTTTTTTCTTCCTTTTTTAATTTTTTTTTTTGTCTTTGTTTTTTAATTTCTTATTTCTGCAATTACAAGGAGTCTGGGTAATTTTTAATGAAGCTTTATATAAGAAATTGTCCATTTTATTTTGTAAGAAAAATAATGAAAAAAGAAAAAAAATTTAAATAAGAAAAACTTCTTTCCTTTAGAAAGTGAGTTATTTTAAAAACTACAACAATTTAAGTTAAACAACAATGGAAATGGTTTAAATATAAAGTCTAGATGTCTTTTTTCTTATTTTTTGGTGTCATTTTGTTATGTGTCTGAAATAATGGCTCCTCTTTTCTTTACTTCACCTTCCTCTCTACTTTTGTTTAAAATTAAACACCAGCCAATTAGTTGAGTATAAAAGTTGAAGTGTCCTTTTTTTTGTTGGTTATAAAATGAAGTATATGAGATAGGAGAGGGTGTTTATAACGAAGTAGCATTATTCATTTTTAAGACCAAGACAAAACTTTTATTTTCAAACATATAAACTTCCGGTGGGTTATACGTTATGAGTGTGTACGTGAACGCGTGTATGTGTATCCTAAACTACGTATATGCATTTTAATTCATTTAGTTTTTCTTGTTCTTGTTCTTTTTCTTTTTCTTCGTCTTTTACTTTTTCTTTAGCAAACTAAAACTTAAGTAATGAATGTGTAGTTAGAAATGATGATTTCTTATTCTTAATTCTTAGCTCAACACTCACACATTGGGAGTGTGTTTAAGAGTGTTGGAATTTATTATGCTGTTGGTAATTTTTTGAATAATGTTTAAGCATTAAGTTTAATGTTCTTCTGTTTTTTTTTTTTTTTTTTATTAAAGTACTGCTGCATGAAGTGCATTCCTCCGTAATTTGAAGGTTATTATTTTAAAATATTTCATTTATATATAAAATTTTAGAAGTTTTGGCTTTAATTTAATCAGAACAGTTAAAAATTATTTATAATTTAAAACACAGAACAGTATTTTAAAAAAGTCAAGAAAATATTGGAAAAATAATTTTATAGCCCGATGTCAGGTTTCGTTTTCAATAATTAAATATTATAAAAATTGTAAACCCCACACTTTTAACTTAAATGTTTCCACACTTTAAACTTAAATTTTTATATAATTTTGAGAAATTTCTTAATTTTTATTTTAATCAGTTTTGAAACTTAATATACCTGTTTTCAAAAACAGTTTGTGGTGTAACGGTTAGCGCGCTGAACTGTTACACAGATGGTCCTGGGTTCGATTTCCGGTGACGACAACATCAAGTTAGAAAACTAATACGTATGAATTTTCTATCACCTTCGGTGTTCCCATAGCACTTAACCCCACCGAAGTAAAATAATGAATCAGGGCTATAAAACAAAAAGCTTCAATAAATTTGCCAACTCTACATCAGGTGGCGAGCAATACCTATTCTAAGACTTATCATCTCGCGCAATTGCAGTGTTGCCATGTTTGAAGCCCTTCATCTTTCACCACCGTTCATCACTCCAATATCCCCTTTCCAAAGAAAGCAACACATTAATTAATAGGAAGAATTTCCTGAGTGTTGCTTCTCTTTAAAAAAAAAAAATTAATGAATGAAGTTTTTCATAAAATTTTATGAAAACTTTCATTTTATTTATTAAAAATATCATACGACTAATGCAAAGCCTTAATTTAAAGTAGTTTCATTAATACTATAAAGATGTTTTCCTAAAGTTATAGAAGTTTGTCATTCACATTGTGCAGAAAACTTCATAAGTTTAGTAAAAAGTGCTCATTAAAACTCTTGTAAGATATTCTCTCTGTGTACTGCTTAAAATTATACTACTGAGGTAGATTTATACGGTTATGCATTAATATAGTCCATAATTAATATTACTCATACGCATTATATAGAAAAATTCTTTTTTAGAATATTTAATTTATTTTAAAGGAATTATTTTAACCAATTTTACTTTAAAGCAACACCTGCACTTTGAATATTATGTACGTAAATACCGCTGCAAATGTTAGCAGAATTTTGAGTGTGAGTGAAACCTAAATTAACACTGGTGATCGTGAAAATAATTTTGCTTTTAATAAATACTTCCTTTCATTTTTTTGCAGATATAATATTTTTGGGTTAGTAAAATGCAAAATAAATATCAAAATTATATATGCAAGGGTGCGTCCCGGTAGGCTAGTAGGTAGCGTGCTGGCTTATCAGTGCGGGAGTCGTAGGTTCGATTCCCACCAGAGGCACTGGTCTGTTTTCGCTACAACGCGCCGAAGGCCATAGTAGCTAGTGCTCGGTTAGGGTAATAGTATATAATTTGTAATTATATGATTATTAATTGATAAAGTGTTCTTCGTGAATTTGCGTGATCACGCTTGCGTGTGAGTAGAATCTGAATATACTCACGTGAACGTAAGTGAGTGTGAGCAGATAAAACATGTTCGTGAGTGAGTGCAATATTTATGTCGTAAGCGTGATTAAGAGCGAGAGTGTTAGTCAAAATTCATTTACATACCAATCTTCAGTTCAGGGATTTATCTATTATTAATAAGTTATTGAAAAAAGTTTTGCATCATATTTCCATTGAAAAAACAACAGTGTTATTTTATTTATTTTTCAAAACTAAAAAGATTCACTTTTAACATTTTAATGTTTCCTTTTAAAAACAATACATATAACTTTTAGATTATTTGTGTAATTAAAATACAATTTTTTTTTAAATTTTAATTTTTAACCCTTGAATTTTTAATTTTAAAACCTTTTTCTTTCTATAACAAATTTGATATTCGATGGTAAAGGGGACTTGAAAGGGTTAAAAGTTATTTTTTTTTAAATAGAATATTATATTCGATTATTTTATCTAACACGTACAGAAAAATATCTTAAAAATTAAATGTATAATTTTAAACCAGATATGTTTAAAAGGTCCCTCCACGCTAAATTTTTAAATTTATTCTTAATCAATCTGAAAATAAATAACAAATTATACTATAAAGAGTGAGATCGAATATATCCTAACACAGATTATCACTTATAACTTTGTTCAGCTTCCATTTGTAAACAAAATAATGATCCGATTGCGCTAATAATTTATAAGCATCATCTGGCGACTTTTTAAAAGATAACTTGATTCAAAAAAAAGTTCACTTTTAAACATAAAAAAAAGTTATAAGTGATACTCTGTGTTAGGTTTTATTTGATCTCACTCCTTAATATAAAACTGCTACAAGTTTCCCGAGTGAAATGAAATTGGTGCGAAATATTGTATATACAATATAGGTAATAGGTGGGATATATTGTTCCAGCCGGGTCAAAGGTGTTAAAAAAAACTATGGATGTTGAAACTTACACTCAGAAAACAGTCTTAGTTGTGGCCAACGAATTTGTTTTTTTTTTTTTTTTTTTTTTGATTAACGATAATTTTTTTATATTACAAATATTGAGGTTAAGAAGAAGAATAAATATTTTTTCTCTAAAAATTATAAAAACTATTAATTTTTAAATCAGACGAGACTTGTTTCTGCCTCTTTTTTATAGACAGGCGTCATCAGTGATTTTCCATTTAAATTGTATTATTATTTGTCTCCATATGATAAATTTTTCAATAACCTGCGGCTGCAAGAATCAAACCTGCGCTCTTCTTACATTACAAACGTAACAATACCAACCGTTTAGCAGGCACACCCAAGTACGGCCTTAAATGTAATGCAGCTAAATTTCTGTTTTATTTCCTCTTAGTTTTTCTGTTATTGTATATTATACTCAGGAGTGACAACACTAACAACACAAATATTCTATTTTTAGATTTTTTGTTTATCTATTTCACAATGTTACCAGATTGACGTATGGGTATTATGTTCAGTGTTGACAACTTTTGCGGTTTAAGTTGAGACATCGCCACAGGGCAAATTTTATAATGTATTTTAGTACAGAGTTATTTTCACGTCATAATCTCTTTAATTTAAATTCCAACCAAATAAATTTCCTGCATATCCTCTATCGAAAATTCAGCCTAAAATGTTAATACTAAATAGTTCAGTTGTTCATTTACGCATTGTATTTAAAAGCACCTCTAAATATCTACTGATTTTATATAAACATTATATTGTTTTTATTATTTTAATTAGTTTTCTAAAACAAACGTAGCAATATCAAGTGAGTATAAAATAAAACTAATTGTATACCAACATAACAACAACCGGAAAAAAAATCTAAACAATTTTTATAGCAATAAAAATAAAATATATAATAAAAAACTAAAAAAAAGTTTGTTAGCCATTTAATATAAAAACATACAAACCAAAATGTAATATAATAGAAAACTTAGACTGTACAACTAAAACAAACATTAAATAAAAAAAAAAAACATAAAAAATATGTAAAACATAGCAACAACAAAAGCAGCAGCAATATCATTTTAGTCAGAGCAGCAAAAAACAGCAATTGAAACAAACGTGTCTAAGTAGAGCGTGAAAATTAAAGTAGCCACTTAAGCGAACAGAGAGCCAGCGAGAAATTATATTTAAAACAAAAATAAATAACTAACTATCATCAACAACATACAAAATAACGGAAACTAAACCCTTAAAACTAGAGAGTAGAAAAAAAATATTTAAACTAAATAAAATTTTACAAAACCTAAGGCAAAAACGAATTTGAAAAACTATTAATTTGAGAAATCGGTCTTAATGAAAAAAAAAAAAAAAAAACTTTAAAAGTTCGACAAGTATTTGTCTAAAAGTTCTTAAGAAAATTTTCTGGAATTTTTAAAATTGTTCTATACGAACAACTATAGAATCGGAGAAATCTATTCTGGATAAATCCCTCAGAATCTGCAGATGATTTACTGGAAAATTTTTAAGTAAATCTTCTGAATATAGAAATTTTTGTGCATACAAAATCTGAAATTCTTTTCGTACAAAAAATAATAATTTTCATAAAAAAAAATTAAAAATAAAACAAATCTGGTAACAGTGTGAAATAGAGTCGGAGGAGATTAGAAAAATAAACAAAAATCTAAAAATAGAATATTTGTGTTGTTAGTGTTGTCACTTCTGAGAAAGAAAACTGCAATTAAGCTGCATTAGATTCGAGGCCATACTTGGGTGTGATCGCTAAACGGTCATGACTTGGTATTGTTACGTTTGTAATGTAAGATGAGCGCAGGTTTGATTCTTACTGCCGCAGGTTGTTGAAAAGTTTATCATATAGAGACAATCTGACAATTATAAGACACAAATAGTAATACAATTTAAATGAAAAATCACTGATGAGCCTGTCCATAAAAGGGCAGAAACTAGTCTAGTCTGATTTAAAAATTAATAGTGTTTATAATTTTTAGACAAAAACGTTTATTCTTCTTCTTAACCTCAACATTTCTAAATTAAAACAAATTAAATTTATTCGATTCAAAATCTTAAAGAAAACCAAAATGTGAGAAATATTGTATGTAAAAAATTCCGGTAGAACTCAAAATGGTTTCGATAACTAACATCAAAAAACCTCTCAATCGTGTTGAAAAATAAAATTTGTGTTTTTTTATAATATTTTTGAATATATATTTTTAATTCTTTTTCGTTTAAACGAGCTTAAGATCATTTATTTATTAATTATTTATTTCCAATATTTCGTCTCCACATTGGGTGACTTCTTCAGGGAACAAATATTACAATTTCTAAATTAAAACAATTTCAAATTGTAATATTTGTTCCCTGAAGAAGTCACCCAATGTGGAGACGAAATATTGGAAATAAATAATTAATAAATAAATGATCTTAAGCTCGTTTAAACTAAAAAGAATAAAATAAAAAAAGATCGAAGAAAACTTCACATTTTTATATATTTTTTATTTTAAGAATTTATTTCAAGAGCTTATACTCTTAAATTTAAAAAGGTTCACATTTCTGTAAAACGAAACAAAAAAAAAAAAACATTAAGGAATACATTTTTCATAATCCACCTTGTGTAGGGTATTCAACACCAAAGTTTATTAATAAAAATAACTTAAGCTATAAACAAATCCAAATGTTTTATTTTTAGTTTAGAAAATGTGTATATTGTGTTACATTTAAATGCATACAGTTTTTAACAATGTTAAAATAACCTTGAAAATTACTTTTTTGCATATTAACTGTAACATTTATATAAAAAACAATACCATTTAATGTATTTTTTGTTTAGTGTAGTTTTTATTTTTTTAGAAAACAAGCTACATTTTTTGTTCTTGTATTTTAAACAAATAGCAAAACATTTTTTGCTTTGCTGTTTTTTGTGCTGATGTTTAAACAAGCGGAAAAACTAAAAGGAAATGCATGAAGGAAATTATATAAAAAAGAGAAAATATTAAAATAAATCTACAAAGGAAAATATGTTTAAACAAAAAAATGAGGGAAAATTGTATTTAATTGGACAAGTAGTTTGTTTAATAATCTGTAAGGTTAATTTTTTATTAAAAAACACTAATAATAATTATAACCATAATTAAATTATGATTTAAAATGCATTTAAAATAGTACTTTAGTAAAGAAATAATATAAAAACTCAAGGGATATGGAATTCAGTTTACATTTAGAATATACACGGCGTATGAGTAACATTAAAATTGATAATATCACTAATACGTATGCAGAGTTGGGTATTTGAAAAAATAATGCTAATTTAAATAAAACTTCTTAACTACTAATCCGATCTGTATAATTCAAAATGGAATCAATTGTAATAGAGTTGTTAACCCTTTTACTACCCTTGTACACTACATTGTATATATTTACAAAAAATATCAAAAAATATGAAAATAAAATAAAACTTTATATTTTTGGAGTAAAATGTGTTCACTAGTATATTGTTCATTGAAAAACAAATCATTATAAGATGAATTTCATATCAAAACCTATAAAAAGGCACATTTTGAACCCGACCCTCTCAGATTTTTATGAAATTTTGCATACAGCTACATTTTACCTATACAAACACAACCTCATTGTTAAAAATTGCATTTTCGAAAAATTGTGGGCGTGGCCAGGTATCGAAATATTTGAAAAAATTACGGCAATAGGTACTTTTAAGCAGCGATTAATACGGAATGGCTTAACCGATTTCAAATTTGATAATACGATTGTTGTTCTAATCTATTAGAATTAAAAAAAAAATCTGTATAACTTTCAAAGTATAGCTACTTTATTCTTTATTGTCACGCAATGATATCAAAATATAAGGAAGTTAACAAGAGATGCATTTACTTAAAAGAATTTTAAAAAAAGAAAAAAAAACGAAATTTTAGTTTTTATTAAATAGACCTTTCTAAAAAAAATTTTTTTTGGAAAAAACACTTGGTCTTTGAAGTGTTTTCCCAGTTTAAAGTTTTATTTTTGCCAAAAAAAAATTTTCAGTGTAATATAATTTGTATTTTATATGTTTTCGAAAGCTGATTTAAATTTTTTTCTAATGGCACCAAGATCTTTGAAATCCGTTTAGCCATTCCGTAGTAATCACAGCTTGAAAACACATATTATCGTCATTTATCAAAAACTTCGATAGCTTGCCACGCCCATATATTTTCAAAACTGCAATTTCTAAAAATATGGTTGTGTTTGTATAGGTAAAATGTAGCTGTATGCAAAATTTCATCGAAATCTGAGAGGGTCGGGTTCAATGCATATCGGTTTTGATATGAAATTTATCATATACTGGAACTGTTCATCAGGCGATATCAAATTTTTTTGATCAGCCTCCGGAAAAACGGCCGTTTTGTGTATCTCGTAAACTACCAAGTTAGAATCTTGAAATTTGTTACGTACACTCAAAAAAATAAGTTAGTAGAAAAGTTAGTAAAACGTCTTGTAAATCAGGTATACTATTTTTTAGCAAAATTTTTTGCTAAAATAGTGTTTTCAGCTAAAATTTTTGTTATACTAATTCAGCACTTAACTGTTTTATACTAATGCTTTACTAATATACTAATGTTTTACTAATTAATTTTGCTAAAAAAAATTTTGCTGATAAGCACATTAATAGTGTGGACGACAACCAGATTGAAAGATATACGCAGAATGAAGTAGATGTCGCGGCATGTCAAGATGTAGTAGAGAAGAGGAAAATGATACTAAAAAGTACAACTCTAATAAGACATAAAAAAATCAACCATGGAAGACTTTTGTAGCTGTTTTTCATACATAAAACAAAATTGAGGATTAAATTTTGCGTTGTCACCGGCTTGTGAAAATAATTGTCTATTAATTAAATAAAAGACAAAATAAAATATTTATTTATTTAAACTAAATGTTTATATGTGTGGTCAAATTGCAAACAAACATATACAGAAATGTAGACAGAGTAAAGTGAAAGACAAAGACTCACATCTTAGGTAGATTTTTTTATGGTTCCTTTTTCTTATTGCAAAAAAAGGGTTGTTTTTTTCGTTTCGTTTGTTTTTGTTTATTTTTTTCATTTCGTTTCTATAATTATCTTCGGCAGTTGCGATAGCATCATTTAAACGATAGCATCATTTAGACAACCATTGATGTAAGTTATTGAAAGACAATTTTTGTTATGTTATATATATTTATTTCTATATATTAAATTAATTCATGTCGTCAATGTGGAAAAATGAAAATAAATTGATTATTAATAGGTTTTTAATAGGTTTTTTGTTAAAGTTCTGCCTATTATGGAGGCTCTAACTTTTCTAAAACTCCGGGTTCTGATGAGATCTTTAGCCAGATCGAAATACTAGTATCAACCTAGCTAATATGTTTGATTTGCTTTATTTTTGTAAATATACGGAGGTTGAAAGCTCTTTATGAATTGAAAATAAAATTTTTATATTTCGTTATTATAGTAAATAATTTTTAAAAGAATCACAAAAATATGTTTTATGATTTTCAGCAAATAAATTAACTAAAATACAATTTTTCTACAAATTTTTTGCGTTTTTTTTTCAGTCTACTAAAATTCATCAAAAAATTTATTAATTTTTAGCAAGGCTTTTGTATTTCTAATCTACTAAGTGTTAGCAAAACTTTTGCTGAATCTACAAATTTTGTTGCTAAAAATCAGCTCGCTGATTTTCAGCAAAAGATTTTGCTGACATTAGCAACTTTTTTTGCAAGCATCCTCCTGACTAAAATTTTGCTGACTCAGCAAAATTTTTTGCTGACTTTACAAACTTTTTTTTTTGAGTGTAGCTTGATTTTATAACTACGCCCAGAAAAAAAAAGTTAGAAAAGTCTGCAAAAAATTTTGCAGAGTCAGCAAAATTTTAGTCAGGAGAGTTCTTGCGAAATGCAAATTGCTAAATGAGCAAACCAAAAGTTAAATTTGAAACACCAAAAAAAAATGTGGGAAATTGTTCGATCTTACTGTCCCACCCACCTGGGATACTACATTTTGTCTCACTGGGAAAACCCATTGAGGCAAATGTAAATTCCTATATGGAAGCACAGGGACGCCTCCACAGGTTGCGGATAGTGGAAGAGTAACCCCATCATGCAGTGTGATGGGCAACTGCAAATTAAATTAGCAGTGGCGGACAATTCAGCGGATAAGAGAAGAGGGTCTCAGAAGGACACGAGCGGCGACGTGTATCTTTAAATTTCTGAGTGCCGGTGAGGCTCTTATTGACATGGCGATTAATGGCGCCATTAAAAAACCATATGCCAAGTTATAAAAACCCAACAAGCCAGACTGGAGGCTTCAAACTGGCAGCCCCAGTACCAGTCTTAGGACGCCTTGGACCAATCATCCACTCGTCTAAATATCAACTTATTAATGAAACCGCAACAGTTAATCTATAGTGGCCCTATGTTCCTCCTAGGAATTTAAAGGATTATATATATATACTTTTTAGTATGGTTAAATCAATTGAATCCGACAAAAAATTTTATTGTTAATCACTTAAATTTACTATTATTAAACAAAGCATGTAAGCAATTTATGTCCATTATCAGCAAAAAAAAAACACATAAAAAACTACAGAATTGCTACATCATATCCATTTTTTTATAATTGCTTTTAAAAGCTTTCTATTGTTTTGTCTTAAAAGCTTAGCAACATCATCATCATAATTATCATTATCGTCATCTGCAACATCACAAACTTT
The DNA here is from genome assembly GCA_021234595.1 of Delia radicum. Classification (NCBI taxonomy): domain Eukaryota; kingdom Metazoa; phylum Arthropoda; class Insecta; order Diptera; family Anthomyiidae; genus Delia; species Delia radicum. The sequence goes on from CM037854.1 coordinate 228,022,370, forward strand.
ATTGTCTTAAAATGACTTATACACAGTACCTACTTCAAACCTAGATAAAATGCATGTCACTTAGCAAAAAAAAAAAAAAAAACCCCCGTTGTTTGAAACATTGTTATATAACATTTATGCATTTAACTGTTAATAACATACAACCATTTATAGCCATCAGCTGAGCCATCAACTATCACGACAACGGCATTTGCTAACCACAAAAACATTTTATACATTTTTTGTTGCGGCATCTCAAAACTCCTTTAGTCTGTAGCCAGACATGTATCGACACCAACATTGCATGAATAGTATGATGGAAGACATCTAAAATCGTTTATATAAAATGGACATAAATACATTAAATGATAGTTTTTTTTTCTGTCTTGTCATGTGTTGTGTTGGTATGTGTGTGCTCTATATAAAACATCAATTCAGTGTAATGTGGTTGTCAAGTTGTGCTTGCTTAAGCCAACACTTGCATGGTATACTAACTAGTATGGTTAAGATATGCAGACATCTATAAATAGAACTATGGTGTAGATGAATGACCGAACAGATATTCATATAAGAGTGTGGCGAAATTCGAAGATATTTGAATATGCACAAGAAATAGTTAAAAAAAACAGTTGTTAAAAATAGAAAAAGTTAGTTAAATTTTTGTTGCAAAAGTTTTAAATGATTCCTTTAAAATTCAACAATTTTCAAAATCGAATGAAAATGTTTTTTCTATAAAGTTTTTGGTGTGTAGGAGTACAAATAGTATTTTAAATCGCTCAAAATTTAAATTTATTTTCACTTGTTTTCATCAGGTACCGAAAATGATACCAGTTTTATTGCAAATGAATCCAAATGGAAGATATCGATTTTTTTTGGAAAACGTTAAATAGCGACAAATTTTGAAAGAAAATGGCTCATTTTTCAAATAGAAATTAATATTTTTATAAAAACGGAATTTTGAAAAATTTCTTTAAATGTCGAATTCCATGTCGAATTTTGCCTAATTTTGGAAAAAGTGTATTTTTATAAAAAAAAAACACCCAAAATTGGAAAATTTAATATACTTAAAATAACAAACGAATAAGTGCATTTCTTTATTGCAAAAATCTTACTTATAAGGGTTAAAAAGGCGGGGTCCAAAATGGCCCCAGGAAAAACAAATAATCATATACCTCCTTAAATGGGACATTTTCGGACGAAGTTCGGGACAAGTACCACGTTTAAAAAAAAAAATCGTTTTCTTCCATTTAGAACAATTTTCAATAAAACTTGTCAACGAAAATTGACAAATCGTTTAGAAATGTTTAGGTTAAGAAGAAGAATAAACGTTTTTCTCTAAAAATTATAAACACTGAAAATGAAAATTATTCAAGTTCGAGGCCATATACTCTATATTTCTTCATTAGGATATTGTCCTAACAAATAATCTATAGAGTTTTTGTTTTCAAATTTATTATTTGACCCTTTCAGGGATTGTTACCGCTTTCAAAACGTGTTCTGATGATGGGAACCTAGAAAATTCCCGAAATAGATCTATCAACACATTCCTGAAAGGGTCAAATAATAAATTTGAAAACAAAAACTCTATAGATTATTTGTTAGGACAATATCCTAATGAAGAACTTGAATAATTTTCATTGCACAATTAAAGGTCGAAAAAACATAATTTTTATTTTTAATAAAAATTATAACAAACTTGTAATTATAAACACTATTAATTTTTAAATCAGACTAGAGTAGTTTCTGCCTTTTTATGGACAGGCACATCAGTGATTTTCCATTTAAATTGTATTTATAATTGTCAGATTGCCTCTATATGAAAAATTTTCAACAACCTGCGGCTGTAAGAATCAAACCTGCGCTCATCTTACATTACAAACGTAACAATACCAAGTCATGACCGTTTAGCGATTACACCCAAGTATGGCCTCGAATCTAATGCAGCTAAATTGCAGTTTTCTTTCCTTTTAGCTTTTTCTGTGACAATACCAACAACACAAATATTCTATTTTTAGATTTTTGTTTATTTTTCTCATCTCCTCCGTCTCCATTTCACAATGTTACCAGATTGACGTATGGTTTTTACGTTCAGGATTGACAACTTTTGCGTTTTAAGTTGAGACATCGCCACAGGGCAAATTTTCGATTTCTAGTGGAATTCTAATCCGATTCGGCAATGACCGTCTCTCTGTCAGTCTGTCTGTCCTTCTTTCGGCCTCTTAAAATAGCGATCAACACGCGAAAACGCACATGTCTATCTTGATAATTCAACATCGTCTGGAGCGTTTTTGGTGTTGAAAATAAGCGAAATAGCTTCAGCGGTTCAAAATAAAGCGTGAAAATGTGAAAATATCACTCAATTTTCCATACAAATTGGTGTAAATTAATACAATTTACATTGCAGCACCTGGTGTATGAATTATAACATCATATATTTCATACAGATGCAAAAAGGTGAACAATATTTAAAATTTACCTCAAATGTCCATTTCACCAAAACATTTTTTGCAGCTAAATTTTTTTATCACAATACAATAACTGTTTTTTTACCTGAAATATAAAAAGAAAAAAAAAATTATTATTCTGAAAACGTTATTAAATAAAGCCAGCCTCTCGGCTCAATGCGATATTTTTAAAAAATTAACAATGCTATAATTTTTCATCCTTTATTTTTTTTTTTTTATTTTATTAATTAATAATCATATCATTACAAATTATATACTATTACCCTAACCGAGCACTATGGCCTTCGGCGCGTTGTTACGAAAACAGACCAGTGTCTCTGGTGGGAATCGAACCCACGACCCCCGCACAGATAAGCCAGCACCCTACCAACTAGCCTACCGGGGCGCACTCATCCTTTATTTTTTCAAATGACTCAACATGAGGCATTCTAATGGACTTGCATTTTTTGCCACTATATTTTTATGCTGCTTCTAAAATATGAGAATTTTGAAATTCGACCCCCTCTAATGTCTAGTATACACAGCATCGTTATGGTAGTGATGGTGTATTGTTATTTTAGCATAGAAAATTTGATGACCCATTTAGAAAATTAAATTTTTTTGTACTCGTTTTTTTAATTTCACAGCAGTTTGTATTCAAAATGTGCAAAAAAAAGTTTTTGTAGTGTCCATTTAAAATTTTGACAAATTTAAAACAAATATGTTTAACCGAATTTAGAGACATTTCGAAATCGTTTCTTTTATTAAAGATTTTTTTTTTTTTTGTTAAAACAAAACTCTTTGTCAATATCAATACGTATGAGTGATATAAATTTAATTAATTATTGATCATACGCAACGTATGCCAACTATGGGATTTAAAATGTGTTCAAGTTCTCACTAATACCTCAATTTAAGAACATATCGCACACCTAGTTTAAAAGTGGCTCAACTCAAAATTTTAATTTTTCGGGTTTATATGCTTAAACTATGCACAATAAACTCGTTTAACTATAAAAACAATGTCAGTGTATTTTGTTTGTTGTTAACTTTTGGTTAAAAAAAAAAACATTATGCCTTTCTTTATTTTTCAATTGTTATAAAGTTAAAAATATATATTTTTTTGAGTTCTGAAAAATTAATAATTTTGAGTTGAGTCACTTTTGAACTAGGTGTGCGATATTTAGTAAAAATATAATTTTTTTTCTAATTTTTTCTAAAACTAAATACCCACTAAATCCCAACCTTGTATTTAATCTTTTGATGTTGATTTAAAAATATATTTGAAATTAAAACAAAAAAAAATTGACACCTTGTTAAAAATTTTTTTTTGTTTTGTTTTCAGTTTTCATTATTCAAAAAATGCTTTTGTAATCTTTAAAAAAAAGAAAAAAAAAATTCACTTGTTGTTTTTCCTAGCAAAATACAAAAATCTAGTATAAATGTAATCCCTAAGCTAGAGATTATATGTATCGTATATATTTAAACAAAATCACAACAACTTTGTTGGTATACTTTAGAATTTAGCACAGGGTTCTTGTAAATAGAAAATGTTAAGAATTTTGTAAACCAAAAACATAACACACCCTCTGCAGCAAACATTTTTACAACGTTTTTACAACAATGGTTTTCATACAACAATTCACCTATTTTATATTTTTTTTTGTTACAACAATTGCACCAGTAATATATCGCACTTGTTTAACAAAAGGGTCATAACTCAAAATTTTTTTAAATTAATTTTTTTTTTTTTTGCAAGTAAACGACATACAGTTGTCATCTCTACCCGCTGTAAAAATCTTAGTATGCTCTTTGTACTCTTTAACAGCAGGAAAACTTGATTTTTAAGAGTTTTACAGTGGGTAAAGATGGCTAATGTATGTAGTCTTCATGCAAAAAATGGATGTTGAGTTACAACCTCTTTTTGGGGAACAAGTGTGTTTGATATATCGCTCATTTACTTCAAGACTGTCATAAGTCAAAAAATGCGTTTTGAGTTAATGATGCAGATTTATTAGTTATATCATGCTTTATATTGTGTAAAAATATTCAAAAATATTCATATTAATATCATGTATACTTTTCGAGATAGAGGATATTTATTTTATTTTTTCTTTAAAGTGGGTGTAAAGAGTATATACTTCAGAGATAAACTGTGCTACTCACGGGTCTCTCGATAATTAGCGAATTCGCACACAACTCTCACTAAGAGTAAAATACGTTTAAACCCCCTATTTATAAAAAAGGTGATCAAATAAATAGAGAAAGTGTCGAGCGAGGCAGACATGGATTGAAAACTTTAAACTCGTTTTCTGCAAAATCATGTTTTTTTGAGTTATGTCAATCTTTCAGTAACTGAGCGATATGTTGTAGTATGCGTATATATGTATGTGGTACAAATATTTTAGCTTTAAAAATAAAATGTGAAGTAAAGAATTTATAAATATTTAAGTAAGATAATTAAATACTTAAAATGGTTTAATGTTTTGATTTGTTTAGCTTTACACTCATAATAATCCATGCTAAAAATACGAAAAAAATGTCAAAACAACAAAATCTTTTGTAAAATGAACAAATTTTCGTTTATTTTACAAAATTTTTGGTTATTTTGACATTTATTTGTATTTTTACGCATGGATTATTATCAGTGTAGGGTTTCACTTGTAAATAATTAAAAGCAATACATTTTAAAATAAGGAAAATAATTAAAAAAATTAATAAATTATGGGAACCTAAATATTATCAGAATTATCAAGTGTATACAAAACGCCATTCAATTTTTCCTATTAATAGATAAAAGTAAATTAAAATAATATATATAACTGTATGAAAATTAATATGAATTGAAAGTATCTAAATGTATGCGTGAAAATTTGGATAAGTTTGTTCAATTAAGCTGGGTTATATAGTACACAGTTCGTTGGAAAAAAGAGAAGTCAGCCCATTTCTGATATACCGTTTATTTAAAATTTTAGATTTTTTGACCCCGCCTCGAAATTTCCAAAACCTTTGAATTTGTTGCCAATATATTTTTGGCGGTTGAACCATTATACTAAGATTCATACACGCAGAAAAAAATAGCATCATAGTATAGTAGTTTGAGAGTATAAGGTTATGATTTTAATGCGTAACAATCATATATGATCGTAGTAATCATATTATGATTCCAAGTGTTGATAAAATTGTAATCGGTAACCATAATATGATCAGTCAGAATCATGTATATGATAATTTGGATCATAATATGATAATTTAGTGTCCACAATCATGTTCAATCTTCTTCGTGTACTGCATTTGTTTTGTATCCATAAATGGAATATAAGTAGAAGTATGTTAATGCAGGTTTGGGACTAGAGGTTTTTTTCAAATATAAATATTATAAATAAAATAAATTACACTCGATTAGCCAAACTCATATACTTCAAATATACGCAAAGTTTCGATTTAAAATTTGTTTGCATAAACATTTTGGATACGTCTTTTACTTTTTTTTGTTTGTTTTTACCACATTACATACCAGACTATCGATTTTTTAAGCTTGCCACTTCACAGCAACACCAAGCAGAGATTCTCTTATTTAGAACTAAATCTCTAAATTTTCACATGATGTAGCTTCCAAATGGGATACAATTTTTTTAACATTTAACTTTTGCAATATTTCTATGTAAAATTTTGTAACTAAATTTAAATTTTTTTATATTTTATCATTAATTTTCTGCCTAGGTAATTTGTAAATTTAAAAATACATTTTGGACAGTAGGATATATGATATATTTATTTATTATTGTAATATCCAACTAAATTCGCCGCCTTCTTGCTCCTCATTTTGCAAGATGAAAACTGAATTTTTGCATAAACAATACATTCTTATTTCACCAAATTTTAACAGCCCTTACTGGAAAGCAGGACCAGAAAGAGATCAACCGTAAGCCATAGTTTTTCTGCCCCAATCCTCAGCCTTAAAAATATTTACTCCATTTTTTATTGGAACAATGTTAAGTGCCAAAACCCCTTGGACAAGCATACTTGTATTTTTTCAAAACTCAAGAAATTATTTCAAAATATTGATTTTGAAATTTTTTCTTTATTTTGTTAGGGAACTACACTTTTTTTAATTTTTAAAAGAATTTTCACAATAATAGTCTACATTCTAGGGAAACATACCTACATTTCATTAGAAAAGCAAAAAACATTCCAAGTTCAGTAAATTTTGAATTTCTTTTGGCACAATTATCGTAGAACGGTCAGTCAGATTTTTAAGTAAAGTTTATCTTTGGCAAACAATTGAACAGTTCATGCGAATAAAGACGAATAGACCATTTGTAGAATTTTACAGGGGACAATAAAACGGTTAAAAAATAATATTTTTGTCAACTTTTTGGTATTAGCTTAAAGATTTAAGTCACATCTACCTATATACAAAATTTTAGTAAGGTATTCGAAAGAGAACTTGCCAAAAATTGGACTTCAATTTTTGCTTAAATGGAAAAAGGGCGAATATCCAAAAAAATGTATTGAAATTTGAATAAAAATGTGTTATTTTGCAGCAGATTTTGACTACATTTTCATGAGACTTGCAAAACTTGACGAACTATGGTTGGTATTTGCTTGTAACACTTTAATGACAATTAAGTGCAATTTAATGAATTGTGCTTATAAAATATAAAAATTTGACATCCATAAATTAATATTTTGTTGAAATTTTTTTAACCTAAAATAATATATTGGAATAACCACAAATACGTTTGTTAACGGAAGTTAACCATATTTAAGAATTATTTTTTTTTTGTAGAAAAATCCTTTAACATATTAGTTAATTTAAATTAGTCTTGTTTTTAACAAAATTTTCTTTTCACTCCCGTTTAGATTTATACTTTTTACGACATTTTATAAGAAAATACAAACATTAATTTTTAAAGTTTCATAACAACTAGTTTAATATTTTGTTGGTGCTTTCATGGTTTTAAGTACATAAACATATAAATATGTTTATGTACTTTGGCTATTTTATTAGCCTTGGTGTTGGTAAGAGGCTGTTTACCTTTTGCTAACTGACTTCGTTGTTTTTAATTTTATTTTCTTCTCATTTTTATGCAACATTTGCTGCATGTTTGTATTATTGCATAAATACAAAAAATAAAACAGAAACAAAAACAAAAAAAAAAAAAAAAAAAAAAACAACAAAAAACAAACAAAATATTGCAGTTAATTTCTTCTTCTCCTTCTCTGTGTGCCATAAAAATGACATTGTATTATTTTGGCTGCTTTTTAGAGGAAAATTTCATAAAGTTGTAAAAACTACAGCAGCGCCAGCAACAATATAACCGGCATTACAATACGTGTATTGTAGTTAATGTATATGTGTACTCGTAGGTAGTGTGTGAAAGTATTATGGTAACACTATGGTCAAAAAGTTTATACAATTTTGTGTAATTATATTTTTAATGTTTTTTTTTATTGGGCAACATTACTTAACGGACAAAAAAAAATCTCGCTTTGTAACACATCTTTTTTAACAGAACTTTGTACGCTGAATCCAAAACTGTCAAAAAACATTTTTTTTATCATTTGGAGTTTTTGAAATACTAAAAACAGAAAAACTCTATAGATTATTTGTTAGGACAATATCCTAATAAAGAAATATAGAGTATGGCCTCGCACTTGAATAATTTTCATTTTCTTTGCACAATTAAAGTTCGAAAAAAAACATAATTTTTATTTTTAATAAAAATTATATTAAACTTGTGGTTTTATATTCACAATTTTATCCCATTTTTAGCATTTTTCTTCTAATTTTTCTCAAAATCATGATCTTTTTCTATAAGAATACAATTCTACACAAAATTGTCCTTAATTTGAGTATCCGATCAAAAAAAGTTACATTTCAAATACAAAATCAGATATTTTTTGATATAGATCGATATTTTTCTTATCCAAGTTTATCTCAAAATTTGGGTATTTAGTAATATCCTACAAAATTCTTCAAATATATTTCTCGATTAAGTAAGATCAAAATTTATCTCAAATAATAATAATAATAATTTAAGATTCTGATGGAACCCAAAATATTCCATACGAATAATTTAGATCTACTTTGATCCAATTTAATCCAAAACGATAAGTACTTTTTGCTGGATCGAATGAGATATGTTGATATAAAATTGGATTTACTGGCATACATATATTATTTTTAATAAAAGTTTAAAGAAAGATAACTTAGACATCTGCGCATGTATGATTATGTTTGGATTTATATATAAAAATATATAATTATGTCTTATGCGTTTAAAATATATTAATGATGTTGTACCATATATAATCATATCTCAAACTAAATTGTTAAATTTGTGTCACATTATATGCAATCTTACATAATTATATCTTACTTCATTTAGTATCACATATAATTATATCTTATGAATATAAGCATAACTAATATCACACACAAAATTATTTTTTATAAGACAGTATATATTTTTATATCTTAAATTATATAGCTTATATGTCACCATATATGATTACATATTGTGTTATATATGATAATGCAGTAGTATATATGACAATAGATCTATCATATCTTACTATGTATATCATAAATGTCTAATATCTAATTTTATAAAGGTCAATATATAATAATATATCGTTATATATTTTACCACATAACTAACATATAAAAATATATGGCCATGCATGACACCATACATGAGCACATATTATATTTTAACTTGAAAACATATATGAAAAAATATATGGCCATGCATAACACCATACATGAGCACATATTATATTTTAACATGAAAACATATACACAATATATACATTTTTTACTCGGGTATAATCATGTCGGTGTTTGTGTCAGGATATCGCACGGGTATTGCAACGGATTTGAAAATTTTACACATTTTATGTGTGTTAAAAAATTTTAAAATTGTATTACTCAGCATATACTAGACATTTCAATGAACAAATCTTTGCATTAAAATTGCAAATCCATTCTAAATGACCTGAAATATTTTGAACATTAAGAATGGACTGCAAATGAGAAAAACGAAATGTTTTACAGATTTGGTTTCAGCGTAACTAAGTCTATTAAAAATATGTTTTTCAAAGTTAGATTCTGCAAAATGCTTAAATTTGTTGAATATTGTTATTAAAGGCTTTCCTTTATGATCTTTACTAGATTTTTTAACGAAATTTTCTCATATTTGTATGATTTTAAATTATTACATTTAAAATTTTAAATACTTTTCGCACATTTTATAAATATGCATCCCACTTAAAAATGAATGTTATTATTAAAACATGTGTCAGTTAATGTTTCATACACTGCATTGCAAAACTATAATTACACATTAATTTCACTAAATTTCGTAAGTTAAAAAAATACAAGAGTTTAACCAGCATAAATGTAAAACCAATGTAAAATTAATAATATTTTACAAAAACACAATTAATTTATTTGTTATTTTACTATTAAAAGCTATAATAAAATCAATTAGTGTTCTTTTGAATCAACTCAAAAACTCGATCAGATATACAGATTTGTTCGAGTTCTTCCGTTATAGAACTCCACGCATCAATAACTGCTTCTTTTAGATGAAAAACTCATATATATTGATGATTTTCACAGTTAACCAGAAGGGTTAATACCCCCCAAATATTCTCAATGGGGTTTCCATCCGGAGAATATGCGGGAAATTCCAATACTAAGTTATAGTTCTATTTGATGTTAGCAATTCCATCACATGGACCGTCAAGATTGAACTTTTTCCCATCAGAAAAATCATCATAAGCACTCGAATTATTTGCAAAGTTTGTGACAACCACATGAGAAACAGTTTATTTTGCTAGCAATTTCCCGAAAACTTAGAAAATTTTTTAAATAGGTCAAATTTTCCGTTTTTTCAAAAACACTTAGATATGAACCAATTTTATTAAAATTGCATAAAAACATAAATAATTCCTTCATTTTTCTTATTTGCTATTCTTCTTTGTTTACCATTACATATTGTTATAGTTATGAAACATTAAAAAAACATTATTACACAATTTTTCTCTTAAATCAATTAAGTAATCTCTTAAATTTTACACAATAAGAGATCAGTTATGACGCTATTTAATAAAAAAAAGCTATAAGTTTTTAAATTTTTTTGTAATATTAGAACAAAACAGCAAAAATCATTTGTAATTATAGTTATGCAACGCAGTGTATGGTTAAGGCACCAAGTGAAGGAGTGTATTGTTTCGAGTGTATGTGAATGTAAATGTGTTTGTGTCTTTAAAAGCAAAAACTAGGTTATGAGTTTTAGTGTCCCTGAAACTTATTTTCGTATGATATTTATGTGGCCTACATCCACTTAAAATACAACCGCACTATGTATGCTACGTGCATTTTCATATATTTATCTATAAACAAGGTAATACAAATGTGGCTGGTGCATGGTGCAAGGTATGTATAATTTTAATGCTCGCAATTTTAAAGAAATGTTTTTCATAAAGTCACAAAAAATTAAGACATTACATTTATAATTTAAATGAGTTTTTAAAGAAACATAAAGCAGCTTTATTAAACTGAATAATAGATAATTAATTTAAATAACAAAATTAAAAAGCGCTGACATAAAAAACGCTAAAATTTAAAAAAACGCTGAAAATTAAAAAAAAAATTAAGTTAAAAAAAAATGCCAAAATCGCAATTAATAAATAAAAATCGTTGGCAAATATTACAATTAAAGAAATCATTAACTAGCAATAAAAAATAAGGGTAAAATTCGACAAAAGAATTAGAAATTTCCTCCTGAAGGACTCTTAGTAACTCCGCTAGATATTTCTTAACCAAACTTTGCAGATATGTATATGCTTTTTTAAAAAAAAATTGTAGGTATTTATTTTTTTAATCGTTTTTTTTTTTTAATCTTGTGAAGTTTTTAATATATTGTTTAGTTATGCCAATTTATTTTAACAAACATCCTCATTTTTAAACTCAAATTTATTTCCAACAAATTCTTTGTTTGAAATGCTTGTAAATTGTAGTTTTTCATATAAAAATGCTTTAAAATTAAAAAATTCAAAATTACAAAAAAAATCAACAAGAGAGTTTTTGTATTAAAAATCGTCAGTATTGGTGCCAATTTAAAAAACTTTTTTTTTTTGTATTTACAAATATTTTTCTTTTTTTTTATTAATTAAAACCCTAACCGAGCACTTGCTAATATGACTTTCGGCGCATTGTAGCGAAAACAGACCAGTGGTGAGAATCGAACCCACGACCCGCGTACTTATAAGACAACACGCTACCAACTAGCCTAGCAGGGCGCACATTTACAAATATGTTTTATGACACTTGTTTAATATAACAAATATAATTTTGTAATATATTTCTGGGTATAAAATTTTTTTTATTTAAATTTTATACATATCTTTTATTTGCTTGATTATTTTATTGGCGCTTTCGTGGACTAAAGTCTGTGGAACATATTTTTTGTTTTATTTCTTTGAACTTTATGTCTCAAGTATTTTCAACAAATATCAAAATAAATACAAATGTTTGTAGACGTCTATAAATACTTTAGAAAAATTCTTTGGTTATTTTCCCGCAATCAACTCAAAATAATACATCGGTAAATAAGGGAATTGAAATTCCAATAATTGGAATATTTAATAAGTAAAAATGGGTATAAATGGTAAAATAAGTCCAATTTATCACTCAGCCAAACGCTTGCAATAACAACTTGGGTATGTTTCCCCTTTTGTAGCGTAGACATCCACTAAAACAGCTGAGTCTATATTTCAACGAAAAATCGAGTTTCAATTAAAATATATATATATAATATGGTTATTAGGGTTACAAGTTTTAATGTATTTTGTTTTTTTTTTTTTCAAATATCAAAAGTTTACCTTTCCTTACAGTAAAGTCCATACAACAAAATATAAAGAGACTTGATATTATTTTTCGCTGTTTCCAAAATAGTTTCCGAATAAACATTTTTAAGATATGAGACAATGTTTTTGTTTAATTAAACTAAAAATTAATATTTCGCAAAAGCTTAGACTCGTATCGATCTTAAAGGACACAAACATTTTTAGAATTTGAAAAAAAATATTTTTGTGGTATGGTCATGAAAATTTATAAAAAACAATCAAACTGCATTAAAATTAATTTAGCAAATGTTGTGTAGTAATTTCGATTCACTAAAGCAATTTTAAACGTTAAAACGAAAAATAATCTGCTTTCTTTTAATTTCACTTTTGGATTTTTTATTATAAACGATTTTCGTTATTAATATAGTATTGCTTTTGTTATTGGTTATAGGTAAATGTTTTCGAAATAAAAAGTTATAACCCTAATTGACATATATAAAATCGTGTAAAAGAAAATTTTAATTTTTCACTTAATTGATGTAAATATGTGTGCCACAAGTGGTATGAATAACATTTTTTTAGTATTGTATGAATATCACTCATACGATATGTAGTCCACAATTTTATATAAACTTAATTAAACATCTACATATTTTAGTTTGAATAACACAGTGCACCGAATATATACTGAATGAAACCAATGAAAATAGACAATCAGTAAATCAAGAAGTTGTAAAAATTCAGCTCTTTCTTGAAACTTGCTATTCGCTTTTTCGATGTTTTTATATTTTAATGAAATAAACTAAGCACAAACTAAGAAAAATAAGGTTCCAACCAAATTGAAAAGTGTATATGAATTGAACCTATAAATTCAGTTAGAACAACGATATTTGCATTCGATATCTTAAAATTTTCTGTGTTGCAACTAAATTTATGTTGAATTAACTGAACTTCTTTGTGAAAACTAATATATAGTTGTGCCAACTCACATAGGTCTGGCGTGCTACTTTTTTTTTTGGCCAAAAATCAAATCCGATATTTCTATATTTGATGTTGAGATATTGTAGCAAACACTTCAAGAAAACAAAAACAACAATTTGTTTTTGCAAACTTCAATTAACCGTTATTCTGTGAAACTACAAAATTCAATGTTTTAAGTGCAGTGATAAACTAAGACACGTGTTGTGATTTTGTTATATTTTTGTGACTAAATTTACTAAAAAAAAAAATAAACTTTTTAAATCAATTAATAATGGATATTGATGACAATGGTACAGCGGCGTACCCAGGATTTTGTTTCGGGGGTACAAATGTACCTATACATTTGTATTTTGTTTTTTTTTTTGGTTTAAATTTATTGATCTAAAAAAACAATTTTTATTTTTTTTTTTTTTATTAAAACAAAAGGTTCAGCTTCGGCCGAACATTGATATTATGGCCGAAGTTCGGCTTCGGCTACGGCTTCGGCCGAAAAAAATGAGTTCGGTCGGACACTAATATTTTGTATCTGTTAAATAAGTTTTGGATGGGAAAGTTACCATTGACGTTATACCCAGTTATGATAGCAATTTTGAAGCAAAATGTTTATGTTTTGACATGTCTTGTTATTTTAATTTTTTTATGTCTACAAACAAGTTTTTTTTTTTTTAAATATTAAACAAATTTATGTATCAATTAAATAATTTTATTTTGATTTTTAAAGTGAGCTATCATATTAATTGAGATCCTTATATACTATTAACAAAACTCTTAAAATTTAATTCGACGATTTTTTTCATAAAAGTGTCAATGATTTTGTCAGGTTCAACCTTTTCTCGATACACTGATGCAAGAGCTAGAGCACCAAGTCTAGCTTCACCCATAGTGGAAAAACTTCTCTCCGCGGATGCAGTTGTAACAGGAATTACTATCAGTAAATGTAAAAACATATAAACGTTTGGAAAAGCTTCTTGTTGCAATCTTGAATAGCATCTAGCGGATTTGATGGTCTTTATGTTTTATTTTTCCAGTAGTGTTTCCATAGATCAATTTTAGTTAATATAACATTAGTTTGAAAAATTATAGTCTCAAAAAAATATTATAAATTAATTTATTACATACTAACCAGAACAAAAATAAAATAAAAAATCGAAAATATTTCGGGGGGGGCTTTGGCCCCCAGGGCCCCCCCCCTGGGTACGCCACTGCAATGGTAAGTATTTGAATTTTTAATAGTGAAATATTCAATAAATTTTATGTAGATAAGAAAAAATTATAAACTTTCATAACCTCAAAATTAGTGATTTTTTGAGTTTTTAACATTATGTTATAAGATATAACTAAAAATGTTCAGAAGAGTTCAACGAGCCAAAAACAGCCATAAGTTCCAGTGATTTGTGTTGCATTCGAATCAGTAACAACATTCTGCTAAAAGTTGCATGTTTTTGAGAAATCTATTTTTTTTTTCAGGCAACTTGTGTTTTAAAAATTCTGACCTACTAAAAGTGTGGCAGACTGGACAACGCAAAATTGAAAAAATCGAAGTTTTTTTTTAATTATATTCTTAAAAATATTGGAATACAGTCTTAGAAAACGAATTTACTGACTAATTTATTATAAGTAGACTTTATAAAAATGAATTCATGTAATCAAATAGAAATATTTTTCAAAAATCTTAAATGTAACAGACACTAACAGACACTAACAGATACCTTTGGCTAAAGATGGATTAAAAACAAATTTCCTTTTAAGAACAATAAATAAAATTTATGTTTATTTTTACAAATTGTGTTTTAATTTTTTATAAATTGCACTCATATATGAAATTTTGTTAGTTTTGACCAAATACTGTAGCTCACCAGACATATGTTCCAAATGGATTCCTGGCTAAAGTGGGTTAATGATATCCGATGAGGTCAGGATTGCACATCTGAATAATATTGAGTATATTAAAAGAATAAGTAAACGAAAAAATATTTTTTCTTAACTTCGAATTTTGGTAATTTGTAATGATACATTTTATTCCCAAGATGGGTCATTTTGGGCAGTCTTGCGGCACGGTTTAACGTTTTTTCAATTTGGAACCGGTTGTAATAAAACTGCAGACATATAAATATATATATGTGAATTTTTTAGTTTTGGCCAAAAAAAGTAGCTCGCCAGACCTATGTGCAACTGTCTGAAATTCGTAATAACCGAATTAGAGTCGTAGTAACCGAACGAATTTCAGTTGGCAAATAGCTAAATTTTTTTCTGTGTGCAGGCATACATGGGATCATTTATGATCATTTATACACATATATATTTTTTTTTTTTTGCTCAAAATAATCTTTAAAATTTTAATTTTTCGTCCATAATGGAAACTGCAAAAGACTTTATATATTTAATTCGAGCTAACTTGTCAAAGTCCTTTTGGGTAAGGTCTACTGATATTCTACATTAATTTCCAGTTAGATTCTTTAACGATACAATTTCTTGTTACACAGTTTAGCTGGCTATAAATTTTGAATTAATTAATGGATTTTCGTAATACATTGAGTTCGTATATATTGATTTCTTCGATGAAAGACTAGCTCGACGCTGACTACAAAAACAGGTATTTTTTTACCAACTTATTTTCTGCGATTTTTTTAGAATTTGAAAAAAATATATATTTTTGGTAGGGGTATATCTTTAAAGAGCTACAAGCTTTGATCAACATTATTTTTGTTTTAATTTTTTATTAGTGATATGTGACTGACTTTGGGGTATCTTTATTTTGTAAACAAAAGTTTCCAGACATTTTAGAAATATGTCAGTCAAATAACAAATTTATTGTGACAATTCAACACAATATTTTTGACACACATATTTTCTTATTAACTTTAAAAAAATAATATATTATTGACAATAAATTTGATATCATATTTTTTTATCATAAATTTAAAACGTATAGTATTTATGATTTTTTTTTTTTTACTTCAACAATAATTTACTGTCACAAACATTTGAACAAATACAGAGAACATAAAAATATAAATAAATAAAACTCTAAAAAAATTTATATACAATAAAACTCGCTTAAGACGAACTGAGATAAAACTAATTCTCGGTTAATTCGAACTAATTTGAAAGATTTGTAGATTGAAGTCCAAATTACTTGAGCGTATACGAACCGTAAATCGTCTAGGAAACGTAATATAAGTAAAAAGAAAATAGAAGATAATGTTGGTGTTTTGTCTCTATTTAACTTATTTAACGGAAGGCCGAAGAGATAATCTATTTTCAACAGAGTTTAATTTTCCGTAAATCCGTCACCTTTTATATAGTACGTAAAAGAACCACATATTTGATATGGTTACTATTTTTATACATTATATGGAACAGTCCATTCGAGTAATGAATCCATTTACACAACTCGACAATATTAGTTGGTTTAAATGCCGATATGTGCGTTATATCGTCTTTGATTCTTGATTTCAAATCCGGCATCGAAATTTTGCCATTACGTCACGATTTTGAGAAACCCGTTGTTAAAGTTGCCAAAATGGCTATTTTGGTACTTTTTGAAGCCTTTTATTACACGTTTGACACTTTCTAATGATTTCAAATATTTTTGATTTGAGAAAAAGAATTATTATTTTGTGCAATTTTAAAGAAAGCTAACATTTGAAATGAAATTTAAACAAAGTTGGTATAATAACTTTAACGTTTTTCGCGAACATTAAAAAAACAGGAAAGATCAAAGTTCATATCGTGACCCTAAATAAATTTAAGCTGGTCAGATGCATAGCCTAGGCTTCTTTTAAAAATGCAATATTTAGTAAATTTTTTTGATAGAGTATTTTTTAAACGCAATTTTTTCCTATAATAATACACACATTTTAAAAGTTTGTTAACTCATTATAGAGAAAAGAGTTAAGTATCGTAATAGAAATGCTTAAGCTGTTCGGATGTGTTGTGTACACAACTTCAAATATGGTTAATTACTATACTTTCGAGGTTTCAATTGCGGTATTCTCAAAATTGTGCAGTGATGAAAAAAATGTAAAACTGAATTATAATTAGTGAGACAAATCTATTAAAATTATGTAAAGCTGTTCAAACCAAATCTTTTTATTTTTTTTTATTTTATTAATTACTAATCATATAATTAAAAATTATATCCTATTACCCCAACCGAGCACTAGCTAATATGGCCTTCGGCGCGTTGTAGCGCAAATAGACCAGTGCCTCTGGTGGGAATCGAACCCACGTCCACCGCACTGATAAGACAGCACGCTACCAACTTTTCACCGGGACGCACATTAAACCAAATCTACTTTTTCTAATTTTGTGACAGTGTGTTATTTATAACAGTCCAACAAACAAAGTTTTATTTCATTTTCCATTTTTAGTAGGAAATCACCAAAATTTTGCAATTTTTTCTAAAATGTTTTCGAATATTAATAAATTCTAAATCAAAGACACAGATTAATTAGAAAATTGCATATTTTTTTTTAAAAACTTTGACTATTTTGTGGGCAATCTAAAATTTTAAAGAAATTTTACTGCGGTTAATTTAAAACTAACTAAAATTATTTTGTTCCTTTGGAGTTCGGTTTTGCCAGGCTTTACTGTATATAAATAATAATAAACAGAGACAATTTAAGATATTCGTATATCAAGTAGGGTTGCCGATCGGGATTGGTTTTTATTAATCCCGGGTTTCGGAATTTTGAAAACTGCTATCACGGCATTCCGGAATTTATCGGGATCCTGGGATTTTTCGTGATCCTGTATTTTTTAGGGATTCCGGGATTTTTTGGGACTATTTTTTTATATTTTTAGTCTATATAAAACATACGAAAAAAACAAATCAGTACACAATTTTACTGTCCACTTCAGACAGTATGAAAAACAAAAAACA
Source organism: Delia radicum (assembly GCA_021234595.1). Taxonomy (NCBI): domain Eukaryota; kingdom Metazoa; phylum Arthropoda; class Insecta; order Diptera; family Anthomyiidae; genus Delia; species Delia radicum. The sequence continues at coordinate 228,040,520 of CM037854.1, forward strand.
ACGAATGGTTGATATATGTCCTATTTTTGTATTTTTTACACTTTTCAACCGATTTTCGTTTTCGAGTGTGTGGGTTATCGCCAAAGGATAGATGTAGTTTTCAGATCATACCAACCACTGAAAGCCGAGTATTGAAATTTTTTTCGTCATTTTTAGTAATTACTTTCTCGAACCCTATTGGACATAAAGCATCAAACTTTTGGTAGGACATGCTGCAATCCTTCAAGTTCCAAGAAACATTAAGATGTTTGTAATTGATTCATTTTAATTTCTACAGTACACTGATACACTATGGGACATATATATCCCATTGGTAAAAAAAGATTAGGTTTTTGATCGGTTTTTTTAACTTTTGTTCGTAAAGAAATTTAAGAAATTTTTGTTCGATTTGAATTATAAAAAGTGAAATTTATATATTTTTATCTTCTGATTCCAAATCTAGTCTCCAAATTCTACTAGCCCTTCAGAATTTTAAAATATCGTATAAAAATTATATTTTAGGACTAGTCAAAACTCGATTTATGACTCAAGCTATTTTAATTTTTTGGACATATTCGTGTTTAGCATAGCAAAATAATTTAAAAAAACGTGCCATATGACATAAACACGATAATTGAAATAAACTCCAACGTCCTTGGCTATTACTTCGGTAAGGTATTTGTTCACTAATTTTGATCGTTGACGGCCAATGGGATATATATGTCCCATGGAATTTTTCATAGAAGCAGTTGCAAAAAATTATTTTTGACCACACTTGTGCAGAGAAATTTTGGGTCGATAAGCACGAATCCGTAGAAAAAAAAAGTGGAAATTTTGCAGTAATTTAAGTTCGGTCGTGAAATATATACAAAAATGTAATAATATAGATAAATTAAAAAAATTTAAATCCCGGCATTTTGTGGGATTTAAAAATTCCGGATTTATAAATACCGAAAATCTCGGGATTCTCGGGATCAGGATTTCGGGATCGACTCCCCTAATACCAATGTAGTATAGCCTCTAGCTATTCAGTTTATATGAGTAGAGATGTATGTCATAAATACAAATATATTCACTGACATTCAGACACACACATACTTACATATGTAGTAGGGTGTCCCTTGAAAACAAAAATTTGCCGGTTTTTTTTTTCAAATGGTTCAAAATGGAAGAAATCGATGTTGTTTTTGGAATACTTTCATCGGTGCCGAATTTTGGCCCAAAATGGCAAATTGGAAAAAAGTGTACATATTATTTATTAATTATATTCATAAAATTCGAAATTTCAAAAAATGTAATTTTTATTTCATTCTTTCATTTAAAATACCTACCCAAAATAATTCAGATATCAAATTCTGGCTTCATCGGATATCATTAATCCACGTTAGGATATCATTAATCATCGGATATCATGAATCCACGTTAGCCTTTAATCAAAAATGACCCACGAATTTTATAAAAATTAAATAACGACTTTTTGTTTATTACTGTTAAAGAGTTTTCAAAATTTCTAATTTATAGATGTTGATTGCTATTTTTATAGTAAAACGGTAAAATAATTAAAATAATTTATAAGACAGAAATGAGAAAAAGTTAATTTGGTTTAAACCGCGATATTTATTTATAATAAATTTTGTCTTTTGATTTTTTTGTGTTTTTGATTCCGAATGTGTTTATCATATTTTCCCATCACGTCACAATTTTGAGAAAACCGCGAATAAAAAAGTAAAAAACAGCGTTTTAACCATAAACTTTGAACTTTAATTTTTACGAGAAAAACGTTAAAATTATTACACCAACTTTGTTTGAATTGGATTTCAAATATAAGCTAACTTTAAAATATCATACTAAAAATTTATTTATATTTTTTTGTAGAAGGCATTCGATAAATGTATTTTTACACTATTTTAACTAAAAGTTTTAGAAAATATCATTTTGATGACTTCAATAGTAAACTTTATTCTAAATAATTATTTTTATTTTGAATCATTAGAAAGCGTCAAACGTGTAATAAAAGTGTAAGTGAGCAGTAACATGTTAAGGAGGTAAGTTGTCGATGGACATGCCCATGTTAAAATTATAGGGTTTGTAAAAGAAAAGTAACCACTTTATTACAAAAAGTTTATTTTTCCACCCAAAACTTATAAAAAATGGCGTTTATAAAATGTTTAGGTAAAAAAAAAATATTGAACATGATCTTGTTAAAATACTAGGGATTGTAATAGAAAAGTAACCAGTTACCGACCTAATTATCTTATTTCCAAACATATTACGGTGTAATGGAATGTTTTACTGGGAATATTATAAAAGTAGCACTTTAAAAATTTAATTTTTAAAATTTAAAACATATAATTAATATAAAAAAAAAACACATTTTTGCTAGTTCGTGGATCATGTATGATTACAGGCTAAAGTGGGTTAATGATATCAGGTGAATTCAGAATTCTATATCTAAACAGTTTTGAGTATATAAAAAGTACAAATGAAATAAAAAATTAACTATTTGTAAATTTCGGTTTTTATATTCATTACACTTTTTCACAAATGGGTAATTTTCAGCCGAAATTTGGCGCGTATTAATGTTTTGCAAAGAAAAATATCAATTTCTTTTATTTGAAACCATTTCCAATAAAACTGGGGGTGTAATTACAATTTTTTGTAACGGGACACCCTAATGTACATTAAACATAAAACTTATACAAAAAATGTATATAAATAACACTTGCGCTTTTATTACAATCTATGGCCTAGAGAGATCTATAAGCAATAACTTTAGTACATACAACATGTGTATGTATTTGTAAAATATCAAAATATATAAAATCAGTACATGACATATATTATAACTTATATGCAGTTAACAAAATATGACAGAAACAAAACGACAAATATTACAAAATAACAAAAAATTATAAATATAATTTTCTTAAAGAATTTCATATCAAAATTTTTGTAGTTATTTTTTGTTGCTACATTTTTTTACTTATTAAAAATAGTTTTTATATGTTTTGTACTTGAGTACAAAATAATAAAATAATAAGAGAAAATAACAACAAATATTTGTTTTCTCTCAAAATATTTCATATCTTTAGTTTATGAGGCCTTAAGATAAAGAACACAAAAAAATATATACCAACCATTATATAAATAGTTCCTTATTATTGCTGTTATTGTTACTTTTATATACTAACAAAATACACACACTCGCATGTAAACATTTCCACGCCCGAGTAAAAAAAATAATGTATATATAAAAAAATATATTCTTTAATATAAAAATATATGGTCATATAAAATAAGATATGTATCAATATGTATATATAGCCCAATACATAATTGTATATAACACAAAATGAAAAGAGTTTTCTGTCATTTGAGACATAATTACACTAAGGATATCATGTGGGTAAAGACGACAGCAAATGTAGTCAAAAACAAACGAAATTTCACTTGAAAAAAGGACGACTAACATTTCATTAAATTCAACTAACATTTGTCAATTGTGTTTACTGTTCAACAAATGATTAACAATTGTAGTAAAAAAGAACCACATATTAAGGTAAAAAATAAACAAACATTTATTTTTTTTAAATAACAAAAAACTACAGCAAAAAATTAATGTAAAATCATAAAACAGTCATTTGATGTGGTTTGATTTTTTAGATCCATGAACAATTCTGGGTAAAATGCCCTTTTGGTCTTTAAACGCTAACTAGCTTTGACTATCAAACTCTTGTATATTAAATTATCATATGAACAGTTCATGCGAATAAAGACGAATAGACCATTTGTAGAATTTTACAGGGGACAATAAAAACGCAGGAAACGGTTAAAAAATAATATTTTTGTCAACTTTTGGTATTAGCTTAAAGATTTAAATCACATCTACCTATATACAAAATTTTAGTAAGGTATTCGAAAGAGAACTTGCCAAAAATTGGACTTCAATTTTTGCTTAAATGGAAAAAGGGCGAATATCCAAAAAAATGTATTGAAATTTGAATAAAAATGTGTTATTTTGCAGCAGATTTTGACTACATTTTCATGAGACTTGCAAAACTTGACGAACTATGGTTGGTATTTGTTTGTAACACTTTAAGGACAATTAAGTACAATTTCAAATTTTAGCTAATATCAATTTTAAACTCGCAACTAAATAATTTTTATATAATATTTTGTTCAGGATGGATATTCGCCCTTTTTGCTTTCCACACTTTAAAGTCTTATAACTCAAGAACGGTAAAAATTTTTGCCAATATAATAAGTGTGGTTTGTTCCTCGTAATGTTCTTTTAACACATTGTTACCGAAAGTAAAATTTTTGTATGTTTTTGTGTTGTTTTTAATCAAAATTCTGCGTTAGTTCACTCCCAATTTAAACAAAAATATAAAAATATACGAATTATTGCACTTTCACAGTCATATTTTTAGCCTTAAAAGTCAAAATTTCCCCAAAATTTCTGCATAGGATTGTAGGGATCTGCTAATAAAATGCATTTATGCAAAAAAAAAACGTGTTTTGCGAAAAAGTGGTTATTCGTCCTTATTCGCATGAACTGTTCATATGTTAGTTTGTGCTCGTAATGAAGTTCTTTAACCCATTTCATACTGCTCATCATAAAACGAAAATCTATGAAACATTGTCATATTTATAACATTGGCATATTCATAACTTCTTCATCATTTCATTGAAAAATGTCATCACTATTTTATTTTATGATAATGGCCCATATTTCGAAAATCAAAAAAAGAGAGTGCTAATACACTTTGGTATCAAAATTTAGCCAGATCCGCGTTGAATTCTGATATTTATGAAAAAGTTTAATTTGATAAAAAAAAATTGAAGCTTTCAGTATATTTATGAAATTTTTCATAAATATGATGAAGCATTTCCGTTGAGTGTAAAGCAACAGTCCTTAAAACGTAGTGTGACCTTAAAATAAAGGCAGTATGATATGGGTTAAGCTTGGCTACTAATAGTAAAAGCGAGTGTTCAGATTATTTTATATGATGCAATTTGTATGTATTCTTTTTATACATATATCGCAAAATATTTCGCGAATATAGATTTAAATTTTGCAAAGTCAATTCTCGCTACATTCATATAAAAACTCTTCTATTTTACAGTTTGTTTTTTTTTTTATATATACATCGAGATTATTTTTAAGTTATTTTCATTTATTTATAACGAGCTTTCAACCTCCGTATATTTACAAAAATAAAGCAACGTACAAGGTGGCGCAAAAATAATCTTCCGATGTTTTTTGGCTGTAATTTAAAAAAAAAAATGAAGAACTTTGATTCTTCTTGTGGATTATTTTTATTTGGTATTTTAATGTTTTTTACATCAAGTCAAGAATATGATGTCATGTAAATGGCCGCCGCCGCAGTTGATTGTCATTTGAGCCCTTTTTATAGCATTTTCCATCACTTTGGCCAAAACTTCCGGCGTTCACATTCTTGACGGATATTGTCTTTAAGAGCTGCAAGAGTCTGAGGCTTGTTGACATAAACCCGCGACTTCAAAAAGCCCCACAAAAAGAAGTCTGGAGCGGTCAAATCAGCCGATCTTGCTGGCCAGTGCAAATCGCCAAAACGGGAGATTAGGCGCCCGGGAAATGCATCCTTCAGCATATCGGTTGTGGCACGTGCAGTGTGTGCCGTTGCACCGTCCTGTTGGAACCACATGTTTTCCAATCCCAATTCATCAAGTTGCGGCAAAAAGAACTCGTTGATCATTGCTCTGTAGCGCTCACCATTCACAGTAAAAAAGGTCCGATGACTCCTCCAGCGAAAACAGCACACCATACAGTGACTTTGAGCGGGTGTAATGGCTCTTCGTGGGTTACACGCGGATTTTCAGTGCCCCAGAAGCGTAAATTTTGCTTATTTACGTACCCGCTAAGATGGAAATGGGCCTCATCACTCATGATTATTTTTGCCAAAGTCACCGACCGATTATTGGTCAAATAAATAGTCACCAATATTCCGCGTTCTGGAGCAGTGTAGCGTAACATTGTTTATTAACGTGTATTTCGCATGTGTTTACTACACAAATGTCAAAACAGAACTGACATTAGGGGCCAATTGCAAAATTTATAGCATTTTCTGATAGGAGGATTACTTTTGCGCCACCTTGTATTTATATTAACTAGGTTGATACATGTGTTTGGATCTGGCTAAAGATCTCATCACAACCCGAAGTTGTAGAAAAGCTAGAGCCTCCTATCTATTACGAACGAAAAGAAATTTTAGTTGAAATAGCAGAAATTTGTTTCCATGTATTTTTGATGAAAGAAGTTGTCAGTTTCAATCGTTTCGTATTCGCTAAACAAGCCCTATATTATTTACGAATTTAAAGCATACATTTTTTTTAAGCTCGACTCATGTAGATAAAATGTATATTACTTAATATCTTTTCATTTCAATATACTTGGATTTTTATGTATCTATTTCTATCAAATGCAATACAATTATATGTAATCATATTACAACAAAACTTGGATAAAATTTAATAAATTTTTATTAAATTGTATCTTTTTAAGTCTAACAAAATCCAAAGTGATACCATTTTTCTTATCAAATTATACAACATTATATGTTAGAAACATATCTCCTCATATAAATTTGCACATAAACTTTTTTACTCGGGCACTCACATATGTCACCTACCACACATACACTTATACACATGATGTAATCTTAACATTTTCTTTATTATTTGCTATTGTTGTAGTTTATTTGTGCTTTCCTTTCTTTGAGTATTTGTTCGAAAACAAAATATAAGATAAGTATTGTGGCAACATGTAAAATAAATACTTGATTGAAAAAAAACCAATGTAAATAGGGTAAAAAAAAACTCCAGAAAGAAAGAAAAATAATTGTATAAAAAAAAAACTAACAAAGAATGTTAAGTAAATAACTAGTGTTAAGATATATAAGTGTAAATATTAGCAAACAAATAAATAAACTTCGTAAAGGAAATAATGTCGAAAAAATAGGAGTATATTAATTAACATTTCGAATACTTTAACAAAAACTTCTCAAAAAAAAAAATACATATTAATCATCCTCTATTGTGCATTAGAGTGAAGACATGTCACCATTGCCATCAAAATTTGGATTTACCACATCCGATGTTAATGAAATTCAAAATAGCCGTCATACTCTACAAAAACTCGACGAATCTTATATTTCAGATTCAACATCCTTGGATTCGAAATATGACGTCGTTAAAAATAGTGAAACATTAAAACTTAGCAAAAGTATAGTTACCATATATGGACTATCACTTTTGGACTATGCAAGTTTAAAAAATTTAAAATTTTGGTTTTTCTTCTTTGATTTTAGCGATTTTATTTTAAATTTGCCGATTTTGTTTCAATTTTGGTAATTTTTTAAGTTTGGCGGATTTTTTTTTTGCAATTATTGACAATTATTTAAAATTTTTTTTCAATATGTCCATTTGTTTATCTTTTTTGCGATCTTTTTTCAAATTATAGCGATTTTTTTTTTTAATTTGGCGATTTTGTTAAAGTTAGATATTGTAAATAAATATATGTGTTAAATATCAATAAAGAATTTGCTGAATTCAGCAAAACGTTTGCTTAATTTACTATAATTTTTGCTAATATTAGAAATTTTTCTGCAAGAATCCTCCTAGCAAAACTGCTGCAGACTTTTTTTTTGAGTGTATACGTATTTTAAAATGAAAAAAAAAAAAATAGCAATGCTTCCCTAACTACGTAAGCGCCTTCTATCGAATATACAAAGAATATATCATAGATGTGGCATCACTTACAGCATATGGGAAAACAGTGGACATTAGAGTGAGGTAAGTTTCTAAAAATAGAACTGTTGTGTTGTTGGAGTTGTACTTCTGAGGTTATGTATGCAAGAACAAAAACACCGTGTATTGAATAAAACTAGTTTTAATAACAACAAAACTCAACCTGACGATAGATCAGTGGGCTAAAGCGCTCTGTCTAACGTGTAGTGCGAGTGCATGTGGAATTAGAAATCAGTTTATACCACGGTCAGTGACAGAAAATTTCATATAGACGCAATTGAACAAATAAAAACATAACAAATATTATATTATTCAAAAAAACAGGGTCACTGACGAAGGTTCAATACCAGAAACTGCGCAGTCTGATTCAGAAAATTTGAAAATTTACAATGTAGTTATGATTTTTAGAAAAACACTAATTCTTCTCTACCACGCCTTTCACAATCGAAAAAAATGATGTTGACAAAACTATCCCGCCTTGTGGTCTTTATGAACCGATCAAAAATTATTTTTTCTACACTACTTACTATAAGTAAATGATTAATATGTCGCATTCATATTATAAATTAATATCATTATTTAAAGAGACATATTTACGAAAGCTGTCTTGTGATTTCTCCAGGTAACGAAAATAACATTTATATTTAAATTTTGAAACAAAAACGCATAAAGAGGTAAATGTAGTAGAACTGATTCATGTATGCCATCTAGATCCATGTGGAGTAGTTTTTCATAAAATTATATGCTTTTTAAATTTTCGATTTTTTTTTTTGAGCAAAAATAAAAGTTAAAAAATAAAACTTTTACTTTTGCTCGACAAAATTAAACTCAAAAAATAACTTTTTGCATCTAACTTTTATGATAAAAGGAATAGAAATTACGGTCCCCAGACTTCCCTGATTCGAGAAAAAGAAAAGTTTTTCTAACATACACTAGTCGGAAATGTTACGTTTTTTATAAAAAATTCAATTTCGCTTTTTTGTGAATCGAATGCCATATAATTTTATATAAAGCGCGTTTTTTTTTAGAGTGTCACAACTTTGAGTTGGCATCACTTCTTTATTTGACCACCCATTTAACAGCTGATAGCTGCCTTTTGTTTAGTTTACTTTGAAATTTCATTATAAATCGACTTACACCAGAGAAACGCGTGCAAATGGTTGAAATTTTTAATCAAAATAATTGTTCTATTCGTCAAACTCAAATTACAATTTAGAAAAATTCAAGTCAAATGCCCACAAACACTGCTCCCTCTTTCCTCCTCCCCATAACCTTTTTTCCTGATCAACACAAAAAAAAATAAAAAATTTGGAGTGCGGAGAATTCACAAGCTTTTGTCGAAACACCATTACATCCACAGAAAATTACTGTTTGGTGCGCTTTATGGGCTGGCGGAGTTATTGGCTCATATGTTTTCAAAAACGATGATGGTCAGAATGTTACTGTCAATGGTGAACGGTATAGCAACATGATTTGAAATTTTTTCGTACCTCAATTATGAGGCATTAATCTTGCTGATATGTGGTTTCAACAGGACGATGCCACATGCCACACAGCGGGCGCTACAATTGATTTACTCAAAGAAACTTTAATGAAAAAATAATTTCACATAATGACCCAATTAATTGGCCACCAAGATCGTGTGATTTAACTCCATTGGATTATATTCTTTGGGGTTATGTTAAGTCACTTGTCTACGTCGATAAACCACAAACAATTGAACACCTGGAAATCCACATTCGAAGAGTTATCTTCAAAATACGGCAGCAAATGCTGACAAAAGTTGTTGAAAATTGGTGTTCCAGATTGTGCCTTCTACGCGCCATCCGTGGCGGCCACATACAGAAATCATATTTAAACATTAATTTCATAAAATTTTCTTTGCAATAAAACCCGTTTCATTTATATTAAAAATATATTTCCTTGTTTATTATGATTTAAACTTGTGTCACTCTATAAAAAACAACCGATATTTTTGAAAAACCACAAAACTTTATCCATTGTTTCTATGATATTTGTAGAGTTTATATATTTCAACAGGTCAGAAAATTTTTTAATATTCGGAACATACACATTAGAAAAACATTTTGAAAATTGCCACAAAAAATTGCATTTGCATCAAAAGTGAATTTTTTCTAAACTAAAACAATAGTATGAATCATATGTTTTTCTTGTTAAAATAACTTTTAGTGTCCGACAGAACAGTTCGGCCAGAAAATGCATTTGGTCTGTATTCGGTATTTTAAAGCATTATGGACAAATTTGGCGGATCGAAAAATGTTTATTGGACTGCTTATATGCTATTTTGAGTGTCAAATTTTAAGAAAAGTCTGTAGTAAGGCAATGAATTCACTGTTCGGCCTCAGAAAGTTCGGCCAAATCGAAAATAGTTCGGCGGCAGAACTTTTAATTTAATAGCTAAACTTCGGCTTTCTCTTAAATTTTATACACAAAATCGAATTAAATCGGTCAACAAACATGTTTCCAATACCAAAATTTGTCATCATTGCCTCTAGATATCAAAAAACCGACAAAATATAGTTTTTTGGCCGAACTGTTCGGTCGGACACTAATAACTTTGTTAAAAGTTATATACTTCTGGGATTTTTTAAAATTTTTAAGGTATTTTCTTTAATCTCTAATGAAAGTCAGGATACATTTTTTTTATCAATAATTGTAAACTTCTAGAAGCTTGAGCGCTCTTTTTAGTTTTGTAATAAGGATTACATAGCAGAATTAATAACCCAGATCTATAAGTAATGGCTTACATAAATAAGTTTTATATCTAGTTGTATTTATATCCCCAGTTTTTTCTCTCACTTTTGACCCAATATTCAACAATTTTATCTTTATTTCTTACACTAAATTAATTTTTGAAGTTGTATGTACAAATCAATTTTCAGTTTTATTTCCTTTTTTTTTGTTTTTGCCAATCCCCTTCCCTAGCAAATATTTTATTTCTGCACAATCTTAGCAATCTCATAAACACCTTAGTTATTAGCTACATAGATTTGTTGTTATTCTTGGAATTCCCGCATTTAAAAATATTTAATGGTGTTCAACAACACCATCTAACCAACCAACCAACCAACCAGCCAGCCAAAGATGGCCACATAATAACACCATAAATTTACGCTTAGTTTAACACTACTAGCACTAACTTTCTCTGCTCATAACTGGCCATAATAAAAACACTTGAACTACTGGAGTAGAGTACCGAATATTACAATTTAATATACGAGTTGTATTTGTAGTATTTTTCTGGAAAACAACGCAAAAAACCACGAAATATATAGGAAATGGTACAAGGATGGCAAGAAAACCTATAAAACATTTAACATTGTGGTATAAACTTACTACCCAATAAAAACATGCCAATAAGTGAATTTCTCATTTTGGCTCGTTTAATTCCAAAAAGTTGTACTTTTATATGTTTTTTTTTTATTGTTAATTGAGTGTAAGTAATAAGAAGCGTGTGTATGTGTGTTAAAATAAGGAACAAGTTTTTATTGAAACTCATATATATTAATCACATTAAGTACGCAACTTAAAACGGACAATGTTTAAGGATCATGGAAGTCAGAAAAACGAAAAAAAACTAAATATAAAAATCTCTTTATCATTAAAAATCCACAATTTAGTTCAAACCTGATATCGATAAACGGGATATCGAAAAAAGCCAAACATTATTATATTACGACAATACAAAACCTCTTCAAATGCATGTCGCACACCCAGTTCAAAAGTGACTCAACTCAAAATTTTTAATTTTTCAGAAATAGAAAAAAAATATTTGCAACCATATACCAATTGAAACATAAGGAAAGACATAACTGTTTTTTAGCAACAGTTAACAACAACAAAATACACTGAAATTTTTTTATAGATAAACAAGTGTATTGCGCATAGTTTAAACATATAAAACCGAAAAACTAAAATTTTGAGTTAAGTCACTTTTGAATTAGCTGTGCGATGTGTTCCTTTAAATAACATACACAACTAAGCAGGTATTTGCATGTCTTGTATACATCTAAATATTGATACTCAATTTACCTTAAGGTTCTTAGAAAAATATTTAAAATTTCTTCAAAAAACAAAAAAAAATCTATTTATCCCGCTGCTTTACCCCAAAAGATGACAGGAGGCCGCTAAAAAAAAAATTATGTTAAATAACACTATAAAACACCAAAAAATATCTTCTCGCTGACACGCTGTTCACAAAAATGCCACAAAAATTTTTAAAATTGTAATGCTCAAAGATTTTTCAGAATTGTGCAAGAAACTTGAAAATCCTTATTTTTTAGTTTATGTCCTCTACTATTTGCAGCAAAAATGGATTTGGTTTTTTTAAAAATAATTCGCAAACTAGATGCAGCAAAAAAATGTTTTGTTTTTAAATAAAATTTCAAGTAAGTTTGAAAATTATATAAGTTGCTGCACAAAACACCTGCAAATTCCATGCAGTGAAGGGTTAAAGATAACAAATCTTTCGACGAGTCGAATGATAGCATTATATACACCTAAGTTGAACAAAAGTATTTATAAGAATTAATATTTGGTTCTAAATTTAATAATTTAATATGCAGACTACACTTACCATAATCCATGCATAAAAATACACACAGAGAAAAATTTATCCATTTGCCAACTGAAATTCTGTTACTACGACTCAAATTCGGATACTACAACTGAAATCGATTGGTACAACTGAATATTGGTTAACACAAAAAAAAAATCGGTTAATACAACTGAATTTTAGTTGCAACAACCAAAATATTCAGAAATAAAATTTGAATATGGTTGTACTAACCGAATTTATTAGTTGTTAACACCAAAATACACTTTTCAAATCGGTTGGCACTTTATTTCTCTGTGTGTACCAATAAATGTCAAAATAACAAAAACTTTCGTAAAATAAACCAATATTTGTTCATTTTACTAAAGTTTTTATTGTTTCGACACTATTTTAGTATTAATGAAAAAAATTTCATTAAAACTGCTAAAAGAAATTCTTTCTGAACACAGAGAAAAATTTAGCAATGTGCCAACTGAATTTCGGTAACTACGATTCAAATTCGGTTCAGTCGGCAGGTACAACTGAACAATAGTTTTCACAACAAAGTTCGGTTAATTCAACTGAATTTTAGTTGCAACACCCAAACTAATCAGAAACCTAATGTAAATATCGTTGTACACTGAAACAATTATCCTTCATAATATTAATGGAACAATTGCATTTCTTCCGAGGCGGGATTTTTAGAAATTTGTTAGTCGAGGAGCAACAAGGGCAAAAGTTATTAGCAAGAAACCTGAAGTTTCCGAGGAGTATGTGGTTTGTGTTTACCGGTAAGGTAATTATTTTAATTCTTTTTCAGGAACGTCAACAGGCCTAAAATTCCAAGAATGTGTTGCCTTTTGTCGGGAATAACTCACTGAGAAAATATAATTTTTTTATCAGTATAGGGGGATAAAAAGAAAAAAATGTACCCCTTTAGTGCCTGCAGAAACTAAATATGTGTTAACTGCAGCACTAAGTCACTGATAAGATGTTTTTGAAATCTTCTTCAGGATCGTGGATAATAGGGGCAAATATCCACCAAACCGCTAATACCACAAAAACTGTTAGTTTTTGGAAAACTTCTAATTCTTGATTTACAATTTATATGAAATTCGAACATCAAGTATAAGTAGCTTTTAAAAAACTACTTGTTTTTTGGGTGTAGTATAACTGAAGTATAAAGCCATTTGGTTTAAAAACAAAAATTATAGAACATGTGATCTCTCGACGACGAGCTTATGCACTAAACATCTATGTTTTGACTTCTCTTCAAAAACATGGAAAAATTGGGGGTTCAAAAGAAAAAAATCCTATGCAAACACTTTTGGAGGTGAATCTAAAATTGAAATTAAGCCAAATTACCGAAAAAAACATTTTTTGGAATCTTCAATAAGAACGTGGTAGAAATGGGACTAAAGGGCAAATGATTCCGTTACACATTCTGTCCAAAAAAGGAACTAAGAATTACAAAATTTTTAATGTTGGTTTATTTCAGTCATTTATATCCAATAATGCGGGTTTTATTGAATATGTTGACTTTTTTAAGGAGAGGTTCAAAACGAGTAAATGTTTCCCTACTGACTGTCTGTCCAAATCTTTTTGCCTTAATATCTGAATCTTTAAAAATGTGTTCCTTGCACTATGCCGATTATGTACTTTATTGAGTATAATACAGGAACGTGGAAAAAATGGAGGAAATCCTACGGATTGCCAATAAACCACAAACTTTAATTATGTGTTTCCTGGAGCTTCTTCACAAATGAAATATTTTTAGAAATTTGTTTCGTATATAATTTAAAATGGGATATCCTCCTTTCTCAAGGTGCCAAAGGGAAAATTATGCCTGCAGTCACCCAGCTGGAACCACTGGACCTGAAATTTGTTTTGTTTTTCTTTAATCAGTTTTAACATCTACTATTATGAAATTTTTGAGAATTTCTACTATGACGTGCAAACGGCGGAAAAGTTTCCTAGTTAACCGACTACCCAGAACTTTTGGAATAAAAATCTTAGATTTAAAATATGTCCTCCCTACTTCACAAAAAAATAGTTTGTGAACTTGAAAATAAACAAGACGTGATTAAAATTGTGTTCAGAATGATAAAAAGTGTTCCTTTTGCTGACCTGTGTAAACCCTTTACTAAAAGAGAAAAATTTTTATAAAAAATAGTTAAATTTTCATATAATATTTTTTGATATTCAATACTGACTGTAGCATACACAGAAAAAAATTATCAACCTGAAATATCTAATTAAAGATTTGATTTGAATTTAATTTGTTTCTAAACAAATATTCAATTGAATCAATTAATATTATAATTGAATTTTAAATATGTAAATATATATTTTATTTTAGACGCAATTATCATATTATTTTTTCATATATATAAAATACCAAATACATTTGAAGTTAACAAACAAAACAAGCACACACACAAACAGACTCAGCATTGCAAAAAACACACATACCAACGTATAGATCACACACTTTTTTGTGAGTTTCTTTTTTTTGTAGAAGTTATTTATAACTTTTTTCCTTCTTAATTTTAATAAAAGGTTTAATTGCAAAATCAATTAAAATATTAATTGATTCAATAAATTTTGTAATTGAAACCAGTTTTTAGTTTTTTCTGTAATAATATTGAGCTAAATTTTATAAATTTGTTTTTAAACAGACTTTGGAATCAATATTGTGTTATTTACAAATTGTTTAAATAAATTTATTTATTTGTCTATTTGTATCTTTAAGTATTTTCAACCACCCAAAAACAAAAATTTATAAAATTTTGTTTATATTCTTTAACTGTTTTAATCTCATCTCCTTCTTATCCTTTTTAAGAACTTTTAATATTATCCATATTTTTCTTAAGGGTTTATTTTTGTTGTTTTTATGATTATATATATATTTTTTTTTTTATTTGGGCAATTTTCATTTATTGCTGCCAAAATTTTGTTGTGTAATAACAACAATTTTGTTTTATCTACGGAAGTTTGTGGCAGTTTTAATAATAATTTTCAATAAACTTTTTGGGTATGATTTTTGTTATATTATTCTACTATTTTCTTATAATAAAAAAATATGATATCATGCTTTTCAAATAAAAAAAAAGAAGTATTATAATAAAGAATTAGTAGCCTTTACCAAAATTTTCTGTTGATTTGTTGATTTTCCTGTTATTTTTCTACTGTTTTCTTGATATAGTATTAAAAAAGTGTAATAACGATAAGCTTATAAAAAAATATAAAAATCCATGATTTATTTCTTTAAGAAATATTAGAATGGCTGAGGAGATATATTTGTTTGGTATAATATAAAAACATTTAACAGGAAGTTAAGCATAAATTTAAAAAGTATTTTTTAAATCTTTTGGTAAATAAAAATTGATTTATTCAATTTTTTTGGTAAACATTTTATTAATGGCGAAAGATTATATGAAACTTATAAAAAAAAACATAGAAAATGTAAAACTTCAAAGGAATTTAATTACTTATTTAAATAAGCATAAAGTTAATTAAATTACAAAAATTGCACAAAGAAATTCAAATATTTCTTAATTTCCCACAAACACACCCAGACGTATGATCGATATTATTTAATTTAAATATTAATCATACGACATGTGTTCCAATATAAAGTTTACATATTAAAAATGTTCTACATCTGTTGAAACTGACTGTAGATGCCTACTAATTCTTAAGGCTTTTTGATTTACGAGAAATGATGGATAGGTAGACTATACTTAAGATCAATGACATACAAAATTTCAAGTAGACAAGTCGTCGTCTAAAGATTTGATGACCATTTAAATGAAAAAAAAAAAATGACTTGAAACTTACAAGCGTGTTCAAATTATTTTTTTTTTCTAAAAATACCAAACCAAAATCCAAAGTTTTGGGAGATACATACGCTAAAATAGTGATTTCCATACCACTGCTTGGAGATAAGCTGTACGGAGGTATACTAGTGAAACTAAAATTTTTACATTTTTTAACTTTCGCAGTTTTATAGATAGCGTTTTTTCGCCGTTAACTGGAATTGAGTTATGTTTTATACCTCAAAAAGTATCCTTATATAAACTTTTTAAATTTGCCAATTTAAAAGTATTTAATGTGATATTCTGCAAATAAGTTAACTTAAATCCAATTAAACTTTATAAAATCTGTATGAAATGAGTGATTGCGAATTTAAAAATATTTAATGTGATATCCTGAAAATAAGTTTCCGTAAACCCAATTAAATTTTATAAAAACTGCATGAAATGAGTGTTTTCCAAAAAATACCGGTTTTTTTTAAGTTCTTTTTAAATTCTAATAAATCATTAACATGATAAATTTTGTATGGGTCTCAAGATTTGACGTTATCAAAAATTATATAGATTTTAAGAGACACGTAGATTAGATTCTTGTTCTCCTAAAATAATGGTATTTTATTTTCAAACTTTTAGATTAAAATTATTGTTGTTTTGCTATATTCAGAAACTTTTTGAGTGTTTTCAAAAAAATTTGCTAACTATTTACTTCAATTTCATCATTAGACATTAGGGTTCTTTAAAATTCAAGACAGGAGGAATTTCACACCACTTGAAGGCCCAATCAATGTGACCAACAATTAAAAGTGTAAATAAACAAAAATCGCAGAACAAAAGTTTTCATCTTATGGTCGCTAAATAGCGACAAAGTTCTGTTTATTGCTTAATAAAAATTTAAAAATTTTCAATATGATTAATATTAAAATTTTTTTTTATTTTATTAATTAATAATCATATTATATTACAAATTATATACTATTACCCTAACCGACAACTAGCTACTATTGCCTTCGGCGCGTTGTAGCGAAAACAGACCAGTGCCTCTGGTGGGAATCGAACCCACGACCACCGCACTGATAAGCAAGCACGCTACCAACTAGCCTAATGGGGGCGCACAAAAATAATATTAAATTTATTATACATTAAATCTATAAAATATATTGACGATAATTTTAATTATAAAGTCAACAATTTAAATAAAATAACTATTTTCGAGATACTGTGGATAAAAAATGTTTCAATGAAAAAATTTTTTTACTGTTTGGTGTCGTATATAATAAAACTTTTACTCCAATAAAACTTTTACTTCCACTCTGCCGAAAAACGTTGTCTATATGAAGTCTATTATCGAAAATGTATTTAAACTAAAAAATTTCTCTTTTATCTAAAAAGTTGTTAAGAAAAAGGTAAAATAATTTATATTTTATGAAAAATATCCAGGATAGTGTTATCTTTCCTACAATGGCTATGCCATTCATTTTTATTTTAAGCTCTAATGAAAAGAATTAAATTAATATATTGAATATACAATTTTTTGGAGAACACTGACGGCCAAAGACCAAAAACCGAAAACACATGTAACCCGAAAGGCTAGCATATTGTCCAAAATTGCAAAGTTATATTGACTAAAAGTTGTTTTTTTTTTGGGCAATATGACAATTAATAAAATCAGGCAATTCCCAAAAACACAATACGGTGAAACCCTTTTTAAACAGTATTTGTGTATAGTGCGGTTGTGAATACTATGAGATGGAGAAGGAAGGACAATTTTGTATAGGTTGTCGTTAAACATTATAATTTTTTTTTTTAAATTTAAATTTTAAATTTAAATTTTATATCATAAATTTTATATCATAGATTACATAGATATCAAATTTAAAAATCTTAGAGCGTGTTTGTCTATTACGAAACGATAGAAATTGACATTTACTTTCGTCAAAAATACATAAGAAACAAAAACAAATATTTGTTATTTTTACAAAAATTTCTTTTCGTTCGTTATAGATGGACAGACAGTTAGTCTGCGAACAAATGTAAATAACGCCATAAAGACTTTCATTTAAATACATTTTTGAAATCTCCTCGAGCGCTGTGTCTTTAAATCCTTCCAGTACGAGTTTATCTGGAAAAGTTAGGGACTATATAGACAACCTAAATTTCCTCCACAATTGAATATTATAAATATTCAAAAACGTTTTGTTTGTTAAAGATTTTAAAAATAAAAGTGAGCAAGTGATTTGTTTACTTTATTCCAAAAGCATTTAGTTAATTTTCATTAATTTTAGGCATTTCAGTGTTTTTAAAAATATAATTCTTGGCAAAAAATTTGGTCGATAACTCACAACAATGACAGACTCGACGTCATAAATATTGCTTAAAAAATCAAAAAAATTTACAACAGCAAGTTACTTACAGTGTTTTTGAGGAGTTATGACGTTTTGTTGTCGGGTTTTATGGTTTTGGGCGTTATTACATAATGTCTTTTAAACTAAAAAATTATACGATAATAAATATTTTTTTTTGTGGGCGTTGTGGTGTAATGGCTAGCGCGTTGGACTGTTACACGGATGGTCCCGGGTTCGATTCCCGGCCACGACAACATCAATTTAGAAAAATAATATGTATGAGCTTTCTATGTTCGGTGTTCCCATAGCACTTAACCCCATCGAAGGAAAATAATGAATCAGGGCTATGAAACAAAAAGCTTCAATAAATTCGCCAACTCTACATCAGGTGGCTAGCAACAACTGTTCTATGACTTACCATCTCGCGCAATTACAGTGTTGACATGTTTGAAACCATTCATCTTTCACCACCTTTCATCTCTCCACTATCCCCTTTCCAAAGAAAGCAACATAATAATTAATAGGAAGAATTTCCTGAGTGTTGCTTCTCTTTTATAAAAAAAAAAAAAATCACAAAAAACGCGAATACCTTGTAAGCCAGTGAACATTTATTTAACATGAACATTTATTAAACGTCATTCGATTTCGCTGTAACATACTTTGGTGTGGTTCATACACAACGACCTAGCCTTGAAGATAACAAATCAGACAACGTCTAGTTTCTTCATTCGATTTTGAAGCGCACTAACAATAATATATTTTTCGGTTTTTCTCGGTAATGAAATCATTCCATGTAATTATTTAAAAGTCATCATTTTGGTTAACATAGTAATCAAATTAAAACCAAATTAGGTACTCAGATGAGAATTAAAATCCAGATGAGAATCTTTAGTACACTACGATTCCGTTTTGCTCATAGATCTAAAATATAGTCAAAATTTTGAACATCATTTCAACTTTAATATGTTATGTGCCCTCCCATTAATTTAGTATTCTTCAAGTAGCCCATCAGTTTCCCAAAATCAGCACCCCGAAATTACTCCAGCAAAGGTGTAACGTCCCGTAGCCAATACCCTGACCTGATATCCGCAAAGGCTGGACAAAGTATAAAGTATGCTCTGAATTTTTATTTTCATACTACATTTTTTTTATTCTGTATCGAAAATTTATTTTTTTTGACTGTGTGCCCCGGTAGGCTAGTTGGTAGCGTGCTGGCTTATCAGTGCCGGGGTCATGGGATTGATTTCCACAAGAGGCACTGGTCTGTTTTCGCTACAACGTGCTGAAGACCACAGTAGCTAGTGCTCGGTTAGGGTAATAGGATATAATTTGTAATTATAAGATTATTAATTAATAAAAAAAAAAAAATTTTTGACACTTTCTGTTTCTGCATATTTATTTTTTATAGCTAATTTTTTTGTTATATAACAATAAAAAGGAAAATGTCCAAAGTTACTTTGAACAGTTTTTTACTATAATTTACATCTGTTTGTATATCATAGTAAAAAATTGTTCAAAGTAAATTTGGACATTTGCCTTCTTTTGTTGTACAACAAAAAAATATTTGAGTGTAATTTTATACTTTTTGTTGGTGTAATATGTATTTTGACATATGGTAAATACAGTGAGATCTATAAATTCATGTATCTTTCATTAAATACAAGCAAAAACTCTAATTTAAAAATTTTTAATTTGATTTAAACTTCAATTTGCTATAATTTTTGCTCCATTAATGATAAATGATTAAAGAAATTGGAGTTAGCATGCTAAAACATCAGTTAACACATGCATAACAGATTATTCATGACATGCAAAAAAAAAAAAAAACACATAGAAGAATATTGTGCCTCAAAGTGAGAAATGATTTTAAATTTCTAATATACTTTCTTATTTTCCATAAATACACCCTGACGTATGATTGATATTATTTGCTATAAATATCAATCATACGCCATGTGTACAAATGAACATATTTACATTTCAAAATTGCTATAAAGCTGCAATTATTCGTTCATATACATATATTGCCCCTGTTATATTTTCTTAATTTTCATTTATCAAGTTACAAAAATATTTACAATTTCATTCATTTATTTATATTGTCATTGATAACTGAAATGAATTAAAATCTGAAAGCTATGACATACTTAACTTTTTAGTTAGTTAGTTTTTTTTTTCATTACACTACAGACAAGTTTAAATGAAATATAAGAAAATTAGGTCACAATAAATTGGTTTGCAGAATTGTTTAAAATAAGAATAACATTTTATGGAACAAGAAGTTTGCCAAAGGACATACAATTTCAATAAACTAGTGATAAAAAAAGTGTTATATGAAAATATATAATTTTAATAATAAAAAAAAAAAAAAAAAAAAAAAAAATTGTTAAAAAATAAAAACATTTCTTTTCTTACAAAAAACACAAAAAAAAAAATATCAAAAAACTTTTGCAAAATTAACAAAATTGTTTGCAAATTACTAAAGTTGTCATTATTTTGACATTTATATTGTATTTCACATTTGACATTAATTTCATACTTTCAGTTGCATATTTCTATATAAGTTGTAGTTGGCAGTTTGGAAAAATAATTAATTTCTCTTCCTGGATCTGTAAATTAATCCAAATGGCAGAAAGTTTCAATTTTATTCCATTGCATGTAACATTATCCAATATTAATATTTAACGTTTACCACTTAATGGAAAAGTTGTAAAAAATAATAATAATTGTTTCTATGTCCTACATTTTGCATTACTTTTAAATTTTTGGTGGTTTAACCTTAATCTACAACTCATATAAAGTTTTCACAACGAAAAAAGAAAAGTATAATAAAAACTGCAACATAAAAATAAAAAAAAGAGGAAATATTTGTTTAATCCATGTCAATTTACTAAAAGCTTCAAAATGTTTTAGCTAAAAATTTTGTGGTTTTTTCTTAGAAAACATGAAAATCCACTCTAAAATGTAGATAAAAGATTAAACAAAAAAAAATATCGGATATACTCAAAAATGAAAAATATGTACAAGATTTAAATTTAAGTGGTAAACAACAACAAGTTATATACGAATATAACACTAAATTTTCACTTTCTTTGCAGTTGACAGTTTCGACAAATTTCAAACAATGTCCAGCTTTCAATTAAATAATTGAAACCAAGAATAAAATTGCAAATATACATAATGGTAACATTTAAATTTGGCAAAAGTTTTTCCTGTTAGCAAAGAAGATGACATTTTTTGTATTATTTTTCCATAGTATAAAGAATTAATTTTTTTACTCTTTTTGCAGTGTGAATCGCTAGCACAGTAACATGTCAATTTGAATGAATCACGAATATGATACACTGAGAATACTATGTAGGTAAAAACAACTGCAAATATAGTTAATAACAAATTAAATTTCACTTAAAGAAAGGACGACCTACATTTTACGGAAAAGTTAAAAATATATTTCTTTGGTTGTGCGCCCCGGTAGGCTAGTTGGTAGCGTGCTGGCTTATCAGTGCGGTGGTCGTGGGTTCGATTCCCACCAGAGGTCTATTTTCGCTACAACGCGCCGAAGGCCATAGTAGCTAGAGCTCGGTTTAGGTAATAGGATATAATTTGTAATTATATAATTATTACTTCCCCTGTTTTGTTTACAAAATAAACAAAAAATAAAAAGGAGAGAAAAACAAAAAACGTGTATTGAATATCCACCAGAGGTGGACCTTGCACATCAAACACGTTTTCAATTTATTTTTTGATCAATGGTTATAATATTTAACTTCAAACTCATATGTATATTAGTTCTCATGTAGTGAGTAAACTAGTTCATATAAATGTTTGATGTTTGGCATGCGATTGTTACCGCTTTCAAAACGTGTTCTGATGATGGGAACCTAGAAAATTCCCGAAATAGATCTATCAACACATTCCTGAAAGGGTCAAATAATAAATTTGTAAACAAAAAACTCTATAGATTATTTGTTAGGACAATATCCTAATGAAGAAATATAGAGTATGGCCTCGAACTTGAATAATTTTCATTTTTATTGCACAATTAAAGGTCGAAAAAAACATAATTTTTATTTTTAATAAAAATTATAATAAACTTGTATTAAAGGCAAAGTACCGCCTGGTTTACTTTCCCTGTTTTGTTTACAAACTAAACAAAATATAAAAAGGAGAGAAAAACAAAAAACGTGTATTGAATATCCACCATAGGTGGACCATGCACATCAAACAAGTTTTTTTGATCAATGGTTATAATATTTAACTTCAAACTCATATGTATATTAGTTCTCATGTAGTGAGTAAACTAGTTCATATGAATGTTTGATGTTTGGCATGGGATTGCAACCGCTTTCAAAACGTGTTCTGATGATGGGAACCTAGAAAATTCCCGAAATAGATCTATCAACACATTCCTGAAAGGGTCAAATAATAAATTTGTAAACAAAAAACTCTATAGATTATTTGTTAGGACAATATCCTAATGAAGAAATATAGAGTATGGCCTCGAACTTGAATAATTTTCATTTTCATTGCACAATTAAAGGTCGAAAAAAAACATAATTTTTATTTTTAATAAAAATTATAACAAACTTGTGAAAAAAAAAAAATAAAAATATTTCTTTGTTACAATAATTTAACTTGATATTCAATTGAAACAACTTTACGGATTTATTTCTAAAATAACTGTTGAACTTTTATGGAAAAGTTCTTGTGAGTGTAGTTTTTAATCTAACCATTGTCTCTTAACTTTTCCCTATCTCTACAAATTTCTTAATTCCTCTCTAAACTTTGTTATACTTTTTTTTAAATAAAAATATACGAGTTTATATAAAAAAAAAAAAATCATTTCATATGCCTACTGTGTAGCATACCCTTAACTTGAAATGCATTTTATTTAATACTACTCGAACTCTATCCCAGTATTAGTGGTTTTTATATACTTTCATTCAAACAGTTATATAAACAAAATTTATATTCATATACATAGACAGCACGTTTATATATCATAATTTATTCAAGTGCAAATTTCAATCAATTTTAGTATTTTAGCGCGAAATCATTTCCGTTTCCATATATATATAAAAATATATTGAAATAGACATTTTGTATAGATATTGCTACAAAATACAATATAACTACTACATGTGTTGCCGCATATTGCTGCTACAACACTCTTGTAGTACAAACACTTGAAAATTGTTCGAACTGTATGTTTTTTTTTTTTGCATTTGGCAATCTGCTACTGTTACTAGTGGTTTATGCCAAAATAAAACCACCGTTTTTTTGATTTTTAAATGAAAAACGTGTTTCATCATATTGAAATTTATTGCAATATAAAAAAGTATCAAGCAATTTTCAAAAAAATAAAAACAGCAATATAGTAAGTTCAAGTGTTACAAAACATTACAAAATATTTATTTGTGTAAAAAAAAAAATGGAAAATCTAAAATATTGAAATTGTGTAAAACCCATATTGCCAAAATGGTAGGTATATTGAAAACCATGTTGTAGAACTATTAGAAAATTTGTACTTCATAAAATTGTTTTTTTTTATCAATAAAAATCATAATGATATTTTTGCCAACATCAGCTTAAAATAAAAATATTAGATTGTTAAAGGTTTTCTATTTTTGATGATTGGAAAATTAAATGAAAATATTTTTGTTTTCTAACCGTTAACGAGTTTTATTTTTTTGGTTTAAAATATGAAAAGCGCTTTTCTATGGAATGATATTTTAAATAAAAGGTATTTGTTATCAAATAATTGCAACAGCAGTTAGATTTAAAAAACGTATTTAATGTTCAAAAAAAAATTTTTTAAAAACATTAGGCTACAAAAATTTACTTGTTTTGTATGTACGAGTATATCTAGCAAATCTTTCCAAAAAAACTTAAACGTCCTTAAATCTAAAGTCAAACATATTCTAAAGAATTTTTTTCTCGATTTATAGTCGTTAAATTCTTGACTAGAAAACTATAATTTTGGTTTAATATTGCGCAAAAGTCCTTCTTATTTTTTAAATATTTAAATTCCTAAATTTTTAAATTTTTAAATTTGCATATTAAATTTTTTTTCATCTGAGTTTAAACATTCTAAGGAGTTAAACATTTGTCGACCGAACTTACACCACTGAAAATTTGTTGAGGGAACTTTCGTGAAGATTTGGGCCTATGAATAAAAATAAAGTTTGTGGTGACTTTGACGTTTCACCGCGGATAAATAACACAATCTGTTAGATTTAAAAAATCGGAAAAATTTTAATTTGTCGCCAGAATTGAAAAACTGTCTAAATTAAAATAAAATTGCCAAATAAAAAAAAATTGCAAAAATTAAAAAATTGTTAAAATTAAAAACAAAAAAAAAACGAGCAAAAAAGCGCCAAAATAAAAAAAAAATTTCCAAAAATTTAAAATTTTCTAAAAATTGAAAATAAATATATAAAATTTAAATTGCACAAGTTAAAAAAAATCGTTAAAATAAAAAAAAAAACGAGGAAAAAAAGCGGCAAAATAAAAAATACTTAAAAATTTTAAAATTTTCTCAAAATTGAAAATAAATGAAATTTAAATAAATGAATAAAATTTAAAACGACCATATTTCAAAAACTAGAATAGCAATATATTTACACCATTGGGCATAACTAGCCCCATTTACACCAATACCGGTCCTTAATTTTGACATGATTGGCTAAATTCTTAGATCACATTTTTTTAACTAACCATAGCAGAGCAAAAGGGGTATTTTAATTGGAATATAGCCTGCATCTCGAACACTATAGAAGGTAAAATTGCTCGTACACCAACTAATTAAAATTTATAAACAATATATATATTCTATTCTAACCAATTTCGATGGTTTTGAAAAACGAATATTGTAATATCTTCTTAAGTTATTGACAAAAAAATATGTTTAGGCTTTGGTTATATCTTGGTAAGGAGGACATAACTTACCACATTTCAAAGGCTAACCAAGCATATGGAGCACTTAACAAAGTATGGAAGTCAAATCACATAACTCTTCGCACAAAATTCAAACTTTTCAATTCTAATGTGAAAGCAGTATTATTATATGGTTCCGAAACTTGGAACATCAGTAGAGAGGACACAAATGCGCTCTAAGTATTTTTTAACCGTTGTTTGCGAAGAATATTACATATTTTCTGGCCTCAAATAATTTCAAATAATGATATTTGGCAAAAAAAAACACAACAAAACCCCATTCTGACTGACATACGAGTAAAGAAGATGAACTGGCTGGGCCATACCTTCAGAAAAAGAAAAGATGACGTTACCAGAAAGGCCCTAGACTTCCATCCCCAGGGCAGCCGACGTAGAGGAAGACCTGCTAACACGTGGAGACGTCAAATAGAATCCGAACTCAGTACAGCCAAAACGACATGGAGGGAAGCAAAACGACACGCTGAAGACAGAATTCAATGGAAATCATTTGTACTGGCCCTTTGTTCCAACTAGGAATTACAGGATTATATATGTATATATATATCTTGGTAAAAGGAATAACATAAATCTTAACTAACTTATCTCTACGAATTTATTTTAAATATCCTATTGTAGGCAGCCGACGACAAACACAATTTTTGTGAAATATTACTAAACCTAAAACAATCTGTTAGTTTTAAAATAAACGTAAAAATTTTAATTAGTCGCCACAATTGAAAAACTCATCAAACTTAAAATAAAATAGCCAAATAAAAAAAATTGCAACAATTAAAAAATCGTTCAAGTTAAAAAAGGCAAAAAAAATCGCCAAAATAAAAAAGATCTTTAAAAATTTCAAAATTTTCTAAAAACTAGAAGTGGAATATGTTTACACTATTGGACATAACTAGCCCCATTTACATCAATACCGGTCCTTAATAAGATCACTTTTTTTAACTCAGCATAACAGAGCAAAAGGGTTATTTAATTAGAACATAGCCTGTATCTCGAAAACTATACTAGGTAAAATTGTTTGGACACCCACTAATTAAAATTTAGAAACAATATATATTTCAACTTATTTCGATTTTTTGCTAACCGAAAATTGTAATATCTTCTTAAGTTATTGACAAAAAAAAAGTATTTTTAGGCTCTGGTTAGATCTTGGTAAGAGCAATAACATAAATCTTTACATAAATCTTATATTTATGAATTTATTTTCAATATACACTCAAATCCTCTTTTAGGCAGCCAACGAAAAACAAAATTTTGTGCACTACTTATTGTTTAGTTTTTTTTGTTTTGGTATAAATTTAATTTTAAAATAACCTTAGTGCCGTTTAGGAGTTAAGATTGAAAAATATGAGAAAATGTGAACTATAAGCCCAAGTAAATTTCTATTTATATGTATCGGGGCCTTAAGATTGTCGTTTTCTTATATATTTTTTGCAGTCATTTGTAGCTTTTTTCTATTTTCAAATCAAAATTTAAAATGATTTGTTTCAAAATTAATAATATTTATACATGTGCGCCCCGGTAGGCTAGTAGGTAACGTGATGGCTTATCAGTGCAGGGTCGTGGGTTCGATCCCCACCAGAGGCACTGGTCTGTTTTCGCTACAACCCGCCGAAGGCCATAGTAGCTAGTGCTCGGTTAGGGTAATAGTAAAAAATAAAAAATTCTTTATACATACAACTTGTGAAATTAAATTTACTGGAATTTGTATTATTCCACAATAAACAGTGGCGGTCATCACATTAGCCCACCCAGCACACATACTTTTTGTTAAAATTAATTCTCAATATAAATTAATTCTCAATTTAAAGTATTTTTGAAAAACAAAAAATGTTGGCGAAATACATATAATAGGCAATTTGGCCGATGTTTATGTTAATTGTCGTAATATTTTTACCTTGGCATTTAACACTTTGACGACCAGAGGCAAACATTCTTGGCCAAGCATTTTTGGCACTTATAATTGTCCAGATAAAATATAGAGCAATATTTCCAAAGGTAATTTCTAAGGGAGGATGGGACAACAAAAATGTGGAGGCCGGTAAAGCTCAAACTGATGTCATTAACCCGTTAGGAGTCCTCAAAATTGGTAAAAAAAAAAATAGTTCTTTATATAAGGGGCAAAATTTAGAATTTCAGGCAATCGAAATCAGGGTCAAGTGATGTACATTGTATTCAATATATTAAAATAAAAAAAAAACATTAACCCTTTGAGACCCACGCTCACGTTTGTGCGCTTCAACTTTAAAAAATTCCCTCTCGCTCATTTTTTGTTTTTGTTTTAAAATTCTTTCAGCATATGAATATTTTACAGTTACTCTGTTGTAGAAAAATAAAAACATAACAAATTATTGATAAATGTCTAAAAAAATAACATTCTATAAAATCAAATTAGTAAATTTGAGAAAAGCATTTCGGGTAAGTACAAGAATTTTTTTTTTTTTTAATTTTTATTCTTGGAGCAAGTTAATATAATTTAAAAAAACTATATAATTTTTAAATATCAAGAGAAATCTTGTAAAAATAAAAAAATTTATATGTTTTTTTAACCAAAAGTTGCTACAACACGATTGTGAGCTTTGGGCATAAGTCAACAATAGCACGTTTGTGTGTTTTGTTTGCTTTTAGAGAAAATCGTGAAATTTAACTATGGAAAATCAATTAGAGTATATACTCGATTTGTTAAGCGAATCCGATGCAGATTTCTCATCAGATGATGATGATTATGGCACCGAAGCACATAAACCGTCAAAATTTTTCGATGGAATGCTTACGGACTCATCATCCGAATATGAGGAAGAACTTTATGAGTAGCTCCGCAAAATCAAGCACGAGAACAGTAGAAAAATATTGAATTCGATAATGCAGAAATTCCCATTTCGCATGGATGCCAAAACTAAGTTAGATTACTCTTACCCTATAAGTAATTTTTCACGTTATTTTGATGAGTCTCTTTACAAAGATGTTGTGCTTTATATAAAAATGTATCATTTTAAACAAACTGGGGTAGAAATGCAACTAACAGAGGCTGATATGAAACATTTTTGTGGGATCAATATTATGATGTCCTGCTTGAAATATCCCCAAATTAGAATGTATTGGGCAGCTGGATACGCTAACGAATTGATATCAAACACTATGCCAAGAAACAAATACATGAGAATAAGAAACAACATTAATTTTGTTGACACCTCCGAATCTTCGTCCACAAATAAATTATGGAAAGTGCAACCAGTAATTTACTTAGTACGATCACGTTGTATTACCCTAGAAACTGAAATAACTTATTATTCTATAGATGAACAAATGATTCCGTTTACAGGCCGCTCTCCAGCACGGCAATTGATTAAGTATAAACCACGTCCAGTGGGACTTAAAAATCTTGTTTTTGCCACCTTTGATGGCTAAATCAAATACATATCTTCTGACATTCATTTGTAGAGTTATGCCCAAAACGCCTTTCTAAAAAAAAAAAATCTCAAAAAATTTTAAAAATTATTTTAAAACGATATACAAAGTTTCAGATCACAATTTTAAGTTTTGTGGAAACGGCAGAACTTTTTCAGTCTGGGTCTCAAAGGGTTAAACACTCTTAAAAAAAAATATAACAAAGAAAATGTTACATTGGGTGGGCTTATTTTTGGACCATCACTGTATGTTACATAATTCTGTAAAAAAAAATAAAACATTTAGTAGACAAATAATGTTAGTAGCCACTGGTCTCTTGAATTTTATGGATTTTTCCTCTACATTTTTGTCTATTTGTTTTTTAACATTTTATAATTTTTTTTTTAGTTTTTATTTTATTTTATTAAATTTTATTACAAAAATGCTTTTTTTACAAAAAGTTTAGTTATTTGTGCAACATCATAATTCAATAGTTTAACAATTTTCTAAATGTTACTTACATTTTCAAAATACGAGCAAGTATTAAAGAGAAAGTACAACTGGAACAAAAACTTTTACTATAATTGCAAACGATTGCACTAACAAAGCATAATCTCTTATCAAAGTTTTTCATTAAAAAAGACTTAACAACAAATATTAACTTTAAATGCTTAGAGCTGCAAGAATATAACTTGTATAAAATTAAAAAAGTATAACTAACTTCAATTTCTGGTATATGTAACATTATAATAATAGTTTTGTAAAATTTAATCAGGGTTAAAGATTTTACAATGAAATGTTTGAAACAAATTTTTAATAGGTAACTTAAGTTTGTAGAGATTATACAAGATCAATGATTTGAGATTAAATAAAGTAAAATTAAACTTTTAGTACACTCAAAAAAATAAGTTAATAGAAAAGTTAGTAAAACGGCTTATAAAAAAACGATACTTTTATTTAGCAAATCTTTTGCTGTCATTGTGTTTTCAGCTAGAATTTTAGTTATACTTATTCGGTACTTAACTCTTTTGAATTAATGTTTTACTAATAATTTACTAAAGTTTTACTAATGTATTTTGCTAAAAAATTGTGCTGATAAGCACATTAATAGAGTAAACGACAACCAGATTGATATACAGTGGCGGACAAAAGTATTCACACAGCAGCAAACTTTATTTTTAATCTTTTATATTTTAAAAATGAAACCCACTAGCCCGATATGGTATACAACAAAATTGTTTATTAACTTATAAACTATTAAAATACAACAAAAAATGTATTCTTAGTTTGTTATATTATAAGATAAAACTAAATATGTAATTCAAAGTATTATTTTAGGCGGACAAAAGTATTCACACAGCTTCAAATATTTGTACAAAAAATAAAATTTCACATGATTTAATACTTTGTGGAGTAGCCTTTCTTTGCTATGATTTCTTTTAATCTTCTTGGCATAGAATGGACCAATTTCTTCGTAACATCAGCTCTAATATTTTGCCATTCTTGCAACAGAACTTCCTTCAGTTGAGCCTTACTTGTGATATTTAAATTATTAGTAAGTTAATAAACAATTTCGTTGAATACCTGATACGGCTAATAGCTTTCATTTTAAAAATATAAAAGATTTAAAATAAAGTTTGCTGCTGTGTGAATACTTTTGTCCGGCACTGTATATACGCAGCATGAAGTAGATGTCGCGGCATGTCAAGTTGTAGTAGAGACGTGGAAAATGATACTGAAATTATTCTTATAAAAAATCAACCATTGATGCTCTTTGTATATGTTTTTTATCCATAAAACAAAATTGCGCTATAAATTTTGGGTTAAAAAACATAAATTTTGTGTTGTCATCGGCTTGTTAAAGTAATTGTCTCTTAATTGAATTAAAGACAAAATAAAATATTAAATTTAATAAAGATTAAATGTTTATTTGTAAACTAAATGTTAATAGTGATTATAAATATAGTGTGGTCAAATTGCAAACATATATACGTTCAGGTAGGCAGACCAAGCCTTTTATTACACAAGCGAATACGTTTCGTAAACGGACTGTACTACATACAATGTGTAAAAACAGTACATACATACAATATGTTGTCTCTGCTTTACATACTTAACAAATGGTGATGCATTTGCGGAAAGTAAATTCTATTTTAAACAGAAAATATCTTCCGCAAATCCTTCACCATTTCATCAACTTATTATTGATTTGACCTATACAACAAATAGACGAATTCGAGAAAAACGATAAAGAAGGTTTACACACATTTTTCTTGAAGTCTACATTTTAAATATTTGTTTTTGTTTTCCCCATTAATTGCAGCATATAATACTAAAAATGGTTATACTTTTATATAAATGAAATCAAAAGCTATTAAGTTTTTATGAAAAAAAAAAATATTAATTTTTCTCGCTAAACACACCAACTTAATTTTTTTTTAATATGACTTTCTATGCTGCACATCTATACACTTTGACGTCTAATAGAAGTTCTGTTTTTTTGTTTTGGTTTTGCTTCATTGTTTTTGTTATGCAGCCAAACAATAATGAAATAAAATTTTAAACTTTTGTTTTTTCAACAATTGTATGAATATGAACTATTTTTTTTTTTAAATTTTTGTATACAAATTTTACTACATATGCTTAATAGTGGTCTATGTATCAGACCAATGTTTATGAAACGCTAAAATTGCAGATATAATGCAACATCGTTTCTGAATGTCTGAAGAATAATACAAGATATCGCGAAACTGATTACGGAATTAGAGAGAAGATATTTTCAATATATATAATACATTTCTAAGTCATGTTTTACAACAATGACAAACTTTTTGCAAGGACTTTCTAATTTTTAATCAACTAAATGCTGAATCTACTAATTTTGTTGCTTAAAATCAGTTCCCTGATTTTCAGTAAAAGATGTTGCTGACATTAGCAATTTCTCCCCTGACTTAAATTTTGCTGACTCAGCAAAATTTCTTGCTGACTTTGTTAACTTATATTTTTGTGTGTAGTCAAAATTCTGGGATTAGTACTTAATCTGCAATTAATTGCAACGAAGTTAAATGGAAATGTACACCCCTCCCCAGAATATATTAAAACACCGCATGTAAGAAAAATTAAATTTAAAGTATTCAACTGTGAATTTTTATTGTCATATGCAAAACTAACAGAGATTTGTAAGAAATCGTTTAAATTAGTATGTAAGTACGTCAAACGAGAAATAGGTGTATATGCATATCCTCATAAAATTCAGATTTTTACCTTAAACAACGATATTTTTTTACAACACAGTGTTCTTGTGAAACGAATTAAATGTATTTTACGTAGAAAAGGTTTATAAGTAAATCGCGTTAAAATGAAACAACATTTTATAAAACCATATTACATGTGAGATGTTAGTACCAACATTTATTTTTATGCTAAAAATTTGGGCAGAATTTTGTTGCAAACACAGTTAAAAATTATATTAATAGAAATGTTTTTTTTTTTTAATTCTTCTAGTAATGAAATGCTGAAAATTGGGGCATTTATGGTTGGCTTTGAAAGAATATGTTCAAACTTTTTTTTCTTTATACTCTGAAATAAAAAAGTTAGTTAAGTCAGCAAAAAATTTTGCTGAGTCAGCAAAATTTTATTCAGGAGGGTGCTTGCAAAAAAATTGCTAATGTCAGCAAAATCTTTTGGTGAAAATCAGGCAGCTGATTTTTAGCAACAAAATTAGTAGTTTCAGCAAAAGTTTTGCTAAAACTAAGTGGATTAGAAATTAAAAACCCTTGCTACACATTAATAAAATTGTTGCTGAATATTATTAGACTGAAAAAAATTAAAAAAATTTGTAGAAAATTTTAACTATAGTTAATTTATTTTGCTGAAAATCATAAAACATATTTTTGTGATATTTTTAAAATAATTTACAATACGTTACACAATATAAAAATTTTCATACTCCCACATTGACGACATGAATTAATGTAATATCTGCAAATATATAAAAATACTTATACATAACATAAACAAAATTATCTTTCAACTACTTACATCATTGGTTGTCTCAATATAATGCAGCAGAGAATTATAGAAACGAAACGAAAAAATAACAAAATGTAACATATACAATTCTTTTTGCAATAAGAAAAAGGAAACATAAAAATCTACCTAAGATATACCAATTTGTCTTTCACTTTATTCTGCCACCTGCTGTATACTTGTTTGCAACTTGACCATTTAATTTGACTACAAATACACATTTAATCTTTTTAAATTTAAATATCTTGTTTTGTCTTTTTTTTAATTAATAGACAATTACTTTCACAAGCCGGTGAAAACGCAAAATTTACGTTGTTTCAATCCACAATTTTCTTTTATGTATGAAAAACAGACACAAAATCTTCCATGGTTGATTTTGTTTATGTGTCTTACTAGAGTTGTACTTTTTAGTATAATTTTCCTCGTCACTACTACATCTTGACATCTAATTCATTCTGCGTATAACTTTTAATCTGGTTGTCGTTCGCACTATTGATGTGCTAATCAGCACGTTTTTTTTAGCAAAATAAATTAGTAAAACATTAGTAAAATATTAGTAAAATATTAGTTCAAAGCAGTTAAGTGCTGACTAAGTATAACTAAAATATTAGTTTAAAACATAAATTTAGCAAAACATTTGCTGAAAAATAGTATACCTGATTTACAATATGTTTTACTAACTTTTCTACTAACTTATTTTTTGAGTGTACTCATAAACCATACAAAAACCAACAATATTCTAAGATTTATTTGTATATTTTCTAAAAAAAAAGATGAGCAAAAAAACTAAATTAAAAAAGTAGGAGTGTTAAGTTTGGATATCTTTATGTACCCTACACTCATAAAAAAATCCCGTACAAATAGTTGAATATTCTGATACTACAACAGCAAATAAGTAGTACTTGAATTTGCGCCCGCAGAATCTTTAATAAAGTTGAGAAAAACAGTCTGAGAACTATTGGTGATATAAATTTCAGAAGAATTTGTAGTTAAATTAAGGGAATAGTTGTAGCTAAGAATTTAGCTAAATCAGAACAGAATTTGTAAGTTAAATCCACAGATGTTTATGTAGCTTTTAGCGACATGTATAAATTGTAGCCTGATAGTCTCAGAGCATTACAAAGTTAACCCAAAGTCGGAATTTATTTATATTTTCTTTTTTTCAGATTTTTTTTTACGTTTTTGATTTTCGTTTTTTCTATTTTATAAAATTCAGTTTTAAATGTATACTAAAGATGTTATTATTTTTAGCGGGCGTGGAGGGAAAATTGGACATTTCCTCGCCCAAAATTCAAATTTTTAATGCAAAAGTGTAAAAGAATTTAGCAAATTCAATAAAAACTACTCTAATTTCCCTCCCCAAAATATTTTCCTGGATCCGTGCCTATTTAAAGATTAGGCATAATTTAGGACAAAATAAAAAATTTTAATTTAGACAAAAGTTTACCAATTAATGTACGACAATCCCTTAATTCTTCTAACTTAGTACAATTATTCTCGGATAGGGGGAGTAGTAAAGCGCAAAATGTGGAACAAATTTAATGTTTGGTCATGTGACTAAGTTTGAACGAAGTTTCGTCAAAAATGTTTCAGCTGTTTAAGTTCGGTATTCAATAGATTAAACCAAATTGTTATATTTCTTTTACACAAGTGAATAACACACAAGTGAATATAAAAAGTCTCACGACCTTGCCATTTTTTATATACTCTCTTCATGAAAAACTTATTTATCCTCCTCTTACAGTACGGTAAACAAAAAGAGCATTCATCTAAACATATGGTTCGTATGAGTGATTTTTTGACTTGTTTTAAATAAAATTCATACAAAACTTCTTTGGCAAAATGAATTCTAAACCATATTGTTTAATAAAACGAAATATGTAAAAAAGTTTTTTCTTTAGCCACATTTCATATGCTATGTAAATTTTGTACATACTTTTTTCTTTCCTTTTTTTTATTTGTAAGTTACAGATTTAGACAACAAACGCGTCTTTTCACAGTTCTTTTTATAGACAAACATAAAAATAAATTTCTTTTTATGATTTTTTCTTTAACTCTTATTTTTTCCATGGAGAGAAAAAAATGTTATGCCTTCGCAGTGACTGATGTGGAAATGTCTAGTGATTGTTATGTAAATATTTGCATATTTTTGAGTTAAATTAAATTTGAGCAAAAGGAAAGAAATCAGAAAGGCATTATGGTTTTCATTAGTTTTTATGTATTTTAAGGGAATAATATTAAAGGCCTACAAATGTTTGCATTAAATAGTTATGTTATGATATTAACACTAGAATGACCGGAACAGTCAGTTTGACATCTTTGTTTAAAAGCTACAAATTTGTGATCTAACTTTTTGTAGATAAAATGTTATAGTATTACGTTGCGTAACAATTTTTTGAAATTTCACTTAGTTCCCGAGAAATTTTTTTTATACATACTCAAACCAAAATTATTGGTGTTTCGTTTTTTAATTCTTTTAAATTACATTTTTCATCCGATCTTTACGGTTTAAGCAATAATGAAATTAAACAATTTCGGACTTTAAAGTGGAATTAAAAACATTTTAAAATGTTATGGTGTTTGAGCAATATTTGGAAAAGAATATAGATATATTAAAAATTAATTTATAATATCATAGTAAGTCTAGTTTTTGTTTCAAATAATGCTTAAATAATACAGTATTTTAAAATGCTTTAAATGCAGTTTTGAAGCGCTAGATTTGGGATGTTTTTGATTGTTTTTTTTTTTAAAGTAGATATTAAAAAATTCCGTCATTCTAGTATTAAAGAAGTTAACTTAGTCAAACTATTGTTCCATACCTTAATGTGTTAAAGTTATGACATACACGCAGAGAAAAAATATGATTCAACATGATTTTGCGACAAAAAATTATCATATTATGATCCTTACAATCATAAACATAATTCTGACTGATCATATTATGATCACTGCGAAGGATTTTATCATCATCTGGAATCATATTATAATTATGGTAATCTATTATGTTTGTTACGTATTTCAATCATAACATGATTCTCTTAAACTATCATAACATGATGCTCTTTTTTCTGTATTCAAACCGAAAATCAGTTTACAGAAAAAATAAAAAAACTTAACAAGGGAAGATAATATTAAAATTTTAAATTAAACTTCCCACAGACAACTAAGGTTATCGCGTAGCTCGATCAAAAATTCTAAATTTTATGTAAATATTGAAATAAAAAACGATATCCAATCTTATGATTTTAAAACATGCCCCTTTTTTATTATCTAATTTATTTATTATTCTTTTTAATTTCAGAATTCATCCATAGTTCTGTACGTTATATTGAAATGTCAAACACCCATTTACAAAGTGTAGATGACGAAACGTTTCAAGGTCTCAGGTTAAAAACTTTAAAATTAATTGACAATGAATTACAAGATATATCCGAAAGAAGTTTTAGGTAAGTATTTTAAAAATAATTTCGAACATCTATAAAAAAAAAATAGTATACAAAAATCTAAATTTTAAAAATTAAATTTTCAATACCACCCATTAGAATAGGAAAATGCAAATAACAGGTTGCAGAACTACTTATCCCGTGTTATAATAGGTTCTAATATATGTTCTACAACCGATTTTTTTTTGTATGGAGCTTGTTCTATTTGCAATATGTTCTTTACCTCCAAACAATAACAGGTTTCTTCAGAACCGGTTCTAGAACAAGTTATAGTTCAATACCACCCATTAGAATAGGAAAATGCAAATAACAGGTTGCAGAACTACTTATCCCGTGTTATAATAGGTTCTAATATATGTTCTACAACCGATTTTTTTTTTGTATGGAGCTTGTTCTATTTGCAATATGTTCTTTACCTCCAAACAATAACAGGTTTCTTCAGAACCGGTTCTAGAACAAGTTATAGAACTGGTTCTTTGACAGTGAAACCTTACATTTCGACTCCCAGGAGCAGGTTCCAGAATCGGTTCCATGTTACTACAACTGAAATCGGTTGGTACAACAGAACATTAGTTTTAACAACAAATTTCGGTTAATACAACCGAATATAAGTTTGCAACAACCGAAATATTCAGAAATAAAATTTTAATATGGTTGTACTAACCGAATTTATTGTACTTTTAAAATTTTTTGTTATTTTTTAAAAATTTTAACCGTGAAAAATTGGGAGTTTTTTGGAAATTAATCAGATTTGAAGATCATCGGTCAATTCGTATTCATTGTATCAACGAACTCATGATATGTATAGTAAATATCATTACTTAATA
Source organism: Delia radicum (assembly GCA_021234595.1). NCBI lineage: Eukaryota > Metazoa > Arthropoda > Insecta > Diptera > Anthomyiidae > Delia > Delia radicum. The sequence continues at coordinate 228,077,636 of CM037854.1, forward strand.
ATAAATAATATTTATTTTACATTATTTGTTCTTCTTCTTAATAATATGCAATTTTCAAATATAAAGTTTTCTATAAGTTATATGAAAAAATAAACCTAAAATGTTTCATGCTTTTATAAGTCATTTATTATATAATAAATATATATTACACACAATTTCCAATGGTATTTAAAAAAGATCATGTTCAACCCAGTGTAGAAACGGTAATGGCATGTCATTACTTTTCTCACTATTAGTAAAGACGCCAGCTTACACTATGCATTACTTTAACACGAATAATAATAAGGACTTGCTAATAATTAGTTAATTTTACCATTGTTTTAATACAAACAATAATGTGTTACCCATAAGTACTTATGTTTGTCATTATTTTAAATATAAAGTAATAATCTCAAAATTTTTTGAAAATCTATGACATTTTGTGCAAGCCAGTTATTTATGTTTTTATCTATCAAGTATAGCTTGTCGAGATAGCTGAGATGGTAGAGCGCTTGACTGACAAACATTGTGTTACGGGTTCGAATCTCGTATTTACACATTTCATTTAAATAAAAAATTTCAATAAAAAAATTCTTTATATTAAATTTTGCTTTTATTTAAACTAACTGTTTTTGTCCATACTAGTAAGCAAATAGGTAACAACATTTTTTGGAGTTTTAGTAAGGTACTTAGTAATAAAGGGTCCGCCATCTAACTTTTTTTTTTCAACTAGTGCTTTTTTCGTGAATGGCAACACTTAGCTCATGTCTGATTTGGCACATAATTAGTTTTATCCTTCCGCTGAACGAATATGGTCCGTATGTTCGTTATCTTGTGAAAAAAGTTAAAGAAACTGGCATCCTCATCGATAAACCAAAGCGTCAAAAGCCTAGAACAGTGCGTACACCCGAGAATATTGCTGCTGTGCCAGAAAGTGTGCGTGAAGCGCCATCAACATCAATTCACCGTCGTTCTCAACAATTGAACATTTCGCAGACATCAATGAGACGAATTTTGCATAAAGACCTTGGTATGACGCCTTAAGGCTGCGGGAGATTGGCAGCATGAGGAGTTGGGATCTGAAGGGGCATCTTGAGATTGCGAAAATTTTCGCTGATGACCCGGTTATTAGGGTCAGTGACAAGATACTGCCTGTGCAAGTATTTGTTAGGCACTTTGTTGTTGTGATTTTCGACAGGAGCATGTGGTTGAATGGATCTTGGGTACCGGAGGTTGGTGCACAGGTCTGGTTCACGGATGGCTCGAAACAGTCGAACATGGATACGGGGGCGGGTGTCGTCGGACCCGGATTTCAGCGTGCTCTGCCCATGGGCAAATATCCCTCCGTTTTTCAGGCTGAGGTCTTCGCTATCTGTATCTGTGTGGAAGAGTGTCTGCGGAGGAGGACACGGGGGGCCACGATCTACATTCTATCTGACAGCCAAGCGGCACTTGGTACCTTGAGGGCTCAAGATGTGTCGTCTGGTCTGGTTAAGGAATGTATCGACTCTCTAAATCGTCTAGGACTTAACAACTCCTTGACACTGGGCTGGGTTCCAGGCCATGCGGGGCATGAGGGCAACGAACGGGCTGACTGTTTAGCCAACTGCGGAGCTCGTCGACAATTCATTGGCCCGGAACCCTTCTGTGGCGTACCCAATGGGTATGTCAGAGAGAAGCTCAGAAGATGGAGGGAGTCGGAGTTTGGGGCCTATTGGGCCAGATCGCCTGGGCAGCGACAGGCGAGGCTGTTTATATCTCCATCTGGGGAGAGGTCGCGGAAACTCTTGTCTATGACGAGGGGCGAACTAAGGACCGTAATGGGTTACCTCACAGGACACTGTGGCCTTAGGTATCAATTGTACAAGATGGGACGATCCTCTACGGATACGTGCAGGTTTTGTGAATTGGAACCCGAGACCTCTGAGCATGTTCTCTGCAAATGTCCGAGGCTCTCAGACAGGAGGGTGCGTTACTTTGGTGATCGAATAGTGACGCCATCGGACGTTTGGAACTGTTCACCTGGTAGGATAATTGGATTCGTAGGGAGCCTGAACCTATAGGGTGTATTCGCTGGCAGCACAAAATACCAATTTCTGGTCGCGGTGCATAGTGCCACTATAATCTAATCAATGACGCCATACAAAGTCCAATTGGTTCAGGAGTTCAAAAAAAAAAGTTATTTGGCGGACCCTTTAGTATGTTATTATTTTGCGCTAAATCCCCATATAAAATTTATGAGATTTGTAATAACAATTGTAAGTACTTGCCATAACCAAATATGAACTTTTCTGCATTGGGAATATTAAAACATTTTGTTTCACAAAAAAAAGAATGGTTTTAAACTGTCTTCGTAAATGGTGTTTCATAAGAATATTTTTTTATTAATACTGTTTTCTTAGTTATTACTTCACAGTTTTTGTATGGTAGTTTCTTTCAGTTTATGCTATACTTCCGTTTGGTTTACAATTTTCCATTTGCTAAATTTTTTAACAAATCCTCGGTAATAAATCATATTCCATAAAATAAAAACCGGAAAAAATACACATACAGAAAAAACGTTTATGCAAACATACATTTATTCATACAACCATTCATTTGTATAGTTAGAACGGTTGAAAAGGTTGAACCATAAATAAATTTCCCAAATATATTTTGCAAATACTGCAAGATTTCAAGGATGTTATTGAAAGTAAGTAAAATATTAAGAATATAGTTGAATAAATTTAAAAATTAAATTTTTAAATCTCTCCGGTATAAAGACTTTAAACTTATGTAGTTTTTCAAACATCCGCTGTTGCTGTTTCGGAGAAGAAATTCATAAAAAATGTTAAAAACATTTTGTTATTATTTTACACATACATACATACATACGAAAGAAATGCAACATTTTTTAAACCACAACATATACAGTAATTTTTCTCGCAGCTTTATGAGCATATAAATATATGGAATATATATTAGGATGACATTTTTTTAAATGCCATAATTTTTCCAGAATGCAGTTTTCCTCCTGAAATAAGTGCCCTTCTTGTACATAAACTTTTTATATGTGACTTGCTGTTGCAGTTATTTTATTGATTTCTGAACCAGATAAAATGTTTCTTATTTTTTTCAATTTTATTTTTGGTAACATTACTTAGTTAAGCTTAAAGTTAATAGAAAATTGCAAGCACATAGTATCTTTTTAGCTTTATACAATGACCAGTTTGTTCTTCTACTTACTTCTAAGTCAGTTGGTTTGTTAGGTCAGTGGTAGACATGCACAATGGGTCATTGGCAAAGAAAAATTTAAAAAAACTATTCCAAAGCTAGTGAAAAAGTACTTATCACCGAGCTAGTCTAAATGACGTAGGTGAAACATTGTCAATTATTATAAAAGGGCTGATTTTACTAGTGAATTGAGTGTATCGTAACAAGCACGGTAATATGGGAAAATTTGGTTTCCATACACTGGCCCACAGACATTTAAACAATTCCGATGTGGGTATTACATCCGATCATATGTTATTCATTATAACCATTATTAAAGAAAACTTGTCAAACTTTATAACCAGAAAAAATACTATGGAGAATTTTAAGGTGCTAGAGTACTTTAATTTCACGTTAGAAACATTTAATATAAAATTCAACTGAAACACTTATTTAAACGGTTATTGCAAAGTTAATATCTGGTCCTCATATATATAATAACGGTTTTCTTTGGCAAACTCCTTAACTGAAAAATTTTTGTATAGTATATATTATATTTTTCGGCCGATTTTATAGCTGTATTCGACGACCTACGAATTATATCCTTTGGCATTATGTGATGTCACCTTTGGTTATGGTGACCGAATGTTTTGGTTGTGGTAACTAAAAACCAGTTGAAACATGATTATGCCTACTAGAGCGGGTCGATTTGTAGGTAGGCATAAAAATCGCTCAACGTACAAGGTAAATCGTATTCTAGGGATCAAAATAAGAAACTTTGCCGAAGGAACCATACCTCTAAAATGAATTCTGATGTTCCGACTTTTGACCCATAGGGTCAAATTTTGAAAAAGCCAATATTTCAGAAAGTAGGGGGAATCTCTATAAGATTATGAGAGCTACTTCTTCTCCGGGAGACGCGCTAGCAGATTAATGCATAAATCATCATTTTAGGTGACCGTTAAGGTGTTAAAATTTAAGTTGAAAGAGGGCCTTTTTAGCCGTGTTTTTGTAGCGAAATGTACAAATCTCGGGATAGAGATATCTCAGAAAGTAGGAGGAGTCTTTCCAAGATTAGGATCTCTATTTGTTCTCCAAAAGACGCTCTAGCAGATGAATATATAAATTATATTCGATTGGGTTGGATTCGATTGGGGCACTCCAAATGGGTCAAAGTGGGATTTTTTCAAAATTTGACCCTACGGGACATCAGAATTCGTTTTAGAGTTTATGGTTCCTTCGCCAAAGTTTCTTATTTTGATCCCTAGAATACGAATTTCCTTGTACATTGAGCGATTTTTAAATCGACCCGCCCTAATGCCTACAGAATTTCTCTCGCCGAAATAATAGTTCACTAGTTTCAACTGAAACCTTCGGTTACAGCAACTAATTTATTCCATTGACGGTTGTCAGCACAAATCGGTATTTTCCGTGTGAACAAATTTTAGAGGTCCCTTTACATTTTTATATATTCACTCTTAACAAACTAATTCAATTTTTCAAAAAATGTTTATTATATTCAGATAATTTTGATTCCTTTACCCATAGCGTAAATTTGGTAGCAAAAAAAAATATTTGTTCGTTAAAATCCCATTAATATTTATAAGCTCCTTTATGGCTTTAGGAGTATTTCTTTTTCATATGTATTATTTTAGGTCAGTTTATGGATTTTTTTTTTTTTTTTGGTTTTGTTAAATTTTTCTGTCTCATCTTATCTCTTGTTCTGTATTTGGAGAAAGTTTGGTTTTTTTTTTTTTTTCTTATTTGATTTAAGATTATTATCTTAAAATGTTATAATGTTTACATGCAATAAAGAGTTTATATATATATAAATGGATTTAATTAAATTTATTATAAATATAAGAATTTAAATTACTAGAAGATAAACATAAATAAAATAATCAAATATTACACACAGAGAAATAAAGTGCCAACCGAATTGGAAAGTGTATTTCAATGATAACAACTTATAAAAACAGTTAGTACAACGATATCTACATTAGATCTCTGAATATTTTGGGTGTTGCAACTAAAATTTAGTTGAATTAACCGAACTTTGTTGTGAAAACTAATGTTCAGTTGTACCAACCCACTGAAATTCTTAATAACCGAGTTTTAGTCAAAGTAACCGAATTTTAATTGGCAAATAGCTAATTTTTTTCTGTGTGTCCTTAAACTTTTAACATTAAATTACTTAATTTTATTAAATTTCATTTCAATTTTATAAAATTTTTCTTTAGTATGTACTACGAGATGTATGAGTAATATCTTAAATTGAAATATCACTCATACGCCATGTATTAATGTTTTAATTTACATTACAAACAAAATAATATACTATCAAAACTTTGTTTATTATTCCTTTACAAATTATTTTCTAAAACAAAATTCCAACAAAACAGCTACAACAACATAAAGCCGTATTTAAACAACTGTCATGACCACAAGTCTATAGCGACTACCGTTTGTTTTTGCTTCAACAAATTTCCATTTAAATTATTTTGTATTAATGTCAACATAAAGTTTTTAACATAATTATATAATTTTGAAAGCACACACAAACAAAAAAAAAATACTTTGTATAGACTAACATAACAAAGCGGCAGCTGCATGCTAAAGACTATTTGGAGTACAATGGGTTTTTATGATTTTGAAAATGACAAGCATCATAACAAATGTTTCAGTATTATTGAAAACAAATTTTCACTTCAATAACTTTATATACACAATATTTAACTGAATATGAACAAATAACTAATTGCTGGCCAACAACAATCCAATATATACTAGAATGTCACTTAAAAAGCGAATTGTCGATTTACCGTCATTATACCGGCCACAGTTTTATTGCAAATGGTTCCAAAAGGAACCATATATTTTGATATTTTTGTTTATGCCGTGATTATTTTTTATTTTAGTTATTAAATTTGTGTCGTGACAGTCCAGTTTTTTAATTTTCATCTTCAACAATCTCGACAATGTAAAATAACTAATTTTACGAAAAACTCCTGAAGAAGTTGGAATAAAACCAACGAAACGTCGAGTTGGAAAATAGATAAAAATAATTTGTTTTATTTAAATCTATAAAAACTTATTGTCCCAAAACAGCCCAAGGCAACCCCTTATTAGTCTCAAAAATAGTTGTTTTTTGGAAATCGTTAATCTGTGTATTTTTAAAAGTATACTCTTATTAAAAGTTCCCTAAATTTCGAAATTTTGAAAAATTTTATTTTTTTTTTCATTTGTTTATTAAGTACACACAAAGTTATTCAAATATGGCAATCCGAAATTATCGATTATCATAAATTCACTTAAGCCTGAAATCACAAATGCCGTTCATTTTTAATAGAAATGCAAAAACGTTTTTTTTTTTTTGTTAATGATTTTAAGATTTTTTAATTTTAAGATTTTTTATTTTTATAAAAAAATAACAAATAAGTTAGTATAAAAGTTAGTAAAACGTCTTGTGGATTCTGTATTATATTTCTTAGCAAATTTTTTTGCTTAAATTGTGTTTTCGGCTATAAGTTTAGTTATACTCATTCAACTATTAAATACCCAGGAAAAAATTACACATTCCAAAAAGAAGGTGATGCCCACACTTGCTTACATATCTCATTGCCAAATTTAGTAACTGCAATACCAAACTCATTCCAACGATAGATTCAAAAAAGCAAGTAGTATTGTAATCAATTCTTTAAATTTAAACCAGAAAGCATGAACTCAATAATAAAGTAATTATTTACTTAAAAGAAAATAACAATGTTATTAGTTTATATGTATAACTTTTTGTACTCAAGAAGTAATCATACACTCACAAGAACTTTTCCATAAAAAATCAACAGTTATTTAAAAGTTTAATCGGTAAAGTTGTTTCAATGGAACATACAGTTGAATTACCAAAGTAATATATTTTTGAACGTTCTGTCTGTTATTCAACAAAAATAAATAAACAAAAACCGGACTTTCCGTAATAGTTAAAATATTCAGTTAAAATTTTCAATTCAAAACAAAAAGTTCTTATATTATATTGAGTACTGAAATAAACGAAAACAATCTATTGTTTTTATGGATTTTGTCAATTAATATTCAACAGTTGAAAATAAACTAAAAAATACAATTGTTGCAAACGAAAAATAAGTAGTCCTGTTTTTAACTGATTTTCAGTTAATTTAATGTGTATATTCAGTAGTCTTTACAGAAAAAATATTTTTCTTAATAAAAGGACGTTATTGGAAGTAGTTAATAATTTTGAAAAAGAAGTTATACAATGTTAAAGAATTTATCTCATATATTTTTTCAAACAACGTTTTATTTGAAGGAAAATAAAACTAAAAACAGAAATTGCATGTTGCCTAAATTTTGTTAAACTATGGTTACGCTCAAAAAAATAAGTTAGTAGAAAAGTTAGTAAAACGTCTTGTAAATCAGGTATACTATTTTTTAGCAAAATTTTTTGCTAAAATCGTGTTTTCAGCTAAAATTTTTGTTATACTTATTCAGCACTTAACTGTTTTATACTAATGCTTTACTAATATACTAATGTTTTACTAATTAATTTTGTTAAAAAAAAATTGTGCTGATAAGCACATTAATAGTGTGGACGACAACCAGATTGAAAGATATACGCAGAATGAAGTAGATGTCGCGGCATGTCAAGATGTAGTAGAGAAGAGGAAAATGATACTAAAAAGTACAACTCTAATAAGACATATAAAAAAATCAACCATGGAAGTTTTTGTATCTCTTTTTCATACATAAAACAAAATTGAGGATTAAAATAACTTAAATTTGCGTTGTCAACGGCTTGTGAAAATAATTGTCTATTAACTAAATAAAAGACAAAATAAAATATTTATTTATTTAAACTAAATGTTTATATGTGTGGTCAAATTGCAAACAAACATATACAGAAATGTAGACAGAGTAAAGTGAAAGACAAAGACAAACATCTTAGGTATGGTTCCTTTTTCTTACTGCAAAAAGGGTTGTTTTTTCGTTTCGTTTGTTTTTGTTTATTTTTTCGTTTCTATAATTATCTTCGGCAGTTGCGATAGCATCATTTAGACAACCATTGATGTAAGTAATTGAAAGACAATTTTTGTTATGTTATATATATTTATTTCTATATATTTTCAGATATTAAATTAATTCATGTCGTCAATGTGGAAAAATGAAAATTTGTATATTTCGTTATTATAGTAAATTATTTTTAAAAGAATCACAAAATATGTTTAATGATTTTCAGCAAATAAATTAACTAAATTACAATTTTTCTACAAATTTTTTGAGTTTTTTTCAGTCTACTAAAATTCAGCAAAAAATTTATTAATTTTTAGCAAGTATTTCTAATCCACTAAGTGTTAGCAAAACTTTTGCTGAATCTACAAATTTTGTTGCTAAAAATCAGCTCCCTGATTTTCAGCAAAAGATTTTGCTGACATTAGCAACTTTTTTGCAAGCATCCTCCTGACTAAAATTTTGCTGACTCAGCAAAATTTTTTGCTGACTTTACAAACTTTTTTGCTGCCTTTACAAACTTTTTTTTTTGAGTGTAGGTATAAATTAGGGGAAGCGCACGAGAGCAGAAAATTGTGAGTGGAAGTTGAAATTACTGACGTTATCGTGAGTGAGTGTAAAAAAAAATTTCGAGGGTGATTGTGCGTGAGTCATATTTTTGTTTTTCAATTTTGAATTGTTCTTTTTTTTTGAAAAATTTATATTTTCGTGGTTTATAGCTCCAAAATTATGACAAACCCATGTTATCATAACAATTCGATGTTTCACTTTTTAGGATTTTATTTCCGTATGAGTTTTGATCGTTATATTTGAGTGACCTAGGAGAATCAAGTGTGAGTAAAAGTTGAATTTACTTATGAAACTTCTTCCGTTTTTTTAAATGTAAGTAGTTCTTATTTTTTCTAGGGAACTATTTATTTATTTTTTTTGTGTAAGTACTTCGTAGTTTTACAATGGAACTATGTCTTTATTCAAAAATGTATGTAGTTCTTAAAAATATAAAGTAAATAGTTCTTCGGTAAAAAAAAATAATCAATTCTAAAGAATCAATTATTTTAGTCTCACGCCCTGTTAAAAGAATCGAGTAGGTAATCTAGTAAGGAATGCGTTCTGACCAAAATGCTTGATTACAAACCCGCTTACCTTTTTGGAAATTTTTTGCTGGGTAATTTTAACTAATGTCTTAATAATATTTTACTAATGTTTTACTAATTTATTTTGCTAAAAAAAAAATTGTGCTGATAAGCACATTAATAGTGTGGACGACAACCAGATTGAAAGATATACGCAACAACAAGTAGATGTCGCCACATGTCAAGATGTAATAGAGACGAGGAAAATGATTCTCAAAAATACAACTCTTGTAAATATATAAAAAATTCACCATGGAAGATTTTTTTATATGTTTTTCGGACGCCAACAATGTGTATTTATATAAATTGTTGATTTAATGAACTCAAATATTGTGTTGATTTCGGATTGTCAAAGTAATTGTCTATTAAAAGACAAAATAAAAATATTAAATTTAATAAGCATTAACTGTGTATTTGTAAACTAAATCTTTATAGTGAGTATTAATGTAGAGTAGTCAAGTTGCAAACAAATATACGATCAGGTAGATAGACTAAAGCGAAAGGTAAGGACACACATCTAAGGTAATTTTGTATGGTTCCTTTTCTTATTGCAAAAAAGAGGTATTTACACAACCATTGATGGAAGTAGTTGAAAGATAATTTTGTTTATGTAATATATTATTATTTCTTTATAATTTCATATATTAAATTAATTCATGTCGCCAATTTCGGAGTATGACCATTTTTATATTTTGTCGAGTATTGTAAATTATTTTTAAAAAATTCTCAAACATTTTTTGAAGTTTTGCAAGCAAATAAATGAACTTAAATATATCTTTTGTACAAATTTTTCAATTTATTTCAGTCTATTAATATTCAGCATAAATTTTATTAATTTTTAGCATGAATTTTTAATCACTTAGTGTTAGCAAAACTTTTTCTGAATCTATTAATTTTGTTGCTAAAAATTAGAAAAAGACTTTGCTGACATTCGCAATTTTTTTGGAAGCACTAAACCTAACTAAAATTTTGATGACTCTGCAGAATTTTTTGCTGACTTTACTAGCTTGTTTTTTGAAACTATTGCCAACTGAAATTCGGTTACTACGAATCAAATTCGGTTATTACGAATTTCAGACAGTTGGCACATCTTTATATTAGTTTTCACAACAAAGTTCGGTTAAATCAACAGAATTTTAGTTGTAATACCCAACATTTAAAGAAATCGAATGTTAATATCGTTGTACTAACTGAATTTTTAAGTTGGTATCCTTAATATACACTTTTTTTTCACTTTATTTCTCTGTGTGTAGTAATTTATGAAAAAAAGTAGTCAAAAGTTGAAGAAAATCTTTATGTTTTCATCAAAGTTTGCATAATTTCCGGAAAAATGTAACCCTAATTTGACCAGACTATAATTAACTTCACTTTTATTTAAGAACCCTTTAGGGTTAATGTTTTCACAGTTTACCAAAAAAGACACACTAGGATACTAACGGAATTATTTTTTTCAGATTTTATTAAATTTGAATTAATAAACGGTACTAAACTACTGAACAACAAAATCAGTTTTTTGCAATTTTATCAAATTTGTAGGTCATTTTCGATTCCAGGCTAAAGTGTGTTAATTCATTACATATCTGAGTTTGTTAAATGAATAAATTAAATGAAAAATTTAAGTTTTCAACATTTCGAACATTGTAAATTTTATTTTTTAAATTCACTTTTTTCAAAATTTTTGCCATTTTCGATCTAAATTCGGCAGTTCTTCCACTTGGAACCATTTGCAATAAAAATGAGGAGTGTAATGACAAACCTATTTTTAAGGGATACCCTAATATACACATTATAACGATAACAATGAAATAGTTGTTATAGTAATTTTGGTTTTAGTTTGAATAATGATAATTAGCTATTCATATATGACTATATACAAGACCAAACAATGGTCAAAATAGTCAAATTCATAAAATCAATAGGCAATAAATGGTCAAAAATTATAGGTTTCAAATTATAATAACAATACATACAATGTATACTTTATGTATGGAGCTTATGGAATATCTTATCTAATGAAAATAATCTGAAATTGATTTTCAAAATTGAAACACTATTATATTTGTGACAAACACAAAACTTAAATCATGTACACACATCAGTGAACTTGTTCAAAGTTATTTATAAACAAAATTAAAATTTTATTTGGTTTGGTTTGGTTTGGTTATAATAACAAAATCTTTTCAATTGAAAAAATCATTGTTCATAAGATATAAAAGAGTTTTTGTGTTTAACGGAAATCGGAAAATGTTTTAAAAATATTTTTATTTTCCAATTGAAAGGCTTATTGTTAAAACTGGATAAGTCGCATTTAGTGCTTTATGGATTTTCGCAGTTTCTAGACAAAATGTGGATTAATATGTAATAGAAGTCTTGCTTAAACACTTACTGCAAGTACCAAGAGTGTAAGCGTTCTGTAAAAGTCATACTTTTCTGCATCTTTTTAACCTTTAAAAAAAAAAAAAACTAAAAATAAAATGTAGCTTATCAAGTTTTTAACAATAAGCCTTTAATTAATTATCGTAAAGTCCTAGGAGTCACAATATGAGTTTAGAATGCAGTAAATGGCTTAAATTAATATTTTGTCTCTTATATTTGAGATTCAGAGATACCAGTAATTTCAAACATTTTCGACACCTGCTGAAACAAGATTTTTGTATGAAGATAAACGATGAACATACCTATATAGACTATACACTCATAAAAAGAAATAAATAAACAGAGTAATTTGTTACTTTCAATGAATGAATTAATATTTAGCTTAAATGTAACTGTATATTTGTAGATTCAGCAGATTCTTATCTTACTAGTATTTTGCAAAAATATGCTAATAATATTAGGTTTTTCACAAACGTCATTTCTTACAAATTTTATTATTATAGCTCAGAGACCACATATTTGCGTAGGACTTTGAGAGAATGTTTTTTTAAGTTTCTAGCTTTAGCGGGAATACTCCTCCCATTCTGAACTAAATTTTGTCACAATCATAATAAAATTTCTAAAAAGAACTTTATCACCTGGTTAACTCTTATTTGACGGTCCACATTTTTTAATTTTGGTTACTATCCGAAAGGACATGAGAAGGCTTTTCGTTTTTGAATAAAGTCCGTACTAACGAACTTTGCCATTAAAGTGCCATTGAACAGATTCTTAAAATTTCAGCTTCCTAGCCAAAGCTACACACAGAAAAATAAAGTGCCAAGCGAATTAAAAAGTGTATATTTTACATATATATACAGTTAGCACAATGATAATTAGATTTTGGAATATTTTGGGTATTGCAACTAAAATTCAGTTGAATTAACCGAACTTTGTTGTGAAAACTAATGTTCAGTTGCACCAGCCGACTGAAATTCGTAATAACCAAATTTAAGTCTTAGTAACCGAATGTCAGTTGGCAAATAATTAAATTTTTCTATATTAGTAATTGGGCCCTGCTTTAACTTTTTGTGCCTAATCATAAAAAATGCCTTTTTGTCGGATGTCCAAGCTGGAATATTAAATTTCATGCAAAATTATGAAAATATATTAAAAATTAAAAATTTATGGTCAATTTTATTAAACAAAATGTTTAAATTTTGTATATAACAAACTGAAAACCTCTTGTACTACTTGTCGTATGAGTGATATTTAAGTTATAGTATTAAATTAATATCACTCATACGACTAGTAGCACAGATGTTTGTATTAAATAAGTGAAAATTTTAAGACATTTTATTTAACATAATTGGCCATAACTTTGGAATTTATTCATGGCTTTTTTACCATTTCGTTCATTTACTGCAAGAACGTCACAACTCAAAAAACATGATTTTTGAGTTAATGACGCAGAATTATTCTTCATATCACGTATCATATTTTGTAAAAAAAAAAGTCGTATTGATATCTTGTATAATGTTTGTAATGTTTGCTAATGTGACCTGTTCGCTTAAGTGGACCTTTCGTGTTGTTGCATGAATATGTCGAAACAGCCAACTGTCATCAAGATTACATTCCGCCATCACTATTTTGAAAACGTTTCGACGGAAATTTACACCTTTTTCCTTGTTTTATTGTGTCGTTGCAAAAAATGCAATATAAAGTGATTAAAATAGGAGTTTTGCCAAATTGTCACACATTAAATCGTGTTTTGGCGTTAAACTTGTTAAAATGAGATGTTTAGCAGTACATTTTTCTGACTAGAGAACATGTAAAATTATCATATTTAAATTCAAAGCGAGTACTTAAACACGATAATAATGTTATCAACTAAGTGTGAATGCAAGATTGAAGCAGAAGAGGATGTCAACAAAAAACATGAAACATTAAATTAAATAAACTAAATTGAAGAGAAGAGAAGAGAAGCCTAGATAAGAAAAGTTTTTTTCTAAATAAGGTGTTGCATATATCAAAAGCTACATTACTTTGCTCCCGGAAAGAAAAATTCCGAAACAATCCATAAATCCTCCCTATACTAAAAATGGAAAATTCTTGTTTCCGGTTGTGACGAACATTGCATAGCAATAATAACGTTAAATATTGCCAAAAATTAGTTGTTCTTGTTTCCGGCCAAATAAAAAATATTTTTTTTTTGAAAAGTTTGTTAAATTTCTGTATTTTTTTTTTTTACTAATGTAAAGAAAGAGCTGTTCGAAACATTTAGCCTAAACATTTCAATTTTATATGTGAACAAATTTGTTTAGGTTTTGCATAAGCGTGTTTAAGAACCGTAGCCTGAATTTCTTATTAGTAGAATTTTCGCAAATGATAAGAATGTTATTAAGTTTTTATAAAACTGATTAATACCATAAAAAAAAATAAAAAATAAAAAATAATGAAAAATTAAATTTTCATAATGTTCGCTAATGTGGTACCTTCTTCTTTAGTCGCCTCAAAACAATCAAAGTTTAGGGAGATATATAAACCCCTGAATCCTTAAGGAATTTTTGTTCTTTATCAAAATACTTCATATTCTTTAATAGAATTTTAAAATTAAAAATATAGTTTCGAAGATTAACAGTGCCCAAAGATCGCCATGTTCATTACAGGGTTAAGTTAAGAAATTTAAATCAAACTCATTCTAACTGCTTAAAGCACTTTAAAACCTTTATTACCATCTGCTGTCTTTTAAGCACTCATTATGGTTGTTTTATAATAATCTTAAATGTTTTTTTTTTTTAAATGCTTCCGACTTTTAGATTTAACTATTGTTCAAGTTTTTAATGTATTGAATATGGTTTCCAATATTTAACCTACTGGTATTAGCAGCAACGTCATCGTTGGTATTAGTACAATCTTTTTTTGATATAAATATGTGTATGCTTTATTTTAACACTGGTGCTCTGTTTAGAACACATTATGCAATTGCAAATAACTGATCCGGTAACAATTCAATAAATGAAATGTTTGTTTTCCACTTGACTACACTAAATGTTCTATATATGCTAAAGATTTTCCTCATCACCATCATTATAGGAAGAAAAAAATATACGAGAACCAACTGTTTTATGCATGTCGGTACATATGCACAACTAAGGAATGAGATCAGGCAAACTAGTGCAATACAAATTTTGTTGTCGCCGATCAATTTGAATAAATATAACGATTTATTGAATAGTATTGTATACAAATTGCTTTATAAATTAGTTGTTTTTTTTAATAGTTTTACTTTCTCAGAAACTCCAGCCAATATGGTTTTTACTGTCTTTTCACTGACCTACTTGCTGTGAAATGACGATTTAGTTTCAAAAGTCATCATAATTCTATTCACCATAGCCCAATATTTTCTATCGGTGTTAGTCCTGGGCAGTTAAGTGGATTCGCCACTCTTGGTACCGAAACCAAATTTTGTCTTTGGTACCACTCTACCGCTGATTTGCTATAATGACAAGATACAAGGTCAGGTCTTATTAAAGTAGATACCTTATATACCAAATAAACGACTAATACCGTCGGTGTTTATAGTGCGTTTTAATATGTAACAAGTACTCATTTTGCCACAAGTGCAAATTGTTTGCCAAACTTTGATTATAAGCATTGTTTTTTTATCAAAATTGTTTCTTTAACATCTCCATTTGCATGTGCCTTAAAAAATTGTTGCTCTGGAAGCTGAAAAAAAGTCACCAAGGACGTGGGTTTTGTCATCCATTATACAACAATCATATTTTGTTACAAACATACGGCGCAGTTTTTTGTCTCGTTCTTTGGGATCATCATTCTAACTGGAATTTCGACTCTTTTTTCAACTTATATGTTTTTAATCGTTCACTTTTTCATCTTTTCTGAACACAAACTCTGAACAGTTGGCTTTACAGCTGATTTCCTTATTGACAGGCTAGGATTTTTCTTCAAAAGGCACATTATTTGGATTAGACATACCCTTTTTAATATCAGTTCGCGGACTTCTATTAACAATACAACCCGTATTTCGTAAAACCTTTAATTTTTTTAGGAAATGAGTAAATGTGCGATCTGGTTTTTTCTTTATAAATTTCCATTATTTTTCCTCTTACATTTTGTTGATTATAAATTTTTTGACGAACTAACTAATCGTTTGGATTGATATTTTTTACACACAATTTAGGCATGTTTTCAAAGCTCACTTGACTAAAAAAAAATTTGGTTTAAAGTATGCAAAAATAAAACTTACAAGTAAAAATACGTGCACTAGTTTGACTGATCTCACTCCTTGCTACTACCACTGCTACTACCAATACTAAAACATCGATAAAATGCAACAACATTCCTCATTTAGTTAAAGCTATAAATGTTTTAAGTTGTATCTGTTTATATGTAAAAGTAAGTATAGTTATTTGCTGTAGAAAATGGCAATAAAACAGGGATTCTTAAACGTTTTAATATAATCACACATTACTTTTTGTAGAATCTTAAAACTTTTAAAAATAGAGTTGGATTTTTTTTTAAATTCCTAAGGGTAAATAAGTTCGTATAAGTTAAGGAATAAGTTCGAACTAGGATTGTTACTTTTTGATTGCGAAAAAATGACAGGGCACGGCCAAATGGACAATGTTATACTAATAATAAATATAGTTTTCTTGGGTCAATTCATCAATAAAAATATATTTCTAAAATATAAAATTTTTGTATAAAGGTGGTTAATCCAAAAACATCTTTCTTGAATCAAAAGTTAAAAAAAAACAATATAATTTAACTTCTTTTAAAACAATTTTCTTTTTGTTCACAAAATTTTAAAATATATTTGCGTTTTAGATAACTTTCTTTAACCATGTAGCCTTATTTACGACTCCTAAAAGAAAATTTTCCAAAAGTCGCTTGGGTTTTATCCAGCAATTCAATTCAGATAGTGTTTGTATGTAGTATTAAATAAAAATGTGGCTTTGTTTTTAATATTAATCTTTATTGTCTGGAAAAATATGTAAACTTTAACCGGAAAGTTGTGTCTGAATTTTTAATTAAATAAAAATGCCTTAAATTGAAGTTCTTAATTTTAAAGAGTTTTTTGTAGAAGTAATAAAAGTCGACGGAAATTATAAAAGTTTGAGAATGAAGAAAATGTCTTCAGAAAGTACTTTTAAATATTATTATTTTTCAAAACTAATTTTCCAGTGATATTTTCATTAATTAAACGCTAATTTTACTTGTAAACTAAATTTGTGGTTCGAAACGCTAAACCTTTTCGAGCTCTCAAGGCGGAGCTAGTGGATTGGGCTTACACCATGCATAGGACCATCTGGGAAAATGCGGGTGTTGGCAGGACTACGAGTATTCTCTGGGGCAACCCGGCCAAAGTCAAGACGAGGGAAATTCTGAATCTCAGTAGGAAGGAACTAAGTCTTTTGATGGAAATCCTCTAGGGGCACTCGACACTTAGGGCCCATCTCCACCGTATTGGTAGGGCGGACTCGGAAGTGTGCCGGGCCTGTGGGGAGGACGAGGAGACCTTGGAACACTACCTCTGTGAATGCCCGGCATTTGCCGGGATCCGGGTCGAAATACTATCCAGTGACCCAATATCCACATTGGGGGATCTTAGGGGCATAGGATGGAAGAAGTTGAGGAGTTTCGTTAGTGCGACGGAGTTCCTGGGGTAGAAAAGTGACATAGGACCGATGGCTTAGAGCGCACAACAAGCCGACATTCTGGCTTAAGTGTAAGTCCTCACGGACTTGAGTCGGATTAGGGAAGTATTTTCCCTTCTTCGAATCTTCTTTTCGACCTAACCTAACCCTAACCTAAATTTGTGGTTATTTAACAAAGACTAGGAGCCTCTGACTTATATAAAAATTCACATTTTAATATGACAATGTCTGCCAAACCTGGTAAATGTAGGCAAATTAAGTAATGAATTTTAACTCTACTACTTTGTTAACCATTTTTTCTAACTGAGGATTTTTTAGGAATATTTTTTGATTTGCGTGGAGATGGCGAAAAAAGATATCTGGCAAGCCCGTGGCAAGTAGAGCTCCAGAAAGAAACACGATTTATAAATTTCTCAAATTATTTTGTTTTTTTTTTTTGTCCTTAATAAGGACTTATTTATTATAAAAATAAAAATCGACATCTCCAAATTAGTTATTATAAAAAATCTTTGAAATTAATTTTAAAAAAACACTTTTTTGTAATTTTAGCTAATTCGTGGTTCATATTTTAAATTTTTTTTAATTAAAAATTATTTTCTTAAAAAAGATGAGACATTTTCGTTTTGACGCTTTCCAAACTAAAACAAATTAGTTTCTTCCAATTTAAACCATTTGCAATAAAACTGGGGTGTAATGTAGGAAAATTGATAAATACATTTTAAGGGGCATCCTAATAATCAATCATCAAATCGACAAATAGATTTTTAAGGGACATCCTAATAATCATATATTAGCCAATATATTATCATTTATGTTCATAGACGATACAATTTTCACCTGGGGTTGTAGATTTTTATGTAATTTAAAAATAACTATTTAAGAACCTCTGCTTTTAAATACAGTAATAACATGTTAGTATATGTTCGTATATATTCCTAGTAAGATGATTCTTATTAGCTTCATGTAGTTGTGTGTTTTTAGCATGAATATGGTAGTAAAGTGTGTTTATTGAGGCATATAACTAACATTGGCAATTTAACAATTGTTGCTAAACAGAAGCATTCAGACAATGCCATATCATTTGTTGTTCATATGTTTAGGTTAAAGAAGTTGCATATGCAACAGCAAAAAAAAAAAACAACATCAGCACCACCGAACAACAATAGCAAATGCAATAAATATCTGTGTTAGTTGCTAGCTGTTCTTCGTCTGGTTTTATTTGGCGGTGGAGGTGGTTAAGCCAACATTATAGATAGGCAACAGTCTCTAAATATATATATGAAATGCTTTATTATGCTTGTTTAGACACCAATTGCTTGTATAAGCTTTTAAGGAGATCTTTTTGCTATTTATAGAAAATATGAGCAATAATTTTAATTTCACAATTTTACTGGGTTAAAATTTATAGAAAAACTGACAGAAAGCTCAAATTAAGTTTAAAGATTGAAACATATGTTCAGGAGTTTTACTTTTTATTTTTATATTTACATAATTAGGAAATTTATCATAATATTCTTAACTTTAAATATATGTGAAGGGCGTATTGTAAAAACTTGATAAGCCACTTTTTGTTTTTAGTTTTTTTTTTCGCCATTTAAAGGTTGAAAAATTGTAAAAAATATGACTTTTCGGGACACTTATACTCTAGGCACTTGCAATAATTGATTAAGCAAGATTTCTATCAAATATTAATCAATGGAAGTCTAGAAAACAGCGAAAATTCATAAAACAACAAATGTGGCTTATAATCTTAGTACAATAAGCCCTTCATATATATAATTATAATTAACTTTAAAAGTTACATATGCATTTATTTTTAATCTTTTTATTACTTTGAAAGGCAAACGTTTTATTTTTTTTAATTTTCCATCAAAAAATCAATTGATATATTAATGGAAAATACAAATTTTTTTTTAAATTTTCGAAGCAGTTTTGCATTTCTAGTTTAATAAAAAAACTCTATCATACTATCGGCCAAAAAAAATGTATTCTTCTTAGTTATACACAATATTAAAACTAGTTTTAATCGATTCAAGAAGCTTTTCCGTGCAACTTGGCTTCATTTTGGAAAATACGAGGGCGGATTAATAAGTCCGTACCTTTTCGAACTTCAATCGTAGTATTTGAAATGAAATACTGCTCCCATCAAGTACCACCTGTTAATACACTACTGTCAAATTTTTAGCAAGTTCCGTCATTTACTTTGCGTTTAACAGCTGTTCAAAACATACAACCTCGTGGATTTTTATAAAAATGGAAAAAAAACGAATTTCGAGTGCTCATTAAACATTATTTTTTGCGAAAAAAAAAAACCGTCAATCAAACCAAGGAAAATCTTGATAAATACTATGGGGACTTTGCACCATCGATTTCAATGGTAAAAAAGTGGTTTACTGACTTTCGTTGTGGTCGCACAAGTACAAATGACGCTGAACGTTCAGGACGGCCAATTGAGCTCAATACACCTGAAAATGTCGAAAAAAATCCACGATATGGTGTTGGCCGATCGAAGAGTAAAAGCGCGTGAGATTATTGATGCCATAGGCATTTCATATGGCAGTGTGGTTTCGATTTAAATAATCAGTTGGGTTTAAGAAAGCTGTCTGCAAGATGGGTGCCGTAAACGTAATCGTGGCCAATAAGGTGATGGCAACAGTTTTTTTGGGCTGCACGCGGGATAATCCACATCGATTACCTTTAAAAGGGAAAAACAAAACACGGCGAATATTATGCCAACTTATTGGACCGATTGAACGAGGATTTAAAAAAAAAAAAAAAACACCCCATATGGCCAAGAAATGCCTATTTTATGGACGTCGAAAAATCCTATTTTTTTGGAAGTGATACAAAAATTGAAGAAACGTTGGACTAAGTATATTGAGCTAAAAGGAGATAATGTTAAAAAACATTTTTTTTTTTTGCAAAAAAAAAAACTTTGTTTCATTAAAAAAGTCACGGACTAATTGATCCGCCTTCGTATATTTCTTACTTTTCAATTATTCCAAAATTAGTTAGTTACTACTATAAAGCGTATAATGGATTAAAGAATTAAAGAATACATGGCCGTTACAGTCAATGGCGATCGTTATCGGGCCATGTTGAACGAATTTTTGTTCACAAAAATTGAAGAGGAGGATATTGGCAACATTTGGTTTCAACAGGACGGCGCTACGTGCCACACAGCCGAAGCTACACTCGATGTTTTGCGCCCTGTTTTTGAAGATCGCATTATCAGCCGCAGATCTGATGTCGTTTGGCCACCTCGGAGCTGCGATTTGACACCGTTGGGCTATTATTTGTGGTTTGCCGTCAAAGATAAGTGTTACGCCAACAAGCCAGAGACAATTGACGCTTTAAAGGACAATATTCGTGAAGCCATTGGTGAAATACAGCTGCACACAATCGATAATGTGCTTAAAAATTGGACCGATCGTGTAGGCTACTGCATGGCCAGCCGAGGCAACCATTTGAATGAAATTATTTTCCATTATTAACCGGAAGGATTGTACTTTCAAATAAAAAAAGAAATTTGAGAAAATATTCAGTAGTTTTTTTTATAGCACTTTCAAAAAAAAAAAAGTTATTTGGCGGACCCTTTATTTAAATTTTATCTCAAAATAAAATTTAACAATTTCATATTTCTATAATATTATATATTCCTGCATGTATTTTTTTAGAATTAATAAATATTTAAAATGATTCTTATTAAAAAATTTGCCATTAATAACTTGATATTTGAACTTTTATAAACCACAGTCAGTTTATATAAAATTAATTTAACATTGATATTATGTTAAATGTAATTAAATCCTTGAATAGTTAACCTTTTGTAAATGTTAAGTCATAATCTTTACTCATATTAAGATAAAATTGCACTTGTTTAACCCAAATATTTAAACTTAATTAACGCTGTATAAGTGATTCATTAGGAAACTATTTGGATTTAACTTATAATTTCTAAAACAATATAAGTTTGGATTACAAACAAAGGATAAATATAAAGGAGAATCAACTTTGAACATTGTTTTTGTATCATAGTGTATAATATAGGCAAGTTAAAATATGAAAATATGCGGTTTTCAAAGCCATATATCCAACTAAAGAAAAAAAGTATATCATATTAATGTTAAATTAATAACGCCTATTTACTTTATGAGATGAATAAAACATAAAACCTCAATTTGTCTAAAAATCGTACCAAAAACTTAAGTTGTTACTTATAGAAAAAATATTAGATATTTTTCTATCAAATCAAAAAGTTTTGGAAATTACATTCGTTGAATATTGCCCATCTCATATATTAAAAATATTTGTTAGTTAGGACTACAAAGCGTATTATGTATAATATAATATATGAGGAGGTCCATAACAAAACGCAACAATTCCATTTTTAAGTTTTTTGTTTTTTTTTATTGAATCTTATTCTACACATTAAAATCTATGTATCAATTATTATGGAACATGAAAAAGCTCAATAATTACACTGCAATTCAATACCAAATACAATGATTCAGATCAAAATTAAATAATTCCACATTTATGGAATAAATCACTACGAGAGATTTTGAAAAGTGTACACACAGAGAAAAATTTAGCTATTTGACAACTGAAATTCGGTTACTAAGACTCAAATTTGGTTATTACCAATTTCAGACTGTTTGCATAACTTAACTTTAGTTTTCACAACAAAGTTCGGTTAATTCAATTGCATTTTAGTTGCAACACCCAAAATATTAGGAAATCTAATGTTAACATCGTTGTACTAACTAAATTTATAAGTTGTTACCATTTATATACACTTTTCAATTCGGTTGGCACTTTATTTCTCTGCGTGTATGGTACAACTTAATTATGTTTATATATTAACTCTATGATAACTGTAAGACGTTAAGAATTTTAGTACAGTTGTCAATAATTAATTTAAATTAATTTTTTTGGGGATCGCGTGATTTATAGTCTTAAATACTTATAAATAAAAATAATTAAAAATATTTATGGCAAAAGCAACAGTAGGGAGTTTAAACGTCGGAAAAAGAAAGAGTGGTCCCATACAGAGAACAAATAAAAATCAAGAAAACCGTCAATATTTCCGCAATATTTCCATACGGTTCAGATCAAAACGAAATAAATACTGTGTTCCGAAGCAAAACGCAACAATTCCAAATTTGTTGTCTAAATAACTTAAAAACTAACCGCCAGATTATTCGATCTATTTGTGATTTGTATTGTTTGTTATTAACTATAATACCACTATAAAAATTTTTAAAAAAATTTATACGCTACTTACTTTAATTACATTTCTTCGGTTATCCAAAAAACTGTTATGAAGAAATTATTGCGTTTTGTTATGGACCTCGTCATATGTTATAGTATTCAGCAATTGCATTGTAATTAAAACAAACAATTTTTATATTTGAGAAAATATTCATTGAATATGTTACATCTCAAATATTTGCTAGTTGGAACCACACTGCGTATGATGAACTTTATTATATATCTTTTACTATTCCTCATACGCATTATGGTTCTAATAAACAAATATTTTAATGTTTGAGATTTACAATACTTAATGAATAGGTTCTAAAAACAAAGCCGAGTTAGACGATAGAACTTTCTGGATCGATAGAGAACAGAGAACAGTTTGAGTGCCTTATTTCATGCTTTTGAATGCAATCACAAAAAATGAGTACATTGTTGTCAACTCACATCATTTCAATAAACCAACAATCGACGAAATTGAGAAAAGTGAGTGTAACGAAAAAAAGGCATTGCATTGCTTGTCTAGTGTTAACCTCACTTAACACTTACGAAAACAAAGAATACACAACGATTGGTATGAATGGTCTCAATGTTAAATGAATAAAATGTTAACAAATTTTTTTGTGAAACATATTCTTGTATTAAGGAAATTAAAAAATGTTATACATATTTCATGATTAATAAAATTAAACAAAAATGTATACATATTTCATGTTTAATAAAACTAAAAAAAAAAAATATTATTATTGCTACAGGTCAACGAATACTACGCGAATGTTGTGATTGATTTCATGTTATTCATGTGTCATCATTTCATTTCATTGCTTGACATGTAACGGCATTATAAACATGAATGTTAAAAAGGCAATCAACATTGTTGAATAAAAGCAATGCGAAAGCAATGAATGTATGAATGGACACCAAAAACGAATGGTCTCATTCTGTTCTCTGATAGAGAAGCATGTGTTGGCCGTTTTTTAAATAAATAGATTTTCCTACTACATAAAATATTCAGTAGTAGTTCTATTTTTTTTTCAACAAATGTTTCACTTTTAAATTTTAAAAAATCAAAAGTTTTTTTTTCGATTTTTCATCATAGATTATGATCTGAGCGAGATTATTCAAGTTCAAGATCATTTGTTTTAAGTGGAACAAAAAACCTTGCAATTTTTACAATAACAACAATTACAATAACACTTTCTGACTATAGCATTAGGATCATAAGTCAGTTTAGCCGTACTCTGCAGTTTTCATGTTTTGTTTTAAATTTAAAAAAATTAAAACCTAAAGCTTATTTTTCGATATTTTATCATAAATTATGATATAAGCAAAATTATTCAAGTTCATTTGTTTTCTGTTAAACAAAAAACCGTGTTAATATTAATATTTGAAAAAATTTTAATATTTGCTAGTTATAACCACACTGCGTACGATTAATTTTATTATGTGTTTTATATGATTCATAACATGCAGTGTGATTCTAACATGCGAATATTATAGTATTTGAATTGCACAACATTCAACGAATATTTTCTCCAAACACTAAACTTGCTGGACCCATAGGAAAAATGCTAGACTTGATTCATATTAATAAAAAAACTAAATAAATTTTGGCCTTTTTTGAGATAAATTAAATTTTCTTTTACACAAAATATTCAAAACTAAATTTTTACAAGTCCTCCATAAAAACCTTTATAAATGGTGAAATTTCTAGATGTTTCCAAATGTTATTAAATTATAATAAGTAATATATTAAGAAAAATTTCTAAATTGATTACCATTTAATCACGCCCACTATTTACAATAATTAAAAAAGGTGTTCCGTGTTTTATTCGTCTCATATATGTCAACAATTAGTGTAAGTTTGTTACTGATACGATATACTTTTTTCTGTGGCCGTTCAGTTGATTTCGGAAGCCTCATATACGGGTATGTGAGTATGGTGCACACATGTGGGTGTGTGTGTGTATGTGTGCAGACACCAACCACAGCTATTATTAAAACCGCGACATTTAACAAGTAAACACTCATAAAACTGGCTATAATCAAACACAAAACTAATATTTGTGGTTTTATTAAAAAAAAAATCCTCTTCTCAATGCCTGCTATAGCTGTTAGGCTATAATAACTGAATATATATACCAAGATGGATCGAAAAATGCAAATTTCCCATTCAATAGCAAAAAATGACAAATGCATTTTAAAGTTTTAAATTAAACTATATTTTAAAAATACCCATATAGAAATTGACAACCGTAAAAAAAAAAAAATACTGGCAAACCGCTGATATTTTTGTAAAACCCACCATGTTAAAATTTACCAAAGGTACAACTACACTCAAAAAAATAAGTTAGTAGAAAAGTTAGTAAAACGTCTTGTAAATCAGGTATACTATTTTTTAGCAAAATTTTTTGCTAAAATCGTGTTTTCAGCTAAAATTTTTGTTATACTTATTCAGCACTTAACTGTTTTATACTAATGCTTTACTAATATACTAATGTTTTACTAATTAATTTTGCTAAAAAAAAATTGTGCTGATAAGCACATTAATAGTGTGGACGACAACCAGATTGAAAGATATACGCAGAATGAAGTAGATGTCGCGGCATGTCAAGATGTAGTAGAGAAGAGGAAAATGATACTAAAAAGTACAACTCGAATAAGACATATAAAAAAATCAACCATGGAAGACTTTTGTATCTGTTTTTCATACATAAAACAAAATTGAGGATTAAAATAACTTAAATTTGCATTGTCACCGGCTTGTGAAAATAATTGTCTATTAATTAAATAAAAGACAAAATAGACAGAGTAAAGTGAAAGACAAAGACACACATCTTAGGTAGGTTTTTTTATGGTTCCTTTTTCTTATTGCAAAAAGGGTTGTTTTTTTCGTTTCGTTTGTTTTTGTTTATTTTTTCATTTCGTTTCTATAATTATCTTCGGCAGTTGCGATAGCATCATTTAAACGATAACATCATTTATACAACCATTGATGTAAGTAATTGAAAGACAATTTTTGTTATGTTATATATATTTATTTCTATATATTTTCAGATATTAAATAAATTCATGTCGTCAATGTGGAAAAATGAAAATTTTTATATTTCGTTATTATAGTAAATTATTTTTAAAAGAATCACAAAAATATGTTTTATGATTTTCAGCAAATAAATTAACTAAATTACAATTTTTCTACAAATTTTTTGCGTTTTTTTCAGTCTACTAAAATTCAGCAAAAAATTCATTAATTTTTAGCAAGGGTTTTTTATTTCTTATCTACTAAGTGTTAGCAAAACTTTTGCTGAATCTACAAATTTTGTTGCTAAAAATCAGCTCGCTGATTTTCAGCAAAAGATTTTGCTGACATTAGCAACTTTTTTGCAAGCATCCTCCTGACTAAAATTTTGCTGACTCAGCAAAATTTTTTGCTGACTTTACTAACTTTTTTTTTTGAGTGTAATATTATACTAGAAAAAACACTATTTTGTTTGCAAGGCATTTGTTTTGCCAGTACCACGCTCAAAAATTCTTTGCCAATATTGTTTTTATCAACATTACCACCAATTAGAAGCATTTTTTTAATATTTTGTTATATTTCACACATTTAAATATAATACTAAGACACATTTAAATATAATACTGAACTGATGCTTTTTATATTGAGTCAATTTAAGCAATTTTAAAAGCACAAAATTTTTGGAATTACTAACCTTATGCCAACGGTGGCAAATTTGTTCAAACCAACGGTTGGCCACTGTTATCAATCATGTAACAGGAAAATACTATCAAGATCGTTAATCTCCCTTTCTGTCAGCGCATAACCGACCGTCACCGACGCTTTGCCTACACCGTGCCGATTGTATTTTCTGGCTGGGTAGGATTAGCGCATTTCAGAAACTATTAAATCATCTTAAAAAATAATTTTTTCAGAATCAAACTTTTTCCTGATTTGCATTTTTTGAAAATTAAAATAACCAAGATTAAGAAAATATTCTTTCAGAAAAATTTTTATTTCGAAAAAATATAACTTTGTTGAAAAACTTGTATAGGGGTGCATCAATCGGGAGTTCATCATGAGTTTTCGGTTTTAACTAAAATGTCTTTTTCGATTAAAATGATAATGCAAAGAAAATTTGTATTTCATAAAACTTGAGCTGAAATAGTATAACAAGTTATTTTGTTCTTAATCAGCATCTAGCTCTTCCACACCTTTTGTTATAGAAATTTCCTAATTTTCAGTTATCGATCCATACTAATGCTTGCAAATGTGTATTTTAACAATTTAATATAAAACTAGGTTAAAAACAGAAGTAACATTTGGGCAAAATAAGGGCAATAATAGTGAGTATGAATACTAAACTCATACACTTTTATGTTGTACATATTAAAACCAAAGCCAGGGATGTTATTTACACAAAGTTTCATTAATTGCACTTAAAATGCTTTTTGGTACCAAACTGGTTTTTTCATAATTTATAAAAAACTTTAATCCAATTATACGGTTATGAATATGCGGAACCATAACACTCCAAATCCGAGCTTTTAAATAAGAACTCTAAAACATGTAAAAAACATATTTTTCACATGTTTTTAACCCTTTTCTAGCCACGTTTTAATTACTGGACAATAAGTGGAAACCGACACCTATTCCTAAGTGTATATTAATTTATATTTTCATTTTGCAGTGGAGATATTTTGGACATAAGCAGCTTTTAAATTGATTTTATAGAATTTATAGTAATTAAATGTGCTAAAGTCCCAAAACTTATTTAACAAATTGTGAAAAGCAATCTGATGTAGGCGTGTCCCTATTCGGATTTCATTCCTGCCTAAGGAAATCTTCAGGGGACTTTGTTATTAGAATTTCTAGAGATATTTGTTATGTTAAATCACAAACTCAATGAGAATTTCTTGTCCTCGTCTAGGAGCGAGATTCAAAATTTAAAATATCAAAGAAAAAACACAAACAACAACAAAAAATTGTCACAATTGGCTTTGTCATCTTCCAAATACTACTCTGTTTTTTTGACAGACCTAGCAATGTAGTGACGTTTATTCAAGTAAATCAACAATAGAAAATCATATGTTTTCTATTAGTGTCAGTTACATTTAAATTTGCACAAGCACCTGCAGATTTGTTATTTAAATTTATTTTCATCGGGATAAACATTAATTGCATTTATAGTAATTAAATGTGCTAAAGTCCCAAAACTTATAGAAGTTTAGGACTTTTCCTGCCGAAATATTTAAATTGGGATTTTTTTTAATACTTTTTTCACACAATATTAAAGTATACACAATATTTTGAAATTTTTAATCAACGATTTAATTATATTTAAGTTAATTTCAATATCAAATTTATTTTATATGAACATAAACTCTTGTTAAAAAAAAATGTATTTATGGTAAAATTCATAGAATTTTTTTAAAAACCTTTTTTAATTATAAAAATAAAATGTTTCGAAACTCTTCGAGTTTCATCTTCAGGGAGTATAATGGATTTTAAATAAAAACACAAAATTCTAAAAATTAACGTTGTTTATAACTCGTCATCATATATTGCACTGACGAGTTATAAACAACGATAATTTTTAGAATTTTGTCTTTTTATTTAAAATCCGTTATACTTCCTGAGGATGAAACTCGAAGACTTTCGAAATATTGGAAAATAATAAGGAAGAATTTTAATTAAAGAAAAATCAAGTCCCCGAGCTCAAACATTTTATTTTTATAATTAAATTGGAAAGGTCGAAAAAAAACAACTTTAATATTTTTTAATATTTGTTGTTTCTAAATAAATAAATGTAGCAAATTATAAAATGTTGTATAAAGAAGAAGCTGTTACAATTTATGGTAACATGAAATTCAAATACTTTTCAAAAGTTTGTTTTATATTTGATTTTAATAAGATTTTTTGAAAATCAGTATTAATTAATATTACTCATATGCTATGGTGAATAATATTTAATATTTGGTTATTTGCATGCAATTAATGCCAGCTAGAATTACAAATAAAATTTTAAGATAAATCATAAACAATAGAGTAATTTTCTGTTTAAATATTAGGGTGATTTAAGGTGATATGGCAACAAATTTTTTCTAGCTCTTTAAGAGACCACATCAACGATTTTTTAAATCGTTTAATAGACACATCTTAAAGAGTGATTAGTGGAACTTGTCAATTTTCTCATGTGTTAGTTACTTAAATTTTTAAGATTTTTGCAAAAAAATACATTTTGGTGTGAAGTGAGAAAATTTTGGAGTTAATTGTCAATATACATAAACCTCGCAAAATTAAAAAAAAAATATGTTTAATTCAAAACTATAATTTCAAATATTAATTTGGTGCACCGAAAATTTCCAAATTTTTTTTAACTCGTTTTGACAACAAATTATATAAATTTTAAAA
Organism: Delia radicum; assembly: GCA_021234595.1. NCBI lineage: Eukaryota > Metazoa > Arthropoda > Insecta > Diptera > Anthomyiidae > Delia > Delia radicum. The sequence goes on from CM037854.1 coordinate 228,106,666, forward strand.
TGAAAAAGTTCAAAAATCACCTTAATTTAAAAAAGAATTGCCAAAATTAAAAAAAAAAAAAAAAATAGTCGCTAATCTCAAACAATATCGACAAAATTTAAAAATAACAATCACCAAAAATTAAAAAATTTCCAAAATATAAAAAATAATCAATTTAAAAAACGACAAAATTTTAAAATAATTTCAAAAATGTTCCAATTTTTTTGACGATTTTTTCAACTTCCACAATTTCTTTAATCTTGGTGATTGTTTTTTTAATATTTTAATTTGTAATTTAGGCGATATTATCGAATTTTAATAATTTTTTAATTTTTTTTAATTTTTTTTAATTTTGTGGGATTTTTTGCAATTTTAGTTAAAGTTTTATTAGCATCTACTAAAAATTAGTTTGAAGCTAAAAACCAATATTCACTTAAATGTTTAATTGATATGATTAAAATCTTAATTGAAAGTAAATCAATTAAATAGTTTCTAATTATTTTAATTGATACTACAATTTAATAGCAACGAATTCAATTAAAAGTTTTATTGAACTAACAACTATTTTAGGAAAAATAAAAAACTATGTCGTGCGCCCCGGTAGGCTAGCTGGTAGCGTGCTGGCTTATCAGTGCGGTGGTCGTGGGTTCGATTCTAGTGCTCGGTTAGGGTAATAGTATATAATTTGTAATTATATGATTTTTAATTAATAAAAAAAAAAAAAAAATAAATAACAAAGGAAAATATATATAAAAAAAAAATTAAAATATAAAATGAAATATATTATTCTTTTTTTAATTTTTCTCTTAAGTTCAACAAAAAAATTGACATTTACATAATATTCTACTAACACAACATAAATAAGTTCTTATATTGCTTATATTTCTATTAATATGTCCAGTAAAATGCTATAAAAATGCACACCAAATTGAACATATTCACAAAAAATCGCATATTTTTAACAATTAGCAATTTTTTGGGGATCTAAGTTTAGTTCATTCTAAAGATATGTAAATAAAGTATTTTTGTAAAACTTTTTAAATTTAAAAGTGTATTTAAAAAAGTACCTAAAATTGTTATGTTCTCATAGCTTTTGACAACCCTTTTACATCGGCATTTTAAGAGACCACAACAATACATGATTATTTAACCAATTGATAGAATTCGAAAGGGTTTAAAGAAAAATATTTTAGTATTTGAATAAAAATAAAATATAACAAATAGTAATATGTAAAAACTGAACAAACAATATATACAAAATGTATATTTTGAATGAATATGTCCGTATGAGGATATGTATAGATTTATTCTCTTTGCAATAGGGGAGTTCAAAATTAAAAAAAAAAAATAGTTTTACCTGTAAAGATATGCTAATCAAATAAAAATAGAGTATCTATCTATCTATATTATTTATTTTTTTAAAAGAAAATTTTTTAAAAACAAATCTAGCTTTAAAAAAATGTATAAAAATTTATATATATTTAAATTAGGGCCCCTCTAATACTCGTATAGACACAATAATTGTAAAATGTTGTAACATAAAAAATATTTTAGTTGCATATCAAATATATATGATATCAAAACATAAAGGTATAAAATTGTAAAATATGAATATTTACCTTTCAATGATAAATAAAATATGCTAACTACCAATTTTTTATATCAGCGTTTAAATTTAATTAAATTTTTTAACAAATATTGTATGTAAATCTGAGTTTTCCTTAATAACTACCAAAAAAAAAAAGCGATAAAAAGTTAAACAAGTTATAGTGGGTTCTGTTTTGGAAATTGGACTTATGCTTGTTTTAAAATAATGGTTTATATATTGTATATGTTATTAAGTTTTATGAAATCTAAAAATGAAGTTTTGTTTTTATTTTTAAATATAACATATATTCAAATATTTATGTAACAATGTATTTTAATATTAAATTTCTATTTATCTACAAATCCATTAAATCTAGCTTATATGAACAAGTTTTATATAACAAATACCACTACAACTGAAACAAATATAAAAATAAAATAATGCCATAAAATATTTATTTTTTTATTTATGAATAAAAATGAAAATACTAATTTGTACAAATAGAAATTAGGCAATTTTGACAAATTCTATTTGTCATTTAAAATTTATAAAGCTTATCAAAATTTTTAATGAATTATTTTGCAATAAAATATTAAACAAAAATCAAACTTTGCTCTCTGGCAATTCTTCCCTAACTATGTAAGCGCCATCTATCGAATATACAAAGAATATATCATAGATGTAGCATCACTTACAACATATGGGAAAACAGAGGACATTATTTTATTTTTTATTTTATTTATTAATATCGATACAAAGAAAGCCCTCATTAGAGTGAGATAAGTTTCTAAAAATAGAACTGTTGTGTTGTTGGAGTTGTACTTCTGAGATTATGTATGCAAGCACAAAAACACCGTGTATTGAATAAAAACTAGGTTTAATCACAACAAAACACGACCTGACGATAGATCAGTGGGCTAAAGCGCTCTGTCTAACGTGTAGTGCGAGTGCATGTGGCATTAGAAATCAATTTATCTATACCACGGTCAGTGATTGCACAGAAAATTTCATATAGACGCAATCGAACAAATAAAAACATAACAAATATTAAATTATTCAAAAAATAGGGTCACTGACGAAGGTTCAATACCAGAAACTGCACAGTCTGATTCAGAAAATTGAAAATTTGCAATGTAGTTATTATTTTTAGAAAATACACTCATTCTTCTCTACCACGTCTCTCACAAAATATTTTTTGTTGTAAAATTATATAAGAATGTGTATGGAAAGCAGGATATTTTTTATTTTTTTTTTTTTTTGTTAGACCAACACTCAGGGGATGCCCCCTATAATGCAATACATTGTGTTGATATCAGGAAATTAGGTTATGGGGAGGAGGAAAGAGGGAGTAGTGTTTGTGAATATTTGATTTGAATTTCGCTACATTGTAAGTGACAGGGAAGACCTCCGCGGGAAGTTTATTCCACATACGGCTAGTACGGCTGATGAACGAATTTTCCCTGTAATGCGTGTGCGGTTCACTGGACAATCGACTTCAAACGGATGAGCTCTGCTAGATAAGCGAGTCTTTCGAATGAAAATACGGGCCCTGGGGATAAGTTCACTATCTCAGCAGAACAATTTCCATGGTAATATCGATAGAACAATGTTACACAACCCACATTCCGACTATGCTCCAATGAGTCAATAGAGCTTGATACCATCTCGTCATTGATGAGCGCCGACGCCCTCCTTTGCACACGGTCCAGAAGCTCCAAAATAGACTTTGAAGCCCCTGCCCATATATGGGAGTTGTATTCCATTTTCGGTCGGATATAGGTGGTATAAATATTAAGTAAATCGGAAGGAGTGAAGTACTTCTTACACCGTCTCAGGAAACCGAGACACTTGAATGCTTCTTTCGACACCTGGAAAACGTGCTTATTCCAACGGACATCAGACTGAATCATCATGCCTAGAACATCAAAAGTATCCAATTCTTCAATATTAATACCACCCAATTGAACAGGTGACAGCGTTAAATTCAAGGACCTATGGGTTAACATACAACATTGGGTCTTGTGCGCATTAAATTCTACCAAATTCGCACGACCCCACTCAGAGATTGTAGAAAGATCATAGTTGAGTGTATCATTCATATTCTGCCTTTGTCAGAACAACGCAGACTTTCGTCAAATGATTATTCAGTTATTTTACAGAAGATATTGTCATTTTGACATTTTTTCGAATTTTCAGTGTAGCAATTAATAACAACCAGTCTCACAAAAGCATCGATAAACTTTACATAGAAAAAAACTAAAAATGTGTTTCAATTAAAATATTTATTGAATCAATTAATATTTTAATTGATTTTGCACCTATCACGGCAATGATACTATCAATTAAAACTTTTATTGAAAATTAAGAAGAAAAAAAGTTATAAATAACTTTTACAAAAAAAAAATATATATGATACTCACAAAAAAAAGTGTGTGAACTATACGTTGGAATGTGTGTTTTTTTCAATGCTGATTCTGTTTGTATGTTTGTTTTGTTTGTTAACTTCCAATGTATTTGGTATTATTGAAAATTTTCTATTTAAGCATACAGTGTATGAAAAAATAATATGATAATTACGTCTAAAATAAAATATGTATTTATATATTTAAAAGTTAATTAAAATATTAACTGATTCAATTAAATATTTGTTTAGAAATAAATTAAATTCAAATCAAATCTTTAATTAGATATTTTAGGTTGATAATTTTTTCTGTGTACTTTTTAATATTGTTCCAATTGATGTTAATTTTGTTATTTTCTTTTTTTTTCCAGCACGATGACCCATAGTTTAATGACTTTGGATATATCCGGGAATAAAATGCAACAAATACCCTATGAAGCATTACAAAAACTACATTCTCTTACAAGGCTAGTGGCTCAAAAGGTAAATTATGAAATTTTTTTGCAAAGCAATTGATTTGCGTATAATTTTATACTTAATTTTCTTCAAAAAATATATAAGTTTTTTGTGGAATTTATTTTTCTCTATCTCTTAACAAATATATTTCAAGTTTCTTTTGCCATATTTGTTTAAGCCAATTTATGTTGTCAAGACTTTTTCACGAAAAATGTTTGCTATATTAGATTATTTGCTATGGGCATTATTTTAAACTTCCATATGGGGAATGAGGAGTCAATTGTCCTAAAAGTGACTGGTTAAAGAAGCACTTATCACAGGACTGGTATAATTTAATACTGAAGTGGGTTAAGCAAGCAGTGTCAATTGTCCTTAACTTACCAATCCTGTGACTGGTAAAGTTAGGACATACCACTTAACCAGAATGCTTATTAACAAGAAAAAAGCCAGTTGGCCAGAACTTTACCCATTGGAAGCTGTTTAATTTTCGTTTAGTTTATACGACATGGGCCGTTTGCAACAGTCTTGTGGTATGTCCATCTTTGGTTAGTCCTGTGGCATGCCACTATGTGGTTTAAAAGCAGGATAAATGACCCCCTCCTATGACAAGCCAATGTTAAAGTCGCCAGTTGTTTACATAGGGTAGGGTTTAGCAGAAGACTGGTGTCTGGCATGAAGGGACCGATCCTGTGGCACACGTAGAACCGGTCCAATTCCCCATAGGGTTATAATTAAAAACTTATTTCCAAAAAAAAAATTATTCGCAATATATGGCATCATTTTTTTTTAGATAATATTGTTTTTAAGACAATTTTAATTTTCTACTGAAGGCTTTAAAAGATTTTAAAATTAAAAAAATCTGTAACTTTTTCTTTCCATTTAAGTTCCTTAATTTTATCTGCGTGCCTATACATTTTTAAAAAACCTTTGTATTTTTTTAATTTTTTCAGAAATCATATAACATCATTAGATGTCAATTGGGAGGCGCAATATGATACACTACGTTCACTGCATTTAGCCGGTAATGATATTACCGAAGTCTCACCCTCATCACTACATGAAACAGCAAATGGTATAAATCATCCCTCATCGGCGGCCATACAAACTATAACCAGAGATGAGAATATTAAAGGATCACACATAACTTCTAATACAATACCGGGCATGGGTCATCTGGGGAATGGACATCAAATGGGAAAGCCATTTAATCGATTACAAAAATTACTATGGCTAGATTTATCCAATAATCGCATATACCATATATCACCGAATTTTTTACCCAGAAGTTTAATAACTATAGATCTCTCAGGAAATTTATTAGCCACATTTCCACATCAGCTCTTCGAACATTTATATGAATTGAGAATAATATCTTTAAGAGATAATCTATTAAGAAGTGTCCAAAATAAAGAACTACGACAAGTAAGAATGCATTTGGAAAAATTAGATATGGCAGAAAATTTAATTGATAACTTGGATACAGATTGTTTTCAAACCAATTATTCGGATGTGCATATACGGGCCTTAAATATGGAAAAGAATTATATTAAATGGTTACCCGCAGGGGTATTTAAAGATATTGGTATTGTTCATTTGGTATTGGCCTTTAATGTTATAGAACGTATACATATACAAGCTTTTGAGGGCATCGACGATACCTTGGAATACTTGGATTTAGAAAGAAATTATTTAAATACGGTGCCAGGAGCTATCAGAAAGTTGACTAAATTAAAATATTTATATTTAACTTCCAATAATATTTGCCAATTGCAAAATTTACCCGAAACTACTGAACATTTAAGGGTATTATCACTATCGGGTAATAATTTTACCATGATACCAGTAGTGGGATTAAGAAATTATACTAATTTATCGTATTTAAATATGGGTTATAATTCTATAACCGATATACCAGAGGGTATATTTTCGGTGGACTCTTGGGGTTCTAATCTGCAGACTATATTGCTAAGGAATAATAAGATTACCCATTTACATCTGGGCTCCTTTGCCGGATTGGATCAAATACAAGAAATTTCTTTAAGTTTTAATGATATTAATATACACCATCCCATGATTTTTGAAAATGTTTCAAAATCTTTAAAGATCTTAGAATTATCATTTGCAGTCTTTCCAGCCAGATCAATGGAATCGATTGATCCTTTAGATGCTTTATATCCTTTATCACAACTCATGTGGCTTGGTTTGGATAATAATAATTTAAAGAGTTTAAATAATGAAAGCTTTTCAAATATGAGAGAGTTATCGTATATAAATTTAGGTTTTAATCAATTGAAATCATTACCCAAAGGACTCTTTATACCCGAAGTACATTCTCATTTGGTGGAAATTGATTTGGGTTATAATGCTTTGGAGAAAATAGCCACAAAAACTTTTCTTAATTTGGGTGATTTGCAAACCTTAAACTTACAGTCTAACAAGATTAAGAGTATAGAGAAAAATGCTTTTTATAATTTGGAATTTTTACGTTACATCGATTTGTCGTTCAATAAAATTTCAAATATTTCCCATCAGGCTTTGACTATTTTGCCTAATTTGGCTTCCTTGGATTTGATGTTCAATAATTTATGCTCATTTTCTTTAAAATCTTTTCATTTTGTTTCAAATACTACCACGCCTTTGAAACTGAATTTAACATATAATAAAATTGCTTACTTTGAGGACCAATTGACTTCCTATATGTATATATATCATCTGGATATCAGTAATAATTTCTTATCAAAAACTGATAGTTTTTCTAATTTGGCTAATACCTTAAGATTTTTAAATCTGGCTAATAATGATATACAATCTCTGGCCAATCATGCATTTGGTGATTTGGAGTTTTTGGAAATATTAAATTTGGCAAATAACAACATTACTACCCTAAGAAGAAGAAGTTTTCAGGGTTTAAATTCTTTACAAGAATTGGATTTAAGTTGTAATAAATTGGATCAACTGCAAGTGGAGCAATTTTCAAATCTTAGGAAGCTCAGAATACTTAAAATAAATTCAAATAAATTAAAAGCCCTACCCAGAGAGGTATTTATGAATACTCGCTTAGAGTACTTGGATATATCGGATAACCAATTGACAGTATGGCCCGTGCCGGCCTTTTCTGATGTTGGTTTTACTTTACGCAGCATACAAATGTCTTCAAATATATTGGAGTACCTCGACTCTAGTATGTTCATTAATTCTCAATTTCTCTACGACATTAACTTGAATAATAATAAAATTACCGTCTTACCCGATAATACATTTAGTTTTCTGAACAACCTCACCAATTTGGATTTGTCGGCAAATCCTTTGGTTACCACCAATCTTAAGGAAATATTTTTACATACTCCTCGTCTTCGTAGACTTAAAAATATATAATATGGGTTTATATATCTTGCCACAATTAAATTTGCCATTACTTTCCTATCTTGATGTCTCTGGCAATTATTTACAGGAGCTTTCTTCTCTGCACGAAATGCGTCAATTACGTTTTGTTAATATTTCCCATAATAAAATTGTAAATGCTTCTTGTGCCGTAGAACATTTGCCCAATTCGGTAAGAGTTTTGGATTTGGCTCATAATCCTTTGAGAAGAATTTCTATTCACGATATGGCATCGCTAAGACATTTATCTGAATTGAATCTGCTAGATGTTAAAATTATAAATCCTTTAGCTTTTGCCAAACTAAAATCTTTACGGAAATTACAATTGACCGCCCATACCAATATGGGGGAAATAGTTTCCCGCATACCCGGTTTACAAGAGCTTAAACTTCACTGCCTTGACGCCAATATCGGATCTCAATTATTTCAAAAACTTTCCAACAACACTAAATTACAGCTGGTGGAAATTTATGGTTCCAATGTTCAAACTATATCTCCCGATGCTTTAGATGGTCTCTCACGCAATCAAAAGCTGCAGATTAAGATATCTCATACAAAAATCTCTGATTTACCTCCCGGTATTTTCTATACCCTTCGTTCAGTGCCTCATTTATCTATAGATATTTCACATAATAAAATCAATGCTTTAGCGGCGGATAGTTTTTATCCGAATAAGACCTATTGGGATACTGTGGGTACGCGCAGCATTATCGGTGGTTTGGATACTTCTCACAATCCGTTGGAATGTGAATGTGGTTTGGTATGGTTTGGTCATTGGCTGAGAAGATGGTTACGGGAATCGGCTCAAATAAAAGTTATACAAAAGGATGATATGAAGAAAATGGTGCAGGTAAGTTTTTTTAAAAAAATATATATAATTACTATTAGCAAGTCTTCCGATGATAGAAAGTGAAAGTTAGATTATAATATTGGAAGTGGCCCAACAAAATTTCCTGTTTCAAAGACTACAGAGAAACTTATGTATGAGTGCAAGAGATCTTTTGTTCCTTTATAACCTCCTCTACTCGCGGTTCAAAAGCAACCGATTCTATAACTTGGTTCCCTTTGATACAATTCCGAAACAATTTTTAAAGTTGTTTCTATAGTTTAATTTTTTAGAAGAAGTGCGGTTAACACCCGATTATAAAAATATCAATCTTCATTTCAACTTGCAGGGGCATTCATAAGATTGCGAATTTAAAAAAAATAGAAATGAATCATTGTTCCGAATCAGAATTATATCAAATGAAACGTAGATCAACTGGCATTGGAATACTTAACAAACGAAATGAAATGGAACTAGGAACGATATGGAACCCACTGGAAAATTAAACACAGCTATCGAAATGGAACGGAACGGGCATCGAAATATGTACTCACATAAATTGCTTAAAAATAAATATCAAGTGGATCCTTTGAGATCTCTCTCGGGACAATCCTAGTTGTATCTTACATTGTTTTAGAGACAATGGAAATTAAAAAAAAAGAAATTTTACAAAAAAATAAACGGGAATGAGATGGGGACAATGAAGTTATCCCTGCTAGGCGCATATTAGTATCCTGACACGAGAGTTTGGTGGAAATATGCGCAACCGCAGGTCTCTTCCAGAAGAATGCATAGAAGGTTATGGAGTGTCTTACCCTGTCGGATGAAAATTTGAGAAGATTTGGACGAGTAAAAATTTATGATGTCCTAGGTCAAGTACTACGAAGGCCATACATACTCTAAGCTTGGTTATGAGAAGAAACTAAAATGTGAAAGCAGAAGAGAGAGTCCTCTTGTAGCTTACTTGAGTCTTTTCTTGTAATTTGGGGTACCCCTTAAATTGTTTTCCATTTGTTCTCAAACTCACGTATTATTTAATTTGTTTTGTGTTTTGGATTGTATTGACCCCAACAAATTGCGTCCAAAGTTGTCAATGTTTTTTTAGTTTTCCAAAATATTTTTTTTATATTGTGTGGCATATCGAATTTATACAATTTTAATATAATTATCACAATTATGTTGAAATTTTTTAAAACGGTCCAAGTATTGGCAAGTTGTAGCGACATATTTGTCTTTGAAAATCCCGCGATTTTTTTAGATATTTGCTTTTGCTAATAAAACACAGATAATTTTTTTGAGTCTTAATAAACTACTCTTTCATTTGTGTATAATTTTAAATGTTGGTTTTCCAAATAATCAAGCTCGAGGTCTAAATTAGTTGTTTTTTAAGTATTTTATTTTTATAAAAATTCCTTCATCAAGCCAATGTTTCGAAAAGCTTCGCTATTCATCTTCTGGGCGGATATTGAATGTTTACACACAAAACTTAAGATGTGCTTGTTTACTCCTCGTCTGTATTAAAAGCAGTGCTTTTATAGTAAAAATAGAAGAAAATAGTAAAAATAGAAGAATAGTAAAAATAGAAGAAAATCTTTTGTTTTTAAGCATTTTGAGGTAATTTTTTAATAACTAGTTAAAAAACTATATGTTTAGTAGTTTTAAAAGAACATATTCCTTTGATTTTTATGACAAAATAGCGTGAGTGTATTTTTATACTTAAATTTTATAATTTGGTTTAATTACAAATATTTATTTAATTTTTTCTTTTCTATTTTCATTTAAAAAAAAAAAAAAAGCTTCCTTTAAATTCTTTTGATTTAAGAGTAAGCATGTATTTTTCTATTATTTGTTATAATTTAAAATAATATATAACTTCCAAACTGCAATATGATTAACAACATAATTTTTTTTTTCCTCATTTATTTTCTATTTCTAGAGAGCCCGTGCCAATACCTGCCATGATCCCACCTCTGGCAAACAACTGCCGATATTAGAAATCTTTCCTGAAGATTTACTATGTCAAGCCAGTGCATTAAGTAGTTCTAGTGAAAAACTCTTTCTGATCTCATTTTTGGTCATTGTAGTGCCATTATTTGGTATGACACTTTGATAATCTTAAAAATTATATAAAATTTTGAAACTTAAATCTTTAATTTTATAGAAAAAATAATGCTTTTTTTTTGTAACTGTATAAATTATATAAAAGGTTCTAATGTTAAAAGTATAAATCTAGGATTAAAGTTAAATTGTATTTACTGTATAATATTTTTAAATTTTATAAATATTAAAGATAATGTGTATATAATATTATATATATATATATATATAAATATAAATATGCAAAGGAAACGATATTAAAAACCCCCAAGAAATTGTTAAAGTTTTATACCCCCTAACAAAGATAGTTACACTTGAATTATAAAAAAAACGTAAGAACAACTTAAGTAATGTTATGCCATTTATGGAATTTATCATATAAGTTATCATATAATTATTAATAATTAATAGTAAATGAAAAAGGGCCATTGATTCCTAAAAAAAAAATACTTAATGTATTGTAAAACCATATTTATAAATATTTAAATACAAAAATCACTATAATATAAATAATATATTTAAAACAAAATATTTAGTTTCAAATTTAGCCATGCATTACAATTAACACTATAGTTGAATAATATAAAAAAAGTTATATAAAATTTAATTAGTTGAACTATTCAAGGGCAAAAAAACTAGCAAAACTAACAATCCTTTAGCGATGACAGCATTTACATGCAGAAAAAAGAGCAGCATGTTATGATAGTTGAAGTTAATATGATACGTATAATCATATTATGATCCTATTTGTTGATAAAATCTTCCCTAGCGATCATTATATGATAAAAAAAATCATGTTTATGATTGTTATGTTCATAATATGATAATTTCTTCTACCCAATAATGTTCAATCATATTTTTTCTCTGTGTATAGAAACTTTATGGTTGGTGGAATGTCCCTTAAAATGTAGATTTTCGTTCATTATAGCCCCCAGTTTTATTGCAAGTAGTTCCAAATGGAAGAATTCGATTTTTTTTTAAACCTTAACCTTCGACTGAAAATGGCCAATTTTTTCAAAAAATGTATTTTTATTAAAAAATTACAACATTAGATATTTGAAAATATTTAATGTTTTATTTCATTTATGCCATTGATATACTCAAAATTATTCAGATATTGGATTCTGACTTCATTGGATATCGTTAACCCAATTTAACCTGGAATGAATAATGACCGACGAATTTGATAAAAATCCAATAACTTTTTAATTAGTTTTATTTTTTTTAATTAGTTTTAAAGATTTTTTAAAATGCCTAATTTGAAGATGTCGATTGCTATAACATGAAAAAAATTTAAAACTTATATATCGTATTTGTGTGGAGCGACTCCTTTTCAGGATATTTTATGAAAATTTATTTTGTTACATTTTGAACAAAATTTTAATATTTTCATCAATTTGGTTTTTAATTTTGACTAGACTGTACTTGTGTTTAATTTTATTTAAAATTTGTTAACCCTTAGTGGACTGGGGACAAAAAAATCAATGGAACATAATTTAATCATACATACCAAATTGCAAAGCTTTTCAATTGAAGGGCTTATTGTAAAAAACTGGATAAGCCACTATGACTATTTTCTGGGTTTCGCTGTTTTCCAGACATCCATTAACAATTGTTTGCAAGAAGTCTAGCTTAAACACTTACCACACCTACCTAGAGTATAAAGTCATGCTATATTAAAATTTCTATACTCTTTCCAACTTTAAAAGGAGAAATAAACCAAAATATAATGTGGCTTATCAAGTTTTTACAATAAGCCCCTCAATTGTTCATAAAAACTTTGAACTTGATTTAAATAAGTATTTTATGTAACCCACAAAGGGTTAATGTTTTCACTTTTGACACAAGAAGACCCACAAGGAAATTTATACAATAGTTTCTTTCAGATTTTAATTATATTTGGATAAGTAAGCAAGGGAACTAAACTAAAGAACAAGCGTAATTATTTATCGTGCCAATTTTACTTGCAAGGATTAAAAACTTGGGGTTCAAAAGGGCCAAAGGAAAACAATAACATATGCGTATTTCAATTTTGTTTGGTAAAAAGATTTTTGTATAGTTTTCTTTGGAATAACTTAAAAAAAAGAAACTGAAGGACTTCTTGGCCCAACCTTTTTAACCCTTCAAAGTAAGATTGGTACGATAAAGAATTGCGCTTGTTCGTTAATATAGAACCCTTTAACGAATATGAAAATTTAATCAAAATCTGAAAGAAGTCATTCTGTAGAGTGGGTTTTTTTTGGTCAAAAGTGTACACTTTAACCCTTTGTAGAACAAGTTGCATTAAATAATTATTTGTATCAAGTGGGTGGGGTTAGGACAAATCGATTTTCAAGGGATACCCTAATGGATAGAGAATAAAATTTGAATCATTAAAGGTATTTATATTGATAGATTTAGTATTTGAAACAGATTTTGTTAGCTGAACATTTTGTAAATAAATATTTAAAATAGTAAACAAAAATTTTAAGATAAATATTTAGTTATAAATATTAAGAGCTAATATACATAAGTAGGTATAAATATTATAAAATAAAATTTAATCGTTAATTTATTTATTTTATTTATTTTTATTCTATTTTTCCTATTACCCTAACCGAGCATTAGCTTCTATGGCTTTCGGCGTGTTGTAGCGAAAACAGACCAGTGCCTCTGGTGAATCGAACCCACGACCCCCGCACTGATAAGCCAGCACGCTACCAACTAGCCTACCGGCTAGATTGAAGCTTACCAAGGAAGACTTTAGTCGTACTAAAAACTCTCTGGGTGCTCCCATTCCATATTCTTTGTTTAAATTTACATATTTTGCGTTATAATCATATTTTTTATATTGAAGAGTAAATTAAATATCCAGCATTGGCGTTTTTTTTTTAACAAAAATAAACACACTTCCAAGAATTAATTTTACAAATTTCCTAAATTTTTACCGTAAATAATTTCTTACTATTTTTTTTTTTTATTTTATACTATAAAAACTAAAACTTTTCTTAAATAATTTCAAATAAAAACAATTTTAACTTTAATTTCAAAAGACAATCGTGATACTAATTGTAGAACAAACAAAAAAAAAACTATTGCAACTAATAGTTAAAATTTAAAACTTTAACCAAAAAAAAAATACAAAGAAAAGTTGAAAAAAATGTAAAAATTAAGTTCAAGCAAGAAATATAAATAGCTACCACACTCACACATTACAAAAAAAATAAAAAATTGTAGAAAAAAATAAATAAAATTAAGTTTTTAGTTATTGTAAATATTATATAAAAAGTCCAATTTTTTAAAAACCACAAAAAAGCAAACAAAAAACATTATAAAAATAATACTTAATTCAAAGAACTGATGCATTTACATTACAAATGAACTACATAAACAAAATCTAACCTGATATTTTAGTTTATATTTTAATGAAAAAATTTAAAAATAATAATTAAATCATACTAAAAAATACTATTTTGTTTAAATCAATAAAATATTATTTTGATTAGTTTAAAAAATATATATTTTTTTTTTTAAAGAAACTTTAAAATTTATTTTGTTAATTTATTTTTAATCTAATTAATTTTAATATAGTTTTTAAATTTAGGCAATTAAACAAACCACACTTTGTAAATAATTATGACACAATATTAATAATTAAAAATACACGAATTTTTAACCAAAACAAATAATAACGAAAATGGAAGCATGTGAATAATAATTATAAATTAAATGAATAAAAATAAAAATAAAAAATAACTTGAAAATATAAAATATTAAACCGACACATTTGTAATTTAATTAAAACTGTTGAAAGGTAAGTAATGGCTAAAAATTTAGTTGGCATTTCAAACTTAAACCAAATTCTCCTATTTTATTTATCAATTTCAAATAAAATTTATTATATGTATTCCAGGGTAGCGTATGAGTGATATGAATTACATGTAAATATATCGATCATACGCATCGTGGTTTTCAAAATACGTAATACAAGTTTAAAATGACAAAAAAAAAAATATATATTAAATATTGACACAAACAAGATATAATGGCAGTCCAATTACAAATATTTCAAAAATCCTCGATGATCACGGTTCGCCTGAGACGATTTAAATAAAATTTGCGTGTTACTTCAATCTAAAGCGGATTCTGTTTATACAGTGCGTTCATAAATTATTGCACATTTGCCAATCTGTAAATCAATGTTTTATAAAATTTCAACAGTGGATACTATAATCATCATTTCTTTGTGGAACTTGTATCAATATATCCTCTTCCTAAAAATTAAATAATATTACTCGAAACTCCCATTAATTAGAAATAACATTATTAAAATCATTTACATAGCAAAACATTGCATATTAAAGCGATCAAATAGTATAGCACAAAACAAAAAAGTCTTTGTTTAACAAAAATAAAAAATTAATTCCATTATTTATTTTACAAAAATAACAAAAATAATAAAAAATAACAATATCTCAATAATTTGTAATACCACCATTCGCTTTAATGCAATCAAATATTCAATTTTTCATAGAGCTTATTAATCTTTTCAGATCTTTTCCATTCTCTTCGCAGTATTTTTCGCTGTTCATTTTAGTTGGGACGATTTGCAACTGCAAACAACATTCTTCAGTAAATGCACCCCAAATCATAAAAGATAATTTTTTCAGATGAAAAAAAATTTAATTTGGATGGCCCTGACGAGAATTGTTATTACTAGCGTGACCTACGAAAAGAACCCCAATGTTTCTCTCGTAGAAACTTTGGGCGGTTCAGTTATGATTTGGGGTGCATTTACTGAAGAATGTTGTTTGGAGTTGCAAATCGTTCCAACTAAAATGAACAGCGAAAAATACTGCGAACTACTAAAATGCAGTTTGTTGCCATTTTTACATGCAAATACAGATAAAAAATATATTTTCCAGCAAGACAATGCAGCCTGCCATGCCAGAAAATTCACAAATGAATGATTAAGCTCAATTGATGTCGATGTTTTGGAATGGCCTGTTTGCTCTCCAGATATGAACCTTATCGAAAACATATGCGGAATTCTCGCCAGTAGAGTTTATGCTGACAATCGTCAATATTTAAATGCGAATGAGCTAAAAAATTAAATTTTCAGAGAATGGGATGGACTGGATCAAGCTCTTCTGAAAGATTAATAAGTTCTATGAAAAATTGAATATTTGATTGCATTAAAGCAAAAGGTGGTATTACAAATTATTGAGATATTGTTATTTTTTATTATTTTTGTTATTTTTGTAAAATAAATAATGGAATTAATTGTTTATTTTTATTAAACAAAGACTTGAAAATGCTATAAAAAAAAAATACTGAATATTTTCTCAAATTTCTTTTTTTATTTGAAAGTACAATCCTTCCGGTTAATAATGGAAAATAATTTCATTCAAATGGCTGCCTCGGCTGGCCATGCAGTAGCCTACACGATCGGTCAAATTTTTTAGCACATTATCGAATTATCGATTGTGTGCACACACAGAGAAAAATTTAGCTATTTGCCAACTGAAATTTTGTTAATACGACTCAAATTCAGTTAAAACGAATTTAAGTCGGTTGGTACAACTCATCATTAGTTTTCACAACAAACTTCGGTAAATTCAACTGAATTTTAGTTGCAGCACCCAAAATATTCAGTCATATAATGTAAATATCGTTGTTTTAACTGAATTTATAAGTTGTTATTGTTAAAATACACTTTTCAATTCGGTGGCACTTTATTTCTCTGTGTGGCAGCTGTATTTCACCAATGGCTTCACGAATATTGTCCTTTAAAGCGTCAATTGTCTCTGGCTTGTTGGCGTAACACTTATCTTTGACGGCACCCCACAAATAATAGTCCAACGGTGTGAAATCGCAGCTCCGAGGTGGCCCAACGACATCAGCTCTGCGGCTGATTTGAATTTTCGCACAACATTCTGCAACATTACCATGATTTTCAAAGTAATGTCGCAATATTTCCCAACGTTGTTCAAGCGTATACACAACCATATTCGTTCAGCGGAAGGATAAAACTAATTATCTATCAAATCAGACATGAGCTAAGTGTTACCATTCATGAAAAAAAAAGTTAGATGGCGGACCCTTTATTTGGAAAGAATATATGTACTTGGACTGTTTTTAGGGAAAAAACGCATACATTTTTCGTAATTTTATTTTAAACAATTGCAGCTTTTGAGTTTAACAAGATATTGCATTTTGAGTTGGTCCACCTATTCACAAAAAACTTGACCTGTATTGGACAATAATTGGAATTTCACATTTTCAAATGGGAATATCTCAGAAGCTATGGTAAGTAACCGACTAACATAAGCATGGTTTTTCTAGATTTGTACTGGAAGATTACAAATATATTATTTCTATGAAAATATGATAAGAAACAAAAAAAGTGGATAGTACTAAAAAGTTTCATATTGTCGTTCCCTGCAGTGTGTAATGGCCAACTTTAAACTAAAGCTCAATATTACTTCACGTATGCCTACTAAATTTCAATCCAAATTTTCAAAATCTATATTTATAGCAGAACTGGACTGCCCCCTTTACCCTGTTTGCCCCCTAAAGCGTAGGGGTCAAACAGGGGCAAGGTTTTCTTCCTGGCGGCCTGCCAAACCTCTTTGGCTAGAAAGCTGAAATTTTGATAATATAGTCGGCTAGCCTGCAAGTAGTGATATGTGTAATATTGAATTGTTGTTTTTATTGTACAATTTAGCGCACCGCTCTGTTACAGAGATTAAGTCCGAATTCCTTTTAATGCTATATTTTGGTAAATAAGTTAGTGTTTCATTAAGGCATATGATATCAATAAAATATATTAAAAGGATAATAGAGTTTTTCGCTCTCTTGAAAAACACACATAAAAACACATAGCACTACTTGCAGGCAAGCCTACAATATTGAAACTTGGTTATGAGCTGATTTTCTGTTAATTTACTTTTTGAAATTAAGCACAGGAATGTGATAAAATAGGGTTTTAAAACTAGGAAAACTCTGCTCCTTGGCTGCCAGGCCGAGCCGCTGAAGCCAAGAATTTCAAATTAAGTAGGTGGTTTTCTAATCAGTATTAAATCTCTGAAAAGTCTGTCCCTTGTCCCTGGCGGGATTTTTGGAAATTCCTAAAGGCAGAGAGGAAAAAAGTCATCCCCATTGTAGCCTGTCCAAACCATTAAAACGAGAACTTGATATTTCTTATGTGATTTCCTAATCACGCACAGCAAAATTTTTTACAACATATTACCTCTGAACCTCTTTTAGAACAACTTATTTTACCACCGGTTACATGCAACCGGTTCTGGAACAGGTTCCTAGGAGCCGACACTAAAGTTTCACTGTCCCAAGACCAGTTCTATAGTTCTAGAACCGGTTCTGAAGCTAACTGTTATTGTTTGGAGGTGAAGAACCTTTTACAAATGGGACAAGCTTCATATAAAAAGAACCAGTTGCAGAACAGAAATTAGTACCTTGTATATATAATACAGTATAAGTTGTTCTGCATCCTGTCATTTGGATTTTACTATTATATTGGGCATTTCGACATCTGTATATAAGGGATTTTTGAAAATTCATTCGAAGGGGCAAAAGGAGGAAAATCTCCCAAAAATGAAAATAAACTTTCCTTCAAATGTGACCTTACTACCGGCAGAATAACAATATAAAGTTTGTTACACAAATTTTTGTCTCCTTGTCTGCCAAGATTCTTGCATTGAGAAAAAATCATTTATTTTCTAAAAAACCCATAAAAATTATTAAATTTTCTTCATTTTATGTTTAGTATAGCAAAACTAATGAAAAAAAAACTATGAAATTGTAATGAAATCAATAAACTAAATTTTTTTTTAAAGTTTTTATACTTCTTCTTCTCTGCGTTTGTATATTTTTTTAGAGAAGGCTTTAACTGCTAATTTTTCACGAATCATGGATGGTGAAAGTGAAGAGTCGACGCTGACAATTAAAAGACGTTTTGTCGAATCGAATGAATCTTTACTTACATTTCTTTTTTTATTTCAACAACTTATTTTATGAATTAAAATGTTATAATTCTTTTCAAATCATTAAAACAAATTTCTTTGACATTTTTTTCTTTTCACTATAGAATACCTTGAACTTGTTTGAAAAAAATAACAGCCTAAATTTAGGCTACAGAAAAATAAATACGTAAATATATATTACTTCAAAAAAAAACCACAAATGAACTGGTAAAGTAAGTAAAATATATACTTTTTCAAAAAAAAAAAGTGTGATTATGAACAAAAAGAAAAAAACACACAAAAATATTTCTTTTAACTATTTTAACTTGTAACAATTTTTTTTTTTTTTTTGCTATAGCTCAACATACTTTACAGGGCTTTATGCACCAAAAAAAAAGGACTTTTAAAAGCATTTCTGAGGTTTCTTTATGTGTAAGCATAAGAGTAGAATTTCACATATATAAAACCAAAATAACTAGCAAAGGGATAGAAAAAAACTAAATCCTTTTTGCCTGTTGAAATACCCAAAATGAAATAACTTTTGTGTTTAATTTGTGTATGAGCTTAAAATTAGCAATGTTTATTTATATATTCTTTGCTAAAAATTTAATGCGATAAAAATTAATTTGAATAAACAAATTTAGAATTTAATACATATGACCCTGGGGCCATAACTAGTAGAGGGTTGTAGATATGTTAAAATATTTTTGGTAAAAAGATATTTTAGAAAATAAGCCTTATTAAGTAATTTGTGGTTGCGTTGTTTGAAATTTAAACTATACTTTCAGGGGACTAAAATCAAAATTTAAATAATACTTTTAAAATAGTTATGAGCTGTTTCAAAAATTTTCGACACGTATTGAAACTAATTTTAGATGCCTCTTATTTCTTAAGGTTTTTTTTAATTGCGAAACAACTATGGACAGGTTTAGGTTGACCCTACTAAAAAGCTATGCTCAGTTTGACGTTAAAAATCTTCACCTAAACGATCGATGGCTATTCAATGGTCGCAAAATTTAAAAAATAATTTGGAACTTATAAGAATTTTTTCATTATTTTCATTTTTTTTTTTTATTCATAATTTTTTAAATTTCAGATCCAAACCAAAATAAAATGGAGTCACTAGACTTGGAAGACGCATTCACTCAAAAATTATTTTCATATCGCTATGCGAAATGCGGAAAAACTGACTAAATGTTTGATCCACAGGAATATTAATTAACCTTCAAATCGACTAGATCTCGCGCTTTGAACTTAAAACCGCAATAATTTTTGCTCCGTGAAAGATAAATTATTAAAGCGTATGAAAGGTTTTTCATACAAAAAAAAAATCAAAATGGTTTGCCTCAAAATGTCAAAAAAACATTTTAAATGCATCATATAAATTTTTGGTTTTAGCAAATAAATTTATTTTATATTAAATTTATCTAACTTAAGGCTTTATTATGGTTTTAAAATATAGTTTACATTTAGTTGTTAATACTCTACATGTGTCGCTTAACTAAAGTTAAACTAATTTTCACACATAAGTGCTAAATAATTGCTTAGGGAATTTTATATAATTAAGTGACAACTAGGAAAAAAAAATTCTATATATAATAACTTTTTAACCCCTGTTTTAACTTGTTTTACTACACTTTTAACTGGTTTGCTGGTTGAAATTATAAAAAAAAATTACATGATAATATAACGCGCCATTGTTAAGTGACCCTCATATGTGACCTTAGTTGGTAAGTTGGCAAGTAGTTGGAAATTGTGAGAAGAAAGTAGTTGTAAGAGAACTTAAAAGAAAAATATGTTCAGTACTAAAGAAAGTTTTAACTTATAAAAGACTTGTTACCGTATAGGAAAAAACTTAAAGCAATTGAGTACTTAAAAAGAATAACAGCAGGTGATACAAACCAATTTTTTCTCAAAGGGGGAAAAGTTTTTATAACAAACACAAAAATGTATGCAATAAAATGTTATAGACTTAAATCCCTTAAGGTATGCTTTAAAAAAAACTTAAATCTTTAACTAAAAACAATTAGCAATAAAATTTGAATGAAACTATGTAAAGAAATTGTTTAAAAACACAATTTATGTGGGAAAATACGTGACCAGCGCAGCCAACTTTGACGATTTGTCTCCATTTTGACGACTTTTGAAGTGAAATATAATAAAATAACTATTGAAGATTTCACAAAATTTATTGTATGGAAAATTACGATTTTGAGTTTGCAATTTTAATAGAATTTTTAAATTTTTTAATTTATTTTTCTTAAATTTACTGACAAAATTTGATCAAGTTTCTTTTTATTTAAACATCTAAGGAAAATGTGATTTTTTTTTATTTTAATTTTATTTAAAAAATAACGAAATTCGAATGTATTTTTTTTTTATATATTTTACAAAGGCAAATCCAAAATCTTTATTTTTTAATAATTTAAATCATTTAGCTTCAAAACCACTGATAAAAGAGTGATTTTCTACATATCAGATTCTTGGTACATAAATATTTTTCTTTATTTCCCTCTTTATTGTATGCCCGAATTTTATGAAACGAAATATCGGGAAAAAATTTTAAAACTAAATGAATTGTGCAGATTTTAAAATAGGTCAGTGATTTTAAAATTCCATTCCCCGAAATGAGTATTGGGAGTTGTGTTTTTTAAGACTCAGAGTCGTTTGTACAGGAACTAATAAAAAAAGAACATTAAAATTGTGAAATAATTACAAATAAAGTGATTAAAACTAAGTTGTGAGTAAATTTCTATTGTTTTTATTGAAATATAAGGAGTTTTCGAAGTGGACGAGTTTTTGACGATTTCTCATTCTCAAAATGATGATTTTGAAGATTTTTTTCAACAAAATTTGATGATTTTTGAACAAATTGGGTTGGCAGCACTGGGCGTGACAACTCTTCCAAACAAAATACAATTGAAGAGTGCAGGCGAATAAGGGTTTACAGGCACTATTTTAAGAATCGCGTTTTTTAATGCAAGGGTAAGGAGTTTAACTTAATACCAAGATTTTGCTGGGTGCTTTCAAAAATAAATTGGTCTATTTACATTTTTTCCCATAATGTGCTAATTTTGAAGTTTTAATTTTTGCAACTTTCACTTAGTTTTTTTATACAAAATTTAGCATAGGGTAAATGTATTCTAAATCTATAGATATGCAAAAAAAAAAAATATTTAAAAATATCAAGTTTTGACCATTTCCTATGTTTTTCTAGTCTCCTGAATAATTTACTTTATGGTCTATATATGTTTATTCGCGTCCCCTCTTCAATTATTGTTAATACTAAAAAAATTTTAATTCTATTCTCAAGCTTATAAAATCACAAAGAACAATTAATTTCTCAATGGTATTCTATTTCAAAACTGTTACATTTAATTATTCTATTAAAAATATTCAAATTTATCAATTTAAATCCAATTCTATACCCCCTAAACACATTTAATCCAAAACACATATCAAATCATTTCGACTTCAATTTCATATAAAACTCGTTTAACTTTATTTAATTAAAATGAATTTTTAGAATGTATACGCAAAACGCTATTTCATGATGATCTAAATTTTAGTTTTCCTTTCGTTGTTTCACAAAAAAAAAAAAAACAAGAAAAAGTAACTAAACTGAAAACTTCAATTCTCCATACGTTTAGTATAGTTCACTTAATTTTGTTTTTCGCAATCGTAACAAGAAATCTAGTTACGCCCATATGTATGGCATACAATTTCATTATTTAACGTATTTCTACCAAGGAAATACATAAAATCCAATGAGAACACAATTTAATCCTTAGCTATGTTAGGATATACGAAAAATTGCAATATAACAGACAAAAATGTATAATGAAATGAAAAAAAAAGAGAACATACACAGAAATCCAAAATCGACAAATGCAAACATATTTCTGAATTGTATCAATGAAAAAGTCTGGTGTAGCTGTAATGTTTGTTATACAATTGAAAGGCAGAAATATGTTGTTCCATTCTCTTCTTGTTTAGTTTGGATACAAAAAGATGAAACAAATAGAACATCTCACAGTGGTTTTGGAAGATGATCCGCGATTTTCTCTATTGATAATTGAAAAAAAAAATCACCCTGATTTGTCGTTATTATTAGGTACAAAAATATCTTAATATTTTGCTTAATTAATTAAAACAAAGTAATTAAAGTCTTTCTCTTTTAGTACTAAAAAGACCAAAAGGTACCCTTAAGTCTAGAAATTTAAAAATCACAATGTTAATATAAATTTGGTTCTAAAAGAGCAGAGATTTGCTGTTAATTTTGTAACAAAAAATCTATAATTATTGTTGACATTTAATTGTTCCTTATTTCTTATTTTGGTTATGGAAGGTTGCAGAACTTTTTTTGACTTTTTAGCATTTTCAATATTTTATCATTTAAGAAAAAGTTCAAAGGAGTAGAATTCAAACAAAAACTTCAAAGACGTCCAGAAAAATCTACAACAAAGACATATTTTGTACTTACGGTACTAAAGAAATCATTTGGACTAAAACAACTAAACTATTTTTTATGATTTAGTACTTTTATTTAGTACTATTGCAAAAAAGTAAAGATTTTGTAGTTAAAAATCTAAATACGTACAACATCAATTAAAATCTTAATTGATATTATCAATTCCGTAATTACAAAAAATTAAGTACAAAAAATTTTTACTACAAAAAATTTAGTACAAAACTATTCTTATTAAAGTACTAAGCATGGTTAAATTGTAATCCAAGTTTTAGTACCTACTAGCTATAGCATTATCGATTCATTTTCTTACTCGAAACGACAACTTCCAACCTGAATTAATTTTAAATAGCCCCAATTGTGACCACTATTTTAGTACTAAAACATAGCAACAATTATTAATTTGATATGAGCATATAAGGAGTCGAAAGCGTTTATCTTACTTTAGAAGTTAATAATGTATTGGTAGTTAAAAATCAGTTTAAGTAATTGAAAAATATTAACTTTCAAACTAAATCTCAAATCACAGTACACCACAAAACATACAATAACTAAAACAAATGCTTACAGACAAACATTCTACCATTTTACACCGAAACTTTCGAACAAACGAACTGCAGAAACACAAGCAGTAAGTACTATGCTTAATGAAGTAACATGTTTCATCTAGAAATAGGCACGTGAGTGAATTTTGACTCACACTCACTCTCGCTCACTTCAGAATAACTCCACTCACGCACAATCACTAATGAGATTTTTTATTCTACTCACACTCAATCACGTTCACGTGAGTAAATAAATTGATTCACAAACAAAATCTTACTAAAACAAAAAAAAAAAAAACTCACGTTCACATGAGTAAAATTGAGTTTCACTCACACTCAAGCGTGATTCACGTGAATAAGGCAAAATTCTGCTCACCTGCCAATCACTAGATTCAACATAACTACCCAGCAACAATTTGTTGTCTCTTCTAATTTGGCATTTTCGCCGATTATTTAACATTGGCTTGTCATAGCATTCCAAATATCATTTTTTGGAAATTTTCATCCTTAACAACTTCTTTGGAAGCTATTTAGACATAACATATTCCTAGGAAGTTGTTTTGTAGCATTATATGTTATTCGTTCCTATGGCAAACCAATGTTTAACTTATCGATGAAAATGCTTAATTAGAGTAATTCTTTGGCAGAACAGTTTTTGTTGGGTATAGTCGAATAACAAAAACAAAAATAGAATATAAAAAGATAACAAGAAGAAAAAAGTTTCCCGTAAAACAAAACACAAAAAAACGTATTCTTTACTACAGCCCAAATATATGCTATTGAGAATACGTGTTCTACAATGCAAGGCAAAAATGTTTAGGGGCTATTCCATGGTGTATAACATTGACATTACTTTAAGCTTGCTGTATAGAAGATTGAACACCGATGTTGTTGCTGCTTCTACCGTTTTTCAGAGTGACTGAGTACAGCTCTTAAAGTAAAGTTTACGACATGCAAAAATGGTTTGGCAATAAGCGGAAATGATTGTCGGTCTTTTAAACATAACAACTCATCCATTTGGGAGATGATCTCTATACAAATATTAACTGCACTACCACCACTATAGACTACATGGATGGATGTAGTAGTCTAACGTAAGTACTTTATAACATGCTGTGGTAGTAGTAGAGGAATTGTAAGTAAACAACCCATAGGTTAACGATTACATATCGAGTGTTTTGTGAGCAATATTATATGGATAGAGAAAAATAACACCAACAATAACAAAAATCAACATGAAGAAAAACACAAAAGTAAATTGGTTTCCAGACAACCGGATATTGTAGGAAATGTTTGCTTATATTAAATGGCAGGTAAATGCCCCAATAGATTGCAAAACAGAATGAAATTAAAGTTGAGTAAATTAAAAAATACAAATTTGGAAAATAGTAAAAAGAATTTCGTGAAATAAACACATTTTTGTTTTAAAAATGTATAATAATATTTTTGTAATATTCTAAAAATAGGCTAAAATTTTTTTAATTTTCAATCATACAAAAGTATGCTTTAAAATAGTACTTAAATACTTGCCTAAAAATAGGCTTTAAACCATTTCATACCAATCTTCGATCATTTGCGAATTTTTTGACGAAATTTGGTAGAAAGATGAAATTGTGTCTCAATATGCTTTTTCTGAAACGTTTGTATACTTGTTGCGCTCTCTAGCGGCGTTATGCGCATTTGATCTTAAAATTTGGACGCTTTAACAGGTTAAGATTTCTTTTAAATTATAATTTTTATTTGTTGTTAAAGCAAATCGTAAAATGGAAAATCAATTTTTAAAGTTTTTCTGATTGATGGAGAATAATATCAAATTTTTATCATTAAAAAGAAAATGAAGTAATATTCTCATTATTAAAGTTTTTGCAAGATCGGAAATTTCTTGATCCGAGCTTTAATTTTACATAAAAAGTACATACCGCACAAAAAGCGTTTCTCATTGAAAAAATTTTTCGACACAAATTTCAAATATAATTGTGAATCTCAGACTCAAAAAACACACATTTTCAAAACATTTACTATAATTCCTTATAAGTATGTGATGTTTGTATCCCGCGTTGTTGGTACGCTGACATCAACTTAGTGTGCCTCAAACTGTGCATATGCATTGTTTTTTAATACTTTTCTCAAAAATCAATTCCCTAAAACGGCGCAAAAACCCTATATAAAAAATCTGAAAACTTTATTTCCCCTTGCAAACTACTATTCGCCAACCAGCGTTACGGAAACTCCTATTTTAATGAATGTATCTAACAAGTCTTTGGTTTGGATGTGAAAGTTAAAAACTATAGGCAAAAAAAACTATAAAAATAACTCTTGTAAGTTTCAAGCTAATTTATCCATATGCCGACTTTCAAATGGGCATCAATTCTTTTCGTAAAGACGTTTTTGTGAAACCGTGAATAATTGCATGTCATATCCAGCAAAAAATGTTCGAGTTTTTAAAAGCATGGTAAAACAAATGCGCCGATGTAAGTGCTACTATTACATTATACTGAGAAGCAGCAAAAGAAACGTATAAAAATAAGCAACAAGAATTTTGAGTTTACTGTTTTCCATTACAAGGATCCAGGTTGTAAAGCAGAAAGTTTTATATCGTGGATTATAAAGAATCTGTACCAGTTCCCCGAGTGATTTTCGATTGCGTTTGGCGTTTTCGATTATGTTATAAAAAATAATTAGTAATTTAACTGTTTCTGAAGGGTTAGTACGTGCGGTAAAAAAAATAATTAAAATTTTACATTAATATGTCCAAAATTTTAACAACAAAAAATTAATATCTGTAGAATTTTAAGTAAAACATATTATTAATATGCATATTATTAATTTTAATTTTAATGTAGACATGAATTATGATTTTACAGAAAGCCATGAAATTACAGTTTTTTATGAGCTCTAAAAACTGCGCTTACTTTGCCCAAAATCATGAGGTAATATATGGAGTATATAAGCAGGCTTGTACGAGATTCTTTTTGGCTTTCTCCCTTACAAACTTGCTTGCAGGTAAGCAGCGTTTTTACTGAGATAGTTTTAAGAGGTAGTTAGTTCCAAGAGTACAGGGAAACTAAGAAGTTTTCTGTTCACACAGTCCCGGGAATTTGCTTCGAGAATCCCTGGATTTTAAGGATATAATTTCAAACAATTAACATTTTAAACAGCTTTTTGAAGGATAAAATTTAGGGGTGGCAGGCAATACCGCTTAAATACCGTCATCGACTCGAAACTCTTATCCCTAAATATTGTTACCGAAATAATTGAAATACCATTATCCACAAAATACCATAACAGATATAACTCAAATACCAATATCTTTAAAATAAAAAACAACTCTATCGATTTTAAAAATTTTCTAGTTTTTTACATTTTTTGTGAATTTTTTTCTTATTTAAAGTTTACAATGGTTATATTGAATTTTTTATAGAGGGACTGCCATTTAATATGCATTTTCTCTCAGACTTAAGAAAAACTAAAAACAAATGTTAGGTCGTCTAAGACATTGGCGTACAAAAATTTGATTTATTATAAAAAAACATATTAATTTATTTTTCTTGCGGGATAACGGGAATTAGGGAAAAATGTCTCGCTTTAGCGGGAATGAAAAAGAGATGAACATAGTCTACCTAATACTGTCCATCGTTTCTCTCAATTCAAAAAACTTCGAGAAACTTCAACAGGTGTCGAAAATGATTGAAGTGTGGTCTAAATATATTAAGCCAAAGAAAATGAAAAATAAATTAAGAAAATTATTATATTACATCCTAAAAGTAGGCTACAATTTTCTTAAATTTATATCCTAAAAAGTATGCTTTTAATATATAGTTTTTAAATAACAGCCTCAAAATAGGCTACAATTTTACTTTAAGTTTATAACCATTTAAGTATTTCTTTATAATTAATGATGCATAAACCACAATATAAATTTATTTTAGTTCAGAGAACATTGTATTTTGAAAGTAAGTTTTTAATTTTTATTTTAAACACCTGATTGAGTTTAAACTAAAAATAAACTGACTTTTATTGTGTCAAAACTTTTATAAAAAATTTTATAAATTTATATTTCCTTTTCTATAATGAAAAACCAAAATAGCTTGCAATTATTTATAAATAATGTAATCAAAATGGCATAAAGGTAAATAAATACTCGTATTTATAATATAACAATTTGATTAAAACTCAAAGTAGTGGAAAATTTGTTTTATTTGCTCAATCTTAAACTGTAGCTCTGCTAACGTAATGCCAGCATCAATGAAAATAACAAAAACAACAACAACACATAAATCACTGGTTTGTATTAAATCCATAAATTAAGGCCAATATGAAAAAGCTTTTTAATTTGTTTGATTTCTGCGAATGAAAAATGTTTCTTCAAAAGCAGACATTTACAGCATCAAAATAAGCACACAAGTTTTAATTAAACTTGTTAAAGTCAACTGAAAAGTAGATTAATATGAAAAAGAAGATACAAAAAAAAAAAAATTTAATGTAAACTTACAATTTAATTAACATAAAAATAAGGCGAAATCATAGGCAAAGAATTAAAAGAAATTATATTATACATCCCTGAACAAAGTGAATTTTTTCTGGGGAAAGGAAAATAAGAAATATATAATGGTAATGCACAGAGACGATACAAATATTGGCTATTAAATAACACAGTGTAACAATTTTTTAAGCATTGAGTCTACAAGAAATATTTGTAAAGATTTTGAGTTTCGCTAAATCCGAATATGAATCAGAAATTCGTCATCACATTTGGTTTTCGAAATATCTTTATCTAAAGTTTATAAAACCAGTGTTTTGCTATATTCGAAAAATATTTATTCACAAAATATGTTATATCGTCTAACAGTTCAGAATGGGAAATTTCCCCCCCCCCCCCACTTATATTTTTCAATACAAAAATGTAAAAAAGATTAACAAATTAATTAAAAATACTCTTACTTCCCCCCCCCCTAAACCTTTTACTGGATCCGCTCCTGTAAATTTTGTTTTGTTTTTGCTGATTCGAGTTTATCGACCCCAACATTGCAAAATTAAAGTGTTGTCAAAAATATTTATTTGAAACTCATTCTATTAAAAAATCCATGGGACATATATATTCTCCCAATGGTCGTCAACGGTCGAAATTACTGAACAAATACCTCGCCCTCTTTTCTCACCGTTTACTGCCAATGAAATATATATGTATCATATTGAATTAGATGAATGAATGAATCAATTCTAAAAATCTTAATGTTTCTTGGAACTTCAAAAGTTTGATCGGCTAGGTCCAATTGCGTTGGACAAAATATGTAACAAAAATTATGAAAAACAATACTCATATTTTTTAACTTCGTGTCACCCTATTCAGCTCTTAGCTTTTATTGGTTCAAGTAATTGGTATGATCTGAAATCTACTTCTATTCACACTCACAGAAATCGGTTAAAAAGTGTAGCGAAAACTACAAAAACTAAAAATGGTACATATATTAACCATCCAGGGTTAAAGGGTTAAAAACATTTTATAAATTGGTAAATATTTACCTAAGCAAAATTTTTGCTGAATTTACGAATTTGTTTCTGGATATTAGCAATTTTATTTTTTGTAAAAATACTCCCAGCAAAAATGTTGCTGAACTTACTGACTTTTTTTTTTAGTGTACAGTAAGTTGTTATGAAGAGCATTGTATATAAAATTTACCAATATTCCCAGTATATTTTGGTTTAAAACATATTTCTTAGAAATAATACTGCAGAATTTAAGTTAGACCCTTTTTGTATGTTTGAATTAAATAAAAAAAAAAAATAATTTTAAAAAATCATCGTTTAAGAAATTTCCAATTATATGTTAAGCAGAGGCGGATTCAGGAAACGATGTTGGGGAGGGAAGTTAGAGTATTTTTGATTTTGGTAGAAATACCATTTTTAATTTTTTTGTATTTCAAATTTTAATTTGGGGGAGGAAAGGTCCGATTTTCCCTTCCACTGGATCCGCACCTGATGCTAAGTAACCACTTAACAATTTGATTAAACTTGCATTAAATTGAATTCAATAGAGCAGCCTTTAGCACTGAATTTTCCAAAAAAAAAAACACAACTTACCATCACAAATTAAAAAACTTTAAAAGGGTTTTGTAAAAAGGAAAAATTATAAGAAAAACTTTCCACAATTTTCTCGGTAAAAAAAAAAACTAAAATCATAAATGTTGAAATTCAAGTGCGTTATATAGGACTCATTACATTTTCACACAATTACCAACATATATAAAACTGACCATCAACATGTAAGGCAGTAAATATACAAGTACTAGTACTTTAACTAGTACTTTAACTCACACACAAACACTCACATACTCGTATATAAAAAGTATTAAATGTATGTGTATGTGTTTAGTTTTCAGCATATCATCATTATACAAATAGCCAGACATACACTGACTCTGATGACAACACTTGACATTTTGGGCTCCTAGGAAGCTGCTTAAAAGCTTTAAAAAGTTAAATAAACCAAACATTAAACTAACAAATATTTTAAACAAATATATAAAGAAGAAGCTCTAAACTAGACTTAACATAAGTTGAGTGTAAAAAAACAAACAAAAACTAATTTTTTGGAAATATCTTTATATACACATAAATATGTATATTGTTTACATACTACACACATATTTGCAAATATAGGACTTTAATTTAACTTTACTTATTTTTATAAAAATAATTTGAATTTGTTTGTTTTAATACAGTTGTGGGCATAAAAATATTATTCAGCTAAATCTTAGGATTTTTTTTATTAAAATGAAGAAAATCGATAGCATATACAATTTTGATTTTTGAGTCTGTAATAACTTAAATATCTATTCTATGATTTTAAGAAAGAAATAATCCAATTATATCGAAAATCGGATACCCAAAAAAACAGACTCGGTAAAAGCAACCGCAATTGTAGCCAATCTAAAAAAGCTTTCAGTTTGTTTATAATTCTCTTTTCTCCACTGCCCCTCAAAGAGTTAAATTCCAAATAACAAATTTTTTCCTAAAAGTTTGCTTGGCTTAAGTAAACCTTTATATGTTAGTTTTAGTTCTCTAATCAGGGTTGGGAAATGGAATTATGAATTTAATACCAAAACTCAGAGACCAATTTTTTAACGATACGATATAGTCATTTTAACGTCTTTTGTAAGAAAAGAGAAAAAAATTCATATCGCTCGAGTACACTTAGAGTACTATGTAGGTAAAGACCACTGTAAATGTAGTTAAAAACAAATTAAATTTCACTTGAAAAAAGGACGACTTACATTACATTGTCATTTGTTTTTTAATGTTAAAAAAAAATGAACAACATATGTAGTAAAAAAAAAACCCACATTTATTTTTTTTTTAATAAAAAAATCTACTGTATAAAATGAATGTAAAATCATAATATAGTAATTTGATGTGTTTTTTTTTTTAAATGAACTAATTATCGCTCATTTACTTCAATAACGTCATAACCCAACAATTTTTATTTTGTAGAAAACGAGTTTAAAGTTTTCAATTTACACCCACCTTGAAGAAAAAAATAACGACATAATTTCTGTCAAGTGGTGAGAATACAAGATAGCAATACGACTTTTTTACACTATATGATACGTGATATAACGAAAATTTCTGCGTCATTGACTCAAAAATCATGTTTTTTCAGTTGTGACGTTCTTGCAGTAAATGAGCGATATGTAGTGAAATTTAAATTTCTTCTACAAATGCCTGTTTTTTCACTTAAAAATAAAGATACAAACAACTACAAATATTTACAACAGAAGTTCCCTGAATGTATGTACATCAAACAGCCACAGCATTTTCTGTGCCTGGTTTGTTATACATAATCCGTATAGTCAATTTAATATGTAGTTAAATTACCATAGAAATATATTGTTAACTTTTTGTTATTCCATAAACAAAATAAACTAAAAAACGGGCTTCCAGTATAAGTTAAAATATTCAGTTAATATTTTCTACACTCATAGAAATAAACCTGTAAAAACAGCAAAAAAAAAGCTGCTAAAAACTTGTTAAAAATTACCTTGCAGAGAAAACTGTTAAATTAGCAGATGTTTTTTTTAGTAATATAAGAATAGCAATAACAAATCTGTTGAATTACAAATATTTAATGATAATCGAGCTTAATTTTAGTTAATTGAAAATAGCATTTTACTCTGTAAAATAAGAAAAAACTTTTACTAAATATTTGTGCACTCAAAATAGCAAACAGAAACATAACAGAAAAATAACACTGTACTAAAATACATTATAAAATTTGCACTGTGGCAATGTCTCAACTTAAACCGCAAAAGTTGTCAACACTGAACGTAAAAACCATACGACAATCTAGCAACATTGTGAAATAGAGACGGAGGAGATTACAGAAATAAACAAAAGTATAATATACAATAACAGAAAATCTAATGGGAAAGAAAACTGCAATTTAGCTACATTACATTCGAGGCCATACTTGGGTGTGATCGCTAAACGGTCATAACTTGGTATTGTTACATTTGTAATGTAAGAAGACCGCAGGTTTGATTCTTACAGCCGCAGATTGTTGAAAAATATATCATATAGAGATAATCTGACAAATATAAATACACAAATAATAATACTATTTAAAAATGGAAAATCACTGATGACACCTGTCCATAAAAAGAGGCAGAAACTAGTCTAGTATGATTTAAAAACTATTAGTGTTTATAATTTTTAGAAAAAACCTTTATTCTTCTTCTTAACCTCAACATTTCTAAATTAAAATTTGTCAAATGCATATTAATTAAAAAAATTAATTGCGACTGTCTATATGACGTGAAAATAACACTGTACTAAGAAACTTTAATGTTAACAAAAATTTTTGCCATATTTACCTCAAATTTAGTAGAATGCAAATAACAGTTTATTTTGCTAACATCAATAGAAGTGTTTGCTAACAAATTAAGATTGCTGATTTCATGAGGGCAGACTTTTATTCGCATTAAAACGACTTTTATTTGCATTAAAAAAAAAGTAAATAAACAAACAAAACTTTAAAAATTTGACATATTTTAATAATATTTTTGTCTACTAATATTTAGTAAATGTTTTTGCTGATTTAACAGATTATTTTGCTATTTTAAAACCAAAAGTTTTTTTCGATCTTTTATCAAAATTTATCAAGTTCAAGATCATTTGTTTTTTGTTCAATAAAGAACCGTGCCATGTTTATATATTAATTAAAAAATGTCTTTATCTGCTAATTTAATGCAGACTTTATCTACCAACAGGTGTGTACACGTTTCATATCGCGTCAACGAAAATATTCACAGGGCCAATGAAGAAGCCAATGAAGTAGCAGATTTACCCAAATTATAATTTTTGAAGGAAAATATCAATTAGCGGACGAAGAAACTTTTTAATTAATAAATAGGCATTGCGCGCGTTTTTGTTTAACAAAAAACAAAAGATCTTGAATAATCTTGAATAATCTTGCTCACGTCATTATTTATGAAACATTTCATAAACAACAGGAATTATAATGAATATATCATGGTATCTATGCATTTTTGCAACACAAAAATAATGAAATCCTTACTAGCTTAAACTTCATATATATAATAAAGCATTTCAGAAATATGATGAAATCTATTTTGGTTTTTATGAAATGGACGAGCATCTGTGAAACATTTCATATGATAAAGCTTTCCCTTTGAGTGGTAGCATGAGTAATTCACAAACTACGTAGAAAGGCACAATCCAAGCGACTTCTCCTGTTACAACAATTCCTTAATAACATTTTATTTAAGCACCTAAATAAAGTTCGTAGGTCCCAAGTATGATTTACAGTATACTTCCTTAACAGAGTTGCGTAAAATGCCCTTAAGGATGTTTACGAATCCCAAAGTATATTCACAGTACTCTAAGAATCTTATGATGTCAAAGCCACCTAGGCAGCCAGTCAGCTTTCTTAACTTTCCCATCCCTGACTTTAAGTTTTGTTCGTTTTTGTTATTTTATTTCTTTTTGTATTGCCAAAATTAAATTATGTGTTTAGTTTGCTGTTTGTTTGTGTAAAGATTTTATTTTTCATGGTCATGTCTGTGTCTTCAAATTGTCTTGAAAATATTTTGTCAAAATTTAGTATACTTGTGTTGTTTTATCAACATCTTTTTCTCTTTTGTAGTTTTTTGTAGTTTATTGTTGCTTTAATACTTTATCATCATACAGTAAACATCTTGTATGTGTTAACATACATTTTGAGTGAAGTAGGGACTTTTTTTTTTTGTTACAAAAGACGTTTTCAAATGTATGAATGTTTGAGTGTGCATATGTGTGTGTGTGTGTTTGTTGACAGCAGAAACCCATTTTGGTCAAGAGTAAGACGAATGTGTTTTATAATAAAATTTTGTAGTTGGGTTTTTTTTTTTGTTTATTTTATAAGGACATAAACAAAATGAGTAGAAGCATGACTTTTGTAAGAAATTAAATTTGAAGTGATTTTTTTCAAGTGTGTCTGTTTAAAGTAAATAAAAACAAACTTTAATAAAAGTGAAAAAGTATAAGAGTAAAGAAACAAGTTGAAAATGTTTTTAATTTAAGTGTGATATCTAAAAAAAAAAATAGAGTTTTAAGTAAATATTTTGATGTTTTTTCGACCTTTATATTTTAATTTTATAAACTGATAAATAATTCAGATTGATGTATGCCAATATTTGGCTGGCATCCTCAGGCATCGAGTGACAATAATTAAACAACAAATAAATAGTTAAGTTAGTTAAGTTTGTTATTTATTGTTTGATTATTATTACTCGATTCCTGAGAATGCCAGCCAAAGTTTGACGAAATATTGAAAAAAAAACACAAAATTGATTTAAAAAAAAAGACCTCGAGCTTAATTATTAGTGTCCGACCGAACAGTTCGACCAGAAAATGCAGTTGGTATGTATTCTTTATTTTAAAATATTATGGACAAATTTGGCGAATGGGAAAGTGTTTATTGGGCTGATTAGAGACGATTTTGAGTGACAAATTTACAGAAAAGTCCGTAGTTAAGCAATAAATTCACTGTTCGGCCTCCAAAAGTTTGGGCAAATCGAAAATAGTTCGGCGGCCGAACTTTTAACTTTATAGCTAAACTTCGACTTTTTTCTTAAATTTTATACACAAAATCGAATTAAATCGGCTCAACAAACATCTGTCCAATACAAAAATTTATAATCATTGCCTCTAGATACTTAAAAACCGACCAAATATAGTTTTTTGGCCGCTCTGTTCGGTAGGACACTATTAATTATTCATCAAGTTTTGAAATTTTCAATAAATATAAAAGAAATTTGGCAACTGTAAAATATGTGCCACAATTTTACAATCGGTTGAAAAAAATTCGCATCTAAGATGTTTAAATAAAAAAATTACACACTTTTTATGTGACAACTTTTTAAACGCTTTTCCTTTTTTTCATTTTTATAATTTACGTACAATTTGTATCAAACACTTTCTTCGAAAAGTTCGTACACTGATAAAAATCTATGCGTAAAAATTCAAATAAATGTCAAAATAACCAAAAATTTTGTAAAATAAACGAAAATTTAGAAATGTTGAGGTTAAGAAGAAGAATAAACGTTTTTCACTAAAAATTATAAACACTATTAATTTTTAAATCAGACTAGACTAGTTTCTTCCTTTTTATGGACAGGCTCATCAGTGATTTCCGTTTAAATTGTATTTTTACTTGTGTCTTCTAATTGTCAGATTGTCTTCTCATTTTACAAAAGATTTTGTTGTGAAAGGCGTGGTAGAGAAGAATGAGTATATTTTCTAAAAATCATAACTACATTGCAAATTTTCAATTTTTTCTGAATCAGACTGCTTAGTTTCTGGTATTGAACCTTCGTCAGTGACCCTGTTTTTTGAATTTTTGAATAATGTAATATTTGTTATGTTTTTATTTGTTCGATTGCGTCTATATGAAATGTTCTGTGCAATCACTGACCGTGGTATAGATAAACTGATTTCTAATGCCACATGCACTCGCACTACACGTTGTTTTGACATTTTTTCGTATTTTAGCATGGATTAACTATTATGAGTGTTCATATCATTAAGTCATAAAGTTCCATTTCACTATTACTCATTTCTAGATTATTTACTACAGAAACCCTTTGCCATCAATCAGTTTTTAGACATATGTATGAATTTCAAAAATCCCAACAAATAACTACCTGAAACTGTTTTATTGCATAAACTTGAAGTACTGAAAAACTATCCAACAACATTTAAAAAGAAAACTCTCAATTTCAAAACTTCTACTGTTTTTTTTTTTTTTTTTTTTTTGCAGAAAAAGACCAATCTTTGCAAAGGGAAACCCATAACAAATATTTGAAGGAGTTCACAAATCCAATAAAGCAATTGAACATGTACAAATATGTAACACTTAAGAATCATAAACAATACCATATCGTACGAGTAGCATAATATTGCATAAATGTTGCTTATACTCGGTAGCAAAGATGGAAAGATCTAAAAAGCTGATTATGTGAATAGAAAGGATGGACTGGAAATAATTTAACAAATAATTTATTATGAAAATGATTTTAAATTTTAACAAATGTTAGCAAATAGTTTAAGGTAAATTTTTAACAATTAAGAGCTGATAACTTATCTTAAGTCAAATTGCAACCATATAGGACTTTTGTGACAAGATTAATGACACTACACTGAGAAAATAATCGGCACGATATCAATGAATTTTTGCATTTGTTGAATCTTTTCATTAAATTAATGCAGTATTTCATGAAATTTAATGCAAAATTTCATATTATTTAGTAAAAACTTCATAAGACTAATAGAAAAGTTTCATTGTAAATAGTTTATTAAAACTACGAAGCTTTTCATTTTTTTTTTTTTTTTTTTTTAAGAGAAGCAACACTCAGGAAATTCTTCCTATTAATTAATGTGTTGCTTTCTTGGAAAAGGGGATAGTGGAGAGATGAAAGGTGGTGAAAGATGAAGGGCTTCAAACATGGAAACACTGTAATTGCGCGAGATAATAAGCCTTAGAACAGTTGTTGCTCGCCACCTGATGTAGAGTTGGCGAATTTATTGAAGCTTTTTTTTCATAGCCCTGATTTATTATTTTACTTCGGTGGGGTTAATTGCTATGGGAACACCGAAGGTGGGCGCAGCGATACATATAAGTGATAGAAAACTCATACATATTATTTTTCTAAATTGATGTTGTCGTCACCGGGAATCGAACCCGGGACCATCTGTGTAACAGTCCAACGCGCTAACCATTACACCACTACGCCACAACTTACTTTCCGGATTGTAAAAGTAGTGTTTAAATGTCATGTAAGGTATAGGGTTGCCATACTGCCTTTATTTTGCTTGATTTACAAGAATTTTTAATGTATGTCAAGAATCAAGCAAAAACATGTTTTGTCAAGATATTTTTAAGCCCTACCAAAAATCACATAAAAAATAGTTTTCAATGCAAATGAAGTATTGAAGTTGTCTCAATCAGATTTTGGGCGATGTCAATTACAATTCACAATCATTCGCTTGTTAAATTTTTCTATATCATTAATAAAATTCAAACCTTCGCTCACACTAGTAAGCTTAAACGTTTCCTTGAAAATTTGTAAAGTATTTAATACCAACCATGGGGAGTTGTTACAACATCTGGGTATTTCATAACATGGCAATTACTCAATTACACCCAATTACATGTAATTAGACGCTAAAAAGTATTTGGAATGTAATTAAATACACAAATATTGATATTATGTCCCATGTCTGGGGAGGAAAAAATTAAAAATTTCCAAGGAAGCGTTTAAGCCCACAATTGTGACAGCAGGTCTGAAATTATTAATGATATAGAAAAATTTCGCCAGTGAATGATTCTGAAATGTAATTGACGTCGCCCAAGTCTGGTCTCAATTGGCTTCCGGAAATCTAAAATTATTTTCTGAGTAATTTTTTTTTTAAGTTTTAATATTTCTTCTAAAATTTTTTTAAAAATATCTATTTTTTGGCAACTAAAAAGTAAATATTGGAGAAATTTTTGTTGATTTCAACAAGTCATTTTCATATGCATTGAACTAAGTATCAGCAAAACTATTTGTTGATTATAATAACTTTTTGCTAAAA
Organism: Delia radicum; assembly: GCA_021234595.1. Lineage (NCBI taxonomy): Eukaryota > Metazoa > Arthropoda > Insecta > Diptera > Anthomyiidae > Delia > Delia radicum. The sequence continues at coordinate 228,144,498 of CM037854.1, forward strand.
GTCAGCTCACTGATTTCCAGCAAAACACATTTGCAGATATTAGCAATTTTTCTTCAAACATAATCCCAGCAAAAATTCAAGCAACTTTTTTGCTTATTTTACAGACTTTTTTTTCAGTGTAGCATATCAAAGTTAGACTAATATTGAAGTTGTCTCAATTGACTTCCGAAAAATGTTTAATTTTTTTTTAATAGTTTTAAAATTTTTCTAAAAGTTTTCAAAAATATCTGTTGTTTTTTTGGCAACAAAAAACTGAATATTGGAAGTTATAGTAAAGATTCTAAATTATACTAATTAAAACCTTTTTTAAAGTTGAAAATATTTCATTAACTAAAAAGAATGCATTTTAAAACTATAATTGCATTAAAAATGCATTTAAACATGAAATATATAAATTTAGTGAACATAGTCAAATTGTAGGTGGACTAGTACCAGGAAAATGAGCCCTGGATTGTTCAGATGTGACAAGAAATGACTGAGACTAAGCTGATCAAAAATAGACTAGTATTGGATTTGGCTTGAGTTTTAAGAAAAATATAATGGAAAGTGGAATGAAAATTATTCAAGTTCGAGGCCATACTCTATATTTCTTTATTAGGATATTGTCCTAACAACTAACCTATAGAGTTTTTGTTTTCAAATTTATTATTTGAACCTTTCAGAAATGTGTTGATAGATCTATGTCGGGAATTTTCGAGGTTCCCATCATCAGAACACGTTTTGAAAGAAGTGACAATCCCATGCAAAACATCAAACATTCATAAAACTAGTTTTCTCACTAAATGAGAACTAATATATGAGCTCGAAGTTAAAGATTATCAGATGGAAAATGATTTTACACATAAAAATATTGTGGTAAATAGAGTAATCCTAAACAATATAAAGGATATCTGCAGGAATTGGATTTGGATCTTTTGGCCTCTGAAAGCTCAACTAGTAGTCAAATGACACAACCTTTATCTTTAGCCATCTGTAACATTTATTCCGTGTTCCGCCTTTACTAGAGCATATGAACATTGGTTATAGTTTTCAAATGCAATCATTGATTCATTTGAAAGACTTTTGAAGTTTATTTCTAAATGTACTTATTTGGATACAAAACAAGAAAACCAACCTTGTTCATTTAATCTTACTTAACTTATCACGTTTAGCATTTGAAAAATACTAGATTTTTGTAACGAAATAAAAATTGCATTATAAAGTACAACTTTTTGAGTAAAGCAATTTTATGATTAGCCAACCAATTTCGATTTTCAATTATTTTGAACTGGTGATGGAAAATTGTTAAGAAAAGTATTGATATTGTTATTAATATTAATATTACACTTTTTAAGTTGTATTAACTGTTTCTGAATTTCAAAGTTTAAAATTGAAGTTTCTAACAAATTATTTTGTTGGAATTTTAATATGTTTTCTAATTTAAAGTTAACATGATTATTTTGCTGGTATTTATAAGAAATAAATACTGAAAAGGTAATGACAGAAGCAGCAATAATACTTTTATATAGTTTAAAATAATTTTATATAATTTCGTTAGTATATCACTTTATATGATGCTTATAAATAACGTATATAATAAGATTTTACTTAAGTAGTTTTATAAACTCAAACAAAAAAGTTTGTAAAACCTTCGTTATACTAAATTTTATAATTAAAATTTCTGGCCCAATACTGTGATTCCTAATGTGTTATAAAGACTGGACATAACTTCCAAGGATATAGTCCCCTTTTTCATTTTATGATGGTGTTCGAAAATTTATCGGTCATAATCCTTAAAGCTAAAGTGGGAATTTTGAACATTAGTATTTTGTTCATTTAATTAAAATTTTACCTAATCACCAGGACCATTAAAGTCGTCTTTCGAAAGAACATAATCCTTGTTGTGGCTATAATTACAATCGCAGTATAATTTTTTTTGCCTAGCCTTCCTTGCTCGAAAAGTTTTGGCCATTTCCTTATTATTTAAATGGAGATATTATATCTAGGGGTTACAACATATCATCTTTGAAAACTTTCGAATTTTTCCAGTGTATTTCTGAATAGTATCTTATTATTTTCTTTATTTTTTTTCACTACCCGTGTAAAAATATGTATATATTTTCTTATGTTTTTTCACCTTCAAATATAATATGATTTTATATATGCTGTTATGTATAGCCATATATTATTATATTTTTTCTAATGTGATATCATATATGCTGCTTTATTATTATATAATATGATATTAAGCATAAATGCTTTACATAAAAAGATATTATGGATCTATTGTCAAACATAATACAGTTTCATATATAACATAATGTGTAATCATATATGGTGGCACATCAGCTATATAATTTAAGATATAATAATATATACTGTCTTATAAAATATGTTTTCTTGTGAGATATAATATGTGTTTATATATGGTACCATATGCATAGTACAACTTGAGACATTATTATATACGATATCAAATGATATAATATGCAGTTGGGTAAGATAATATATATGACACAAAATTATCAATATAGTTCGAGATATGATTATATTTGGTAAATATCGTTAGTATTTTCCATTAGCATAATATTGAACTATCCCAGGTGAAAATGTTCATATATGATCATATATTGCCATATATGGTTTCATGTATGAGCATATATTGTTCCATATATGAACATATATGTAATGTATGGGAGCATATATGGGTAAATACATTCAAATGAAAAGTTCATATATGGATATGAATGACACCATATATGATAATATATTGCATATATTGGTTCATATATGCCATATATCTCCATATATGAATTCATATATTATATGGTTAATATGTTTTAATTTTTGATCAGATATGACCATATATGAGGATGAATTTTTTTTTATTTTTAACCCTCAAAACATACCTATAATACAGATAATTTTGGAAATAAATAAAAAAGACAGGAAAATTTAAAAAAAAATACCAAAAGCTAAACTGACTTGTAATGGGTTAATGAATGGGGACATATTACTCTTTGGAAATGTTTATAAAACACCTTTCTGATGATGCCTAAATGATGCAGATCATTCACAACTTTTGTATAAAATCGCAAAACAAACCTTAAAATTTGAAACAATTTGGAAAAAAAAACTAAAAAAAGCTTTTTTATATACAAGAATATAGGAAAAGTAATATTATATGACAATATATGAACATACATATATGACCATATATGAACATTCATATATGTCCATTAGGGTGATAACTTTTTTTGGACAAAATTCTCCCCAGGGGTTTTCTAATGGCAAATATTGTATTAATGATAAAAAAAACTATTTCAGTTCAATTTGGTAAAAAAACCGTACGTACCGACAGCGATTTCTAAAATGCCTTTAATATATATTTTTTAAATTTTTTTTAATAACAATTTTTTTAAAATATGGTTTATACATATGTAAGTAAGCAAACTTGGAAGAAAACTATTCCATTGACTCGAAAAAGGACTTTACTATTGAAATCAGCATGCCTTAATTATATAGATGTGATGGTCAGACGTTGAGTCATCAAAAAAAGTTTTTTTTTAACTTTGTTTGATTCGAAATTTTAACGCGTTTGGTGCGTACCCTTTTTTAACGATAGCGAAAAACTAAAAACGCAGTTCTTAATATTTGTCCATACACGATTTTGTCTGGGGAGATTTGATATTTACAAAAAATGCAAAAAGTTATCACCCTAATGTCCATATCCCCTCAAATTTCGGATCCGAACATATATGTATTCATATATGAACTCATATATGTGGCCATATATGATAATCTATGAACTTTTTCACCTGGGATGTATTGTTATATACATAACCACATACATAATTATATATGCGCCAAGTGACTAATTTTATTTTATTGAAAATTATATATTTTATGGGATTTAAGTAGATTTAGTTAAATCTTAAAATATCTTATTCGATCCTTGTTACTTATCTTTTCGGATATAATAACATCCACCTAGATATTAATAGATCTCATGGAATATTTTGGGATCTATCAGGATCTTTAATGATATATTATTAAATCCCCTAATTATGAGATAAATTTTTATCTAATTTAATCCAGCAATATATTTGAGGGATATAATTGGGTATTACTGGATATCCCAATATTGACATAAATATCGCTCTATATCAAATGAGATATGATTTTGTATCTGAGATGTAACTTTTTTTGATCGGGTATTACAACGAAAAATCTTCCCCTATTTTTGTTAACATTGCTATGAGGGTTTCCGTTGGTAAAGCCAAGTATTTATATCATAAAACATTAATTTGTAGTTAATCATCATGTTTCTTCATTTTAAGTTCCACTTCTAAGCTGAAACACTTACTTTGTTGCTGTTTTTTTTTTTTTGTATATTGTACCCACAAGGTAATTTATTTTCTTTTCTTTCCACACTAATATTTAACTCATATCCCAGTATAAGTAATTTTTTATGTTATTTTTTTTTTTTTTTTACCTTAACTTAATAAAATTGTAATTTTTGTATTTGTCATCAGTAGATTACATAGTTACTTGTAAGAGTACTCCATATAGTTGTTATCTACATAAGGAGAAAAATGTAGCTTAAATATAAAGCTTTTAGGCGAAAGCCCGAATATTACTCAACCTAGATAAAAATTATTCAAATCTGCAATTGTTTTAGTTTTTACATTAATATTTCGGTTGCATTAGTAAATATTTTCGAGTCAGTCTAACACCGGTAACACTTTATATATGTTTATATAATGTTTAAAAATAAAACAAGGAGAAACTTTAGATGCTTTTTTTTATTACACATATGTTCTTCAGATTTTTATATATGTTTTATACACACTAATATAACCAAACAATATTAAGTTATTTGTTTTTTAGTAGTAGATCCCTTTAAATATGCAATGCTTTTATGACAGTAAATTACTTGTGGGTACTTCTAACTGATGAGTGGCAAAATATATTAGTGATGATAAAATAACAAATGATGAATAAAAATAATATAATAACAAGGTAACCAGTTCACGAAGAGAAGTAGTAGTTAAAATAATATTCCAAATTACTTATCAAAAAGAGCTTTTCGGTTCGGAAACTCTAATTATGACAAATATTGGTTAACCCACGATCAGGTGGAATATGTTTGTAATAAAGATATCCAAAGGGTTTAGATAGGACATAGGACTTTAACCGTTAAGAGGCTTTCCGAACTGTGCTCCGTGTTTCTTTAGTGTTTTTAAGATACTATAATTAATTCGTTAAGAGTGATTATTTTAAGAAAGGAAACTTGTACCTCTGAAGCTATCAATGCTATGGAAGGTTACATGACAGACCTCTCAATCAGGACTACTCTACTCATAGAATCGACTTACGTAGACCTTGTTTGGGGTCCACATCAATTGTAGAGATAAATGTGGCTGATGAGATCCAACGGCGGAATTCAACATTAGTGTATATATCGACTTCTCAAAGATAAGTTTCCTTTAGTATCATGCTAGTGCCTTTCAGGCAGAGATACTGGCTACAAGTTAGTACAAGTCTCACTTGCGGTTAGAGCTCAGATAAGTGCGATATATGACCATTTTCCAACTACGTTGACAAATTTTACTGCGATTATGAATATAACGAAGATAGATATTATGTCCTCTTGAAAGCGGTCTTCATGCCCATGGGGAATATTTTTATTTCAAACTAGGGACTGGAGTTAAAATCATGTTGGTCATAGTCCCTATATTGTTCTAGGGATTATGATAAACAAAATTTTGCCATATTTTCAAAATCGAAAATGGGGATAATATCTGTGCTTTATTTTACTTATGTGCTTTATTTTACTTAACATCATTCAAGAAAACTAATACTTCCGTCATAACTTTTACCTCTACCAAGTCGAAAAACATTTATTAGCCAAATCGTTTGATCGTTTTCATTTGAACTTGGCAAAGGGCTTCTACATAAACCCTCACATATTTAAATCCAATATATCTTATTGTATGCAAAACCTCAAGGATATCTTTGTGTAATCATTCTTTACTTTCGCTATCCTATTAAGCAAACGAAAGAACCACAACATCCATTTGTATCAAGTCTCCAGCTGACTCAAAACCGTTCCAAGCACATGAACAGTGGACTGCAGAAAGAAATTGAGGCGTTTTTCTTTCTTTTTAGGTATTCATTTAAATAAATGTTCCAAATAAATGTTGTCTACTTTGAAATTTATAGAGTACCTAAAATCATTCAACTTCCAGGGAAGGTATCCCTGGTGTCAATCGCCAATTTTAAAATTTTAAAATCTGAAATAATGATATCTGATAAAAAATCCAAGTCCAATTTTACATTTGTTGAAGTAAAAAAGGGACAAAAATTTACATTTTTTAGATTTGTTTGTACATCCCCAAATTACTTGTTGGCAAATTCGGTGTCTAATGAAAAATATGAGACCACTCGCTGATTTCACAAAAAGGACTTATCTTTTAAATAAATTTACAAGTTATTTTTCTAGGGCTAATGATCAGAACCCGATTGTCGTAAGACTAATAGTGTTGGTCCATATACTAGAGACATATCTGTCCTGCAGAATCCTTTTATTATTCATTTATGGACTCCCTATCATAATATTACATATTATACTAAAACTGCCCCATGGTGAATGGTTAGCATTTAAGTAGAATTTTATTAATTATACCAACCACCAAATTTTAATTGCGTTTGTAACGTGTTAATGAGTTAAACAAAACCAAGTACAACACGTTAACTCGTTTTCTAGTAGTTTAAAATATCTACCTTAAAGTTGCAGACTTTCAAAGTACTACAGAAAAAATTTATTATTAGTTTTTTAAAACTACTTAATTGGTCTGACCTAATTTTGGTTTCATAATTTGTATGAAAAATTATAGCAAACACAATTACTCTCTTTTTCACCTGGTTACCCTTCATAACAAGGACCTTTTATGTTAAATGTGTGTAGTATGTACAATATTTGTTTAAACATGCTTGCATATGTCATTAACAATTCATTAATTAACTTTGTTGTTAAAAACACACACATACATATATACACGCATACACACACACACACAAATGCACAATGATATTGCAAATGATTATACTTTGACAGCAAAAACAGCAACAATTATAGTACGTATATTCCATGTTTGCCACAATTATGAGTTTATGTAGCACAAACAACCAACATTCCATAAAATGTCAGGCAACATTTATATATACAAAAACCTCTTCATGAATATGGGTTCTCATAATGATGTAACTGCACAGAGTATACATTTATTAAGTATTTACTAAAGCATCATATGCATAATTAATTATTAATGCATATCACAAAAAAAAATGTTTTTAGTTAAATTTAATATTAAAATTTAATATTAATACAGGGTGTCCGCCTGGAAGGTATACTACTTTGTTTTGCCGTCATTTTGGTAAACATTAGTCTTGACAGTTCATATTTGGCAGTCGTGAAGTAGACACGTGGCAAATTTATTATGGAAAAATATTCGATAAACCAACGTGTTTTAATTGTTAAAACATTTTATCAAAATCAATCATCGATTACTGTGACGATGAGAAAGTTACTTGAAATTTTGGGAGGAACAACGTGCCAACAAAACGCACTATTTACCGTGTAGTGAATGATTTCGAAGAAAGAGGGTCTGTAGGTGATAGGCCCAAGAATGGACCACAACGTACTGCAAGATCAGCTGAAAACATTACTGCTGCTCAAGAAAGTGTTCAAAACAATCCATCAATCTCAATTCGACGCCGTGCTCAGGAGCTTGGTCTTCAAAAAACAACTTTGGCCAAAATTTTGCACAATGATTTGCATTTGTTTCCATTTAATACTCAGTTGACACAAGAGCTTCTTCCACAAGATCGTTTACGCCGCTGCACATATGCCAATAAGATGTTACAGCTCGCCCATGACAACCCCGATTTTCATGAAAAAATCATAATGAGTGACGAGGCACATTTTCACTTGAATGGATATGTGAATAAACAGCATAGTCGGTTCTGGGCAATGGAAAACCCTCAAATTATTCATCACTCACGTTTGCATCCATTAAAAGTGACAGTCTGGTGTGCAATTTGGTCAGGAGGAATCATTGGACCTTACTTCTTTGAAAATGAAAACGGCGTAATGGTAACTGTGAATGGGGAGCGATATCGTGATATGATTGAAAACGGACATTTATCTGATATTGTATTCCATACATAATTGCCGACATTAAATAAAACATTTATCAATATAAGATCCATACTCTTTGATTTAATCAAAAATTATAAACAAACAAAGTAGTATACGTTCCCGGCGGACACCCTGTATTTAACAGAAATATTTAAAAAAATAACTATTTTAATTGAAATTCTTATGAAACTTTTATGTTTATTTTTTCATTGAAAAGCATTTTTATTTTCCTAACTAGATGAAATGTCTTTTATAATTTCCATTTTTAAAATTTCATTATAAACTTAATAAAAACACATTTGTAACCAACGGAAGGAAATTAATGTCTGCAAATGAATGTTGTTAAACACGCCTTCTTTAAATGCTGTTAATGGTTTATCACTAAAAAACTTTTTTAGAATTTATTAAGAAATCTTTTGAGAAAAATAAAAGTAAGTGCTTTTTTAAGCAACAATTTTTTTATCAACTTGGAGCAACAATTTTTTGCTGAGAGGTGTGGGAAGTGTAGTCTCTCTATTTTAATATACTCTTTGATTTCACTTTACAAAATATAAGATATTATTAGTTAGTCTGAGAAGGAGAGTCTCCCGATTGGTTTTCTCCAATCTGACATATGAACAAGGAGAAACAAATTTTTTTTAGTGGCCCAATCTCACTTTTAAGTTTTAAAATGTGGGATCAAAATTATTAGTTTTTTGTATGGAAATATGTGTGAAACAAAAGAAATTCACATTTATTTAAACGCTAAGTAAAAGTACTCGAAAAAATTAAACTTTTGATACCCATAGTGCCCTATTTAAAAGACTGAAATGTAGAAACCATAAATTTTAATTAATTATTTTCATTTATTTAACCTTATTTCTTATTTCTTAATGTTCAAAAAATTTGAAAAAAAAAAAAATTTTAAATTTTATAAATTTATTTATTTTCCTGAAGATGCTACACAAAGGAGTAGCGAAATATTGAAAATAAAAAACTTTTATATAAAAAACAAACCTTAACTCAAAAATTTAGAAAATTTATAAATTTTAATTTTTATTTTGGATTTGAAATATAGAAAATAGCATTTGCAATTCAATTTTCAAATTCTACGAGAAAATAATTAAAATTCTGAAACATCAATAAAATATTATCTAAGTTGTTCTTAATTTTAAATAAAATTAATATAATACCAAATTTCGGAATTTTAATTGCTGTTTTTTTTTAATAGAAAATTATAGTTTTTAACTTCAAAAGGAAATTTTTAACTTAAATTAATGTTTTTAACTTTAATTGATGTATAAAAATAAATATTTATGAAGCAGCATCATCCTTATCCTATCATCCTATCGAGCTTCCAGATTTTGACTTGCAAACATATTTTGACTTGCTTGTAACAATGTGTGGGATGGACATATCTCAGGAAGTAGGAGGAACTTATCCAAGATTATGGTATCAATCTCTTCTTTGGAAGATTCTCTAGCAGATTAATGCATCAATCATATTTGTGGGTGGGGTTTAAGGATCTAATTTTTAATTTCAAAATAGGCCTTTTTAGCCGTATTTTGTGAAAGTATCCCTGTCCCTGTGCACTTTCACAAGGCCAAAACTGCCTGAAGGAGCGTTCCAATGCTTTTGCGATGTACTAGAGAGTTCTTAACTATTGTCTTGGCTAAAATTTTTGTCTGAGTATTGGATCGAAAATCTCAATGGTTTGGCTGTTATAGGCCAAAATATCAAAAAAAAAAAAACGTGACAAAAGTCTGAGAAAAAACTGCAAGTCAAAATCTGGAAGCTCGATTTTCACCGTAGACGTATGGTCTAGTGGACTTTTTTTTGCTCAGTACAATCCCAATAATCAAAAACGCGAAGCGCCCATTAAGATTTTTTTCCTTCCATACTAATCGCCCGACCCTAATCATCCTATTTATGAAATGTTTCATAATATTATTAAGCACTTCACATAAAATTATGAAACTTCATCATCATATTTATGAAACTTTTCATAAATATGAAGAAGTCTGTCATTAATTTACTCTATTAGGACACAATTTCATCATATTTATGAAGTGTTACAATGGACGAAAATCGATGAAGGTTTTCTTCATATTTATGAAGTTTTTCATAAATATGAATAAGCCCCCCTGTGCGTGGGCTTTTGGTATGAAAAGACTTATATATGATAAGTAAAAAACAAATAATACTTTGCATATATATTTTTAGTGGCCTAAATTTATGTCAAGGGATTAAGTATTAAATAAATATAAATAATTCTTTTTTTTTAAAAGTTTTTTTGGAGCACAAAAAACTAAAATCGAGATTTAATTAAAACATTGTTACTACTTAATTAAAACATTGTTACTTCAATCAAACATTGTTACTTCAATACTATTAAAACTTTATGTAAAATCGCAAAAGATGGCAAAAAAAACAGGGAAAAATCGCTAAAATAAAAAAAAAACACTAAAATTGGATGAAATCGCCAAAATTTGCAAAAACTAAAATCGAGTTTTAATTCAAACATTGTTACTTCAATTAAAAGTTTAATTGAATGAATGCTATTAAAACTTTATGGTAAAAAAAACGCAAAAGATCGCAAAAAATTGGGAAAAATCGCTAAATAAAAAAAAAACGCTAAAATTGGATGAAATCGCCAAAATTTGCAAAAATTACATAATTAAAAAAAAAACAAAATTTTGCTATGAAAAGATTTATATATTATAAATAAGAAACAAATAAAGGGCATATATATATATTTTAGAGGCCTCAATTAATGTGTCAAAGAATTAAAAACTATTGTGAAAATGTACATAGTTTTTCATAATTTTTTAAGTTTTTGCGGAGCACAGATAAAACTAAAATCACGATTCAATTAAAACATTTGTTAATTCAATTAAAATTTTAATTGAATGAATGTTATTGAGACTTTATGTAAAATCGCAAAAGATTGCAAAAATTGAGAAAAATTAAAAAAAAACGCTGAAATTGGAAGAAAACGCCAAAATTGCGAGGTGGTGTAATGGTTAGCGCGTTGGACTGTTACACAGATGGTCCCGGGTTCGACTCCCGGTGACGACAACATCAATTTACAAAAATAATATGTATGAGTTTTCTATCACTTATATGTATCGCTGCTCCCACCTTCGGTGTTCCCATAGCACTTAACCCCACCGAAGTAAAATAATGAATCAGGGCTATGAAACAAAAAACTTCAATAAATTCGCCAACTCTACATCAGGTGGCGACAAACAACTGTTCTAAGACTTATCATTTCGCGCAATTACAGTGTTGCCATGTTTGAAGCACTTCATCTTTCACCACCTTTCATCTCTCCACTATCCCCTTTCCAAAGAACGCAACAGATTCATTAATAGGAAGAATTTCCTAAGTGTTGCTTCTCTTTTAAAAAAAAAAAAAAATTACATGATATAAAAAAAATTTCCATAATTTTTAACAAATAGACAAAATTTGAAAAAATCAACCTGATTTTAGCACGGTCGCTAAGATTTAAAAAAATGGCCCAAAATTTAAAAAATCTACTAAATTGGAGAAATCGCTAATAATTGAAAAAATTTCAAAATTAAGAAAGCGCTAATGGAAAAATCTCCAAAATTAAAAATAAATCGCAGAAGAAATTAAAAAAAAAAAAAAACTGAACAAATCTAAAAATTAAAATATAACTAAAATTGAAAAAATTGATTTATAGGAAAAAAATCTCTAAAATTTTAAGAACAAAAAAAAATATCAATATAAAAAATACTCGAAATTGAAAAAAAAAACACGCCAAAATTGTAAAAAAAAACAATTTTGGGGATTTTTTCAATTTGTTTTCAATTAGTTGCAGGAATGGAAGGCTATACCGATAAAATGAAGTTATTGACTCTGTGCGCCCCGGTAGGCTAGTTGGTGGCGTGCTGGCTTATCAGTGCGGGGGTCGTGGATTCGATTCCCAACAGAGGCACGGGTCTGTTTTCGCTACAACGCGAGGAAAGCAATAGTAGCTAGTGCTCGGATAGGGTAATAGGAAAAAATTTGTAATTATATGATTATTAATTAAAACTAAAAAAAAAAAAAAAAAAACTCAAAATATTGGTGTGCTTTGATAATGTTGTTAGCCTTATAATACCGATACCGAAATAACTAAAATAGCTATACCCTAACGTAATACTGATTCGGTTACATTGCATTATTTGTTGCCATTATAGGTTAAAAAATTGGAAATTTTGTGATTCTTATTAAAACAGTACTTTTCCATTGACAAAAAATTACAGTGTTCAAAAGAAATACAGTTTTACAGTTTTCTTAAGCAACATAAAACTGTTTCCTACTAAAAATTGTTGTACTCATCCGATATTTTCTGATCTTTTTAAACAAATTCTTCCAAAGCTTCCCATATAAGTTTATACATAGTATAAACATATTTTTAATATAAAAAAAAAAACTAAATATTCTGATAAAATGTCCCAGATTCTGAAATATATGTTTCGAATTTTAAGCATGCACTGAATGATTCTAAATCTTTATTTCGCCATAACTGAGGTATCGTATAAAAGTTTCGTTATATTAGATTTTTGAGCAAAACTTTATAATATGGCTGACATTTGCTATATATATTTTTTTTTCACAACTAATTTTTGTTATGAAATTAGGGTACTTTAAAATTCATCCCAATCAATTATATTTTCATCTTTTTTTGTGTTTTCTTCTACTTAACAAAAAATCGGATAAACAAATTTGTTGATAAAATAAGCGAGACAACAGTTTCCTTTTAGTTGTTATGTTTCCAACTTTTTTTTTTGACTATTCATTACCCCCTCTTAGCTTCTTTTACTTTTCTTTCAGTTTTTTTTTTTTTTTTTTGCTGTTGTATATTTTAAACTGTTATTATGTGTATTTTCATTATGAACTTCCTGTATTTAACAAGTACGATATCCGTTGGCACATCACAGTCATTGATTTTAAACGGATGTTCAAGCGACAACACGACGACGCCGTTTTTCGTTTAATTTTTGTGTTTTTTTTTTTATTTTTTCGTAATGTAAATTGCAATTTGTTAACAAATTTGTTGAGATTTTTAGTGTCTTTTTCCTTTTAATACTCTCTTTTTTTTACTCTTAACTTTATGTTGATGGCTTTCAGTATAATCACCAGCTATGGATGATTTTATTTCTTAAAAGTGTATTTGTGTGTAAACCTGTCCCTCATAAAAAGAGGTTAAATCGTTGCACAAACAACGTGATTTTTTTTATTTCTTCAAAAACTGCGATTTTTTAGAGGAACATTTTTAAAAAGAAGATATTTTCTATATATTGTATTAGAACAAATTCTCCAGGTAGGACACTGCGTTATAAGAGGCATGGTTGTATATAGTATGTAGCATTTTTTAATATCGCCTTTAATATACTTATTCGTCTTACTCTGCAGCTTGAAACTAATAGCTGCAGCTGTAATCAATTTTCTTCTGAAGACATTTTAAAGGAAATTGATTGTCTTTAATTACTTAATGTGCAAAAACATAAAATCAAGTAATATGATGAAGACCAAAATAGTAAAAACAAAAAATAAAATTTAAAAGGTTTTTCGTTACATGCCAAAGAGAATGGTATAGTTGGCATTTTATGAACAGGTCGTAGTATTAACACTGTAGGTTTTGGGACACTATGAGAAAACTGTAAGAAATTCAATTTTTATTAAGTAAAGTAGAAATTTTTGGGAAAATATTAATATTTTAATGCAAAAAATAATAAAATTTGTAATATGTTATAAATTTTTTACTTTTTTTTGAAAGATGTATATATTTTAAATCATCGTTTAAATTTCGAATGGACAGTGCTTTAAATGAGTTATTATAAATATCTCTGTCAAATTATATTCAAATATATATATTCATTCTTTGGGCATTGTGGTGTAATGGTTAGCGCATTGGACTGTTACACAGATGGTCCCGGGTTCGATTCCCGGTGACGACAGATTCCACGGTGAGCAACAGCTGTTCTAAAACTTATCTACTCGCGCAATTACAGTGTTGCCATGTTTGAAGCCCTTCATCTTTCACCACCTTTCATCTCTCCACTATCCCCTTTCCAAAGAAAGCAACACATTAATTAATAGGAAGAATTTTCTGAGTGTTGCTTCTCTTTAAAAAAAAAAAATAAGTTCAACACAATTTAAAGTAAATTACTTTAAAGTTGTGATTTGTATAAGAAACGCCACGCCCACTTCTAGTATAACGCCTGTTTTTGAGCTAGTGCTAAAGACTAATTGACAAATGTAACTTAAATATAATAGGGATCATAGCAAAAAAGTCAAAATTTTAGATTGTATGAAAGACAATAGACCCTTTCTAATATCACCAAAATTATTAGTGTCATTCTTAAAAATGTTGTTCGCAAATGCTTTTTTAAATGTTGATTGTGTGAGATCGAAAAATTTCCGACACACATTATCACTTATAACTTTTTTTTATGTTCAATAGTAAAATATTTCTGTGATCAAGATATCTTTTAAAAAGTCTTCAAATTAGTTGTACAAAATATAAGCGTAATCGGATACAAAAATTGCGGATAAAATAAGTAAGATTTTTACAAAAAAAGTCTTCAAATTCTAAAAATTAAATGAAATTATAATTCTTTCTAAATTATTGATTAAGGCTACAAAACAAGTTCCCAAAACTGGAACTTTTTCTTAACCCTGCAGTACTATCGTCTGGGTGGAATCCACCCTTAAGGCTGAATTTAGTTTTTTCAAGAGAGATATACAGTAACAAATTTTATTTAAAATAAATGAATTGCAAAACTTATAAAATTAATTTTTTTCTTCTGTATTTTGGAGTTTATTATTGAAAAAAAAAAATATTATTTGCATAATTGAATTTAACTGATATGTATGACAGATACTAATAAGTAGGGGTGGATTACACCCAACGATAGTAATGGCGTAAGTTGAATAACGATAGTACTGCAGGGTTAATGGACTGTTTCTAGCAATTTAGATCACAAAAAAACTCTATTAATCACTTTTTGTTTAGACTCTGTTTGTAACAGAAATAATGAGCAAGCCGGTTAAATACTTTGCATATATAATCTGATAACTTTCTTAAAGATAACTTGTTAAAAAGGAAATAGATATACAAAAGCAGTTGTAAGTGAAAATGTGTGTCTGGTTTTTTGATCTCACTCCTTACTACTTATTTCCCTCCTACCCGTAATATCAAAATTGTTTGAAAATCTTTTTTTTGAAACGTCTAAAGCCAATAATTATCCAACAGAACCTTATTCCACAACACCAATTCGGTTTCCGTACAGCCCATTCCACCATTGACCAAGTTCATCGTATCTCCAATGTTATTGAAAGAGCACTGGAGAAAAAAAAGAGTATGTTCTGCAGTATTTTTAGATGTGTCACATGCATTTGACAAAGTCTGGCATGCTGGTCTCATCTTTAAACTACGGCAAATGTTACCCATCAGATACTCTAAATTAATTGAATCTTATTTACAAGATCGATATTTTCGTGTCAAACAAGTAGATTCATACTCTATCTTAAAACAAATTAAAACAGGAGTTCCTCAAGGAAGCATCCTTGGCCCAACATTGTATTTATTGTACACATCTGATATTCCTTAACCAGAACATTCTACAATAGCAACTTTTGCAGATGATACTGCTATTTTATCGGTTTCTGACACGGAAGAATTAGCAAGAAATAAACTACAAACTGCAGAAAACTCTATCATGACTTGGACAGAAACATGGAGAGTCAAACTTAACAACGCTAAATCAGTTCACATTGTTTTTACAAATAAAAATATACAATGTTTACCAATCTACATTAAGGCGGGGGTCAAATTTTGAAAAAGCCCACTTTGATATTTCAGCAAGTAGGAGGAACCTCTCCAAGATTATGGGAGCTACTTCTTCTCCGCGAGACGCGATAGCAGATTAATGCATAAATCATCATTCTAGGTGACCGTTAAGGGGTTAAAATTTAAGTTGAAAGAGGCCCTTTTAGCCGTGTTTTTATAGCAAAATGTACAAATCTCGGGATATAGATATTTCAGAAAGTAGGAGGAGTCTTTCCAAGATTAGGGTCTCTATTTCTTCTACGGAAGACGCTCTAGCAGATGAATGTATAAATTATATTCGATTGGGTTGGATTCAATTGGGGAACTCTAAATGGGTCAAAGTAGAATTTTTCAAAATTTGACCCTACGGGTCAAAAGTCGGGACATCAGAATTCGTTTTAGAGGTATGGTTCCTTCGGCAAAGTTTCTTATTCTGATCCCTAGAATACGATTTTCCTTTAACGTTGAGCTATTTTTTTGCCTCCATGCAAATCGACCCGGCCTAATCTACATGGATAACTTAGAAGTTCCCTACGCCAATACAGCAAAATATTTAAGCATGACCCTAGATTGTAAGCTTCGTTGGAATGAACACGTAAAAAATAAAGTTGCAGAATTAAATCTCAAATGGAACAAATTGAAATGGCTTATTGGGAGAAAATCTTCACTTTCCATTGAAAATAAAATATCATTATACAACCAATTGATAAAACCTATTTGGAGCTATGGAATACAACTCTGGGGTTGTACAAGTAACAGTTATATTCAACTCCATTCAACGCTTTCAAAATAAAGTCCCCAGAAATATAGTTAATGCAACATGGTATGTTCGTAATGCTGATATACATAGGGATCTTGGCATAGAACACGTACGAGATGTAATTCGGAAATTCGCTACAAAACATAATACCAGGCTCAGACAACACGAGAACTCTGAAGCGTTAGCCCTAACTCATATAGATGGCCAATCGCGAAGACTAAGACGTACTATACCTGCCGACTTGGTTAGACTTCCATAAAAGTTTATTAAAACTATGTTTACAAATTGCCTTTTGCAATATTGTTCTCTGTAATTTATTGTAAAAAAATTGCTTGTTAGTTATAATTACTAGTTGTAATAAAAAAATTTATAAAAAAAAAACTCCTTACTACAAAAAATATTTTAATTTTTATTCAGTAGTTGCAATACACAATATTCAACTAATATTTTTTTACAAAAAGAAGCCTAGCAACACTAAAACTTTCAGAGTCGATAGTGAAACAGATTTTTATATAAAAAAAAAATTAAAATTAATTTTGTGGGCGTTGTGGTGTTATGGTTAGCGCGTTGGACTGTTACACAGATGATCCCGGGTTCGATTTCCGGTGATGACAGCATCAATTTAGTAAAATAATATGTATGATTTTTCTATCACTTATATGTATCGCTGCACCCACCTTCGGTGTTCCCATAGCATTTAACCCCACCGAAGTAAAATAATGAAACAGGGCTATGAAACAAAAAGCTTCAATAAATTCGCCAACTCTACATCAGGTGGCGAGCAAAAACTGTTCTAAGACTTATCTACTCGCGCAATTATAGTGTTGCCATGTGTGAAGCCCTTCATCTTTCACCACCTTTCATCTCTCCACTATCCCCTTTCCAAAGAAAGCAACACATTAGGAAGATTTTCCTGAGAGTTGCTTCTCATCAGGTGGCGAGCAACAACTGTTCTAAGACTTATCTACTCGCGCAATTATAGTGTTGCCATGTTTGAAGCCCTTCATCTTTCACCACCTTTCATCTCTCCACTATCCCCTTTCCAAAGAAAGCAACACAGTAATTAATAGGAAGAATTTCCTAAGTGTTGCTACTCTTTAAAAAAAAAAAAAAAAAAAAAAAAAAAAGTTTACAATACGATAAATATTTAAATTGTGTGTGGTTTCGATCTCAAAAATTACTCTAAAAATGCTCTAATCTGAAAGAAATTTGTATTCACTTGTTCAACTTAAAAATTACTTAAAAATGACTATAATATATGAGGGAAATTTTTATTGACACACTCATATCTGAATCATTTT
The DNA here is from genome assembly GCA_021234595.1 of Delia radicum. Taxonomy (NCBI): domain Eukaryota; kingdom Metazoa; phylum Arthropoda; class Insecta; order Diptera; family Anthomyiidae; genus Delia; species Delia radicum. The sequence goes on from CM037854.1 coordinate 228,162,563, forward strand.
GGTCTAAAAAATTGGAACTAGTTTTGAGTATTTTTTTTTTTTTTTTTTTTTTTTTGAATTGTCTACATAAACTGTTATGATGATTTTGTAGCTTTTCTTGCTATTTTTAGAATTTTATTTTTATGAGTATACCCTCCTCTACAGTGGGCTAAAGTCCACATTAAATCCAAATGCTGATTTGTTGCCATGCAAACCAATTTTCAATTATTTTGAGAACTAAATTCTAAATTATTTTAAAACAAATTAAGCATTAAAACGCGCCAATAGGATTAATATATATTTATAAATAACTTGAATATTTGTATTTATTAACAATTTAAAATAATATACAAAATTTAATAGTGCATGTTATAAAATATAAAAATGTTAAAGCATATTTTATAGATTATATTGGATTATTTTTTCAAATACTATCGATAAATATCTATTGAAAATTAAAATAACCAATAAATTTTATAGTTAAAAATTATTTTTTTTTTTTTTTTGCCTAAAAATGCTTTTGTAAATATTATTTAACATTATCATCACGATTATCAATTGTTGTGAACAATGAATGGTTCAATTATTTGCTAGATAAATACAAAAACAATTAAATTGTTCAACATAAAAATCAAAAATATTATTATTGTTAAATATGCAACAGACACACATACACACACACACACACAATGACAAATGCATGCATACATACACACACACAATGAAAAATGCCTGCATACATTCACACATACACTAATACATATTTAATATCTAATGGCAAATACCATGACCAATTTATTTAAACGCTGCCTGCAAAAGCTCTTAAATCATACTAAATTGCCGAAAATGTCATAAACGGTATTGTTTTTGGGCTTTCGTTGTATTATTGTAATACGTGCATGTATGTATGTATATGTGTGTGCGAATAGATATGTTCGTATGTGTTAAATTCATATGGATCATGATTTTAGGCTTATTCTGTTGTATCAAGCATGTAATTACATTTAATTTATGTGTTAATACACATATACAGCTATAATAATAACAGCCAAAAACGACAACAGCAACAACAATGATGAAAAAAAAATTTAAACCGAAAATTTATGAGAGCAATGAGAAAAAATACAAACAAAAAGTTCCTACTACAATGGCAAACATTACGCAATGTGTGAAGTGCAAGTTTAAACAAAATGTTGAAAATAAAACAATTAAATAAATTTTAAATAAAAATTTTTTAAAATTTATTACACAATTCAATTAATTAGTTTTAAAATATATAAAATTTTCTTTTTAGAAACATTTTGCTTGAATTCATAAATTTTATATAATTTTTCGTTTCAAAAAATAAATCAAATTATTTTTGGTAAAATAAAGTTAATCATCTCATGTATGCAACCAAATGTGTAATTATGAATTTATATATTCTCCTAGGTTTTGTATGAAAATTATAACCCAGCAAAACTTTTGATAAGAAGAATAAATTAAAGAACAATTTATAGTTTTTTTTAAGCCGCTCCATCACATTGTAGAATAGCATTACCATATATGTAAGTGGTTGCATAAGTACATATTTGGTAATGGCAAGTACTTCCAATTGTCATTACAAATTTCAAAGTTAAACTGGCAACTATGATAATGACTAGAGAAAACAAACAATCTATAAATAGAAATCGTTCGTGGTAAATTTCATTCTAACTCAACACACAGAGTAATGTGGGATTTAAAAGTTACCCAATTTCTTTAACATGTGAGTTAAATAGATGATATTTACGATTAACACTAAAATGGCACGAAGAATGTTGATGAAGACCGTAGTGGGTCAGAAAATGCATTCCATTCATGCTAGTGTCTAATAACTTTTTCTGTGTTTTTTTTCTAATAGTCAAAGTAAATTATCATATAAAAATTATAATTTTTCTGTTAATTTAGAGAAAAATTTGTCATGATCTAAAACCGAACAAATAAAATCTCACACATAAATTTATAGATCAACGATAAAATTCACTATTAAACCACTCACCAGGTACAGTGCAAAAATCATTTAATGTATATTGCTCGTCATATGTATTAATAATAAAAAATCTTTAATGTTTGTTACATTAGAGAAAAAAACTGCCATTTAAAGTTTTAACTAAAAGTTAAACTGGCAACTATGATAATGACTAGAGAAAACAAACAATCTATAAATAGAAATCGTTCGTGGTAAATTTCATTCTAACTCAACACACAGAGTAATGTGGGATTTAAAAGTTACCCAATTTCTTTAACATGTGAGTTAAATAGATGATATTTACGATTAACACTAAAATGGCACGAAGAATGTTGATGAAGACCGTAGTGGGTCAGAAAATGCATTCCATTCATGCTAGTGTCTAATAACTTTTTCTGTGTTTTTTTCTAATAGTCAAAGTAAATTATCATATAAAAATTATAATTTTTCTGTTAATTTAGAGAAAAATTTGTCATGATCTAAAACCGAACAAATAAAATCTCACACATAAATTTATAGATCAACGATAAAATTCACTATTAAACCACTCACCAGGTACAGTGCAAAAATCATTTAATGTATATGCTCGTCATATGTATTAATAATAAAAAATCTTTAATGTTTGTTACATTAGAGAAAAAAACTGCCATTTAAAGTTTTAACTAAAAGTTAAACTGGCAACTATGATAATGACTAGAGAAAACAAACAATCTATAAATAGAAATCGTTCGTGGTAAATTTCATTCTAACTCAACACACAGAGTAATGTGGGATTTAAAAGTTACCCAATTTCTTTAACATGTGAGTTAAATAGATGATATTTACGATTAACACTAAAATGGCACGAAGAATGTTGATGAAGACCGTAGTGGGTCAGAAAATGCATTCCATTCATGCTAGTGTCTAATAACTTTTTCTGTGTTTTTTTCTAATAGTCAAAGTAAATTATCATATAAAAATTATAATTTTTCTGTTAATTTAGAGAAAAATTTGTCATGATCTAAAACCGAACAAATAAAATCTCACACATAAATTTATAGATCAACGATAAAATTCACTATTAAACCACTCACCAGGTACAGTGCAAAAATCATTTAATGTATATGCTCGTCATATGTATTAATAATAAAAAATCTTTAATGTTTGTTACATTAGAGAAAAAAACTGCCATTTAAAGTTTTAACTAAAAGTTAAACTGGCAACTATGATAATGACTAGAGAAAACAAACAATCTATAAATAGAAATCGTTCGTGGTAAATTTCATTCTAACTCAACACACAGAGTAATGTGGGATTTAAAGGTTACCCAATTTCTTTAACATGTGAGTTAAATAGATGATATTTACGATTAACACTAAAATGGCACGAAGAATGTTGATGAAGACCGTAGTGGGTCAGAAAATGCATTCCATTCATGCTAGTGTCTAATAACTTTTTCTGTGTTTTTTTCTAATAGTCAAAGTAAATTATCATATAAAAATTATAATTTTTCTGTTAATTTAGAGAAAAATTTGTCATGATCTAAAACCGAACAAATAAAATCTCACACAATTTCATTAATTTTATATGGGGATGTCATATCATACTACACATATCATTACTACACACCTTACTAAGAATTACAAAATATGTGTTTAGATAATGAGTCTAAAAATAATTTTTTTTAAAAAAAACTAAATTTAATAAAAAAAAAAATTTTTTTTTTATTAGTTTTTTGTTTTTATATACATCGAGATTATTTTTATGTTATTTTTAATTTATAACGAACTTCCAACATATTAGCTAGGCTGATACTAGTATTTCGATCTGGCTAAAGATCTCATCATAACCCGAAGTTTTAGAAAAGTTAGAGCCTCCATAATAGGCAGAACTTTAATAAAAAAACCTATTAATCTTTAGTTTTGCTCCATTCTTGTTTTTTTTAGTAATCAAGCACGTGGTTAGGGTCTTTTCCTAACATGCATCATGACGTTACTAAACTTTGAAGACCAAAAATGTTCTATTTTTATAAAAAAAAATTTAGTTTTTACTCTGTCTCAAGTAATATTTTTTTACAAATTTGTTAGTTTTTTGTTTTTATATACATCGAGATTATTTTTATGTTATTTTTAATTTATAACGAGCTTTCAACCTCCGTATATTTAAAAAATAAAGCAAATCAAACATATTAGCTAGGCTGATTCTAGTATTTCGATCTTGCTAAAGATCTCAACAGAACCCGAAGTTTTAGAAAAGTTAGAGCCTCCATAATAGGCGGAACTTTAATAAAAAAACCTATTAATCTTTAGTTTTGCTCCATTCTTGTCTTCTTAGTAATCAAGCACGTGGTTATAGTCTTTTCCTAACAAGCATCATGACGTTACTAAACTTCGAAGACCAAAAATGTTCTATTTTATAAAAAAAAATTACTTTTTACTCTGTCTCAAGTAATATTTTTTTACAAATTTGTTAGTTTTTTGTTTTTATATACATCGAGATTATTTTTATGTTATTTTTAATTTATAACGAGCTTCCAACCTCCGTATATTTACAAAAATAAAGCAAATCAAACATATTAGCTAGGCTGATACTAGTATTTCGATCTGGCTAAAGATCTCAACAGAACCCGAAGTTTTAGAAAAGTTAGAGCCTCCATAATAGGCGGAACTTTAATAAAAAAACCTATTAATCTTTAGTTTTGCTCCATTCTTGTCTTCTTAGTAATCAAGCACGTGGTTAGGGTCTTTTCCTAACATGCATCATGACGTTACTAAACTTTAAAGACCAAAAATGTTCAATTTTTATAAAAAAAATTAGTTTTTACTCTGGCTCAAGTAATATTTTTTTACATTTTTGTTAGTTTTTTGTTTTACGAATTTTTTTTTTAACAAAATGTTCCCACATCGGATTCGAACATGGAACTCCAGGTTGGCAGTCAACCGCACTAACATCAGAGCTATCTCGACATGTTATACTTGACAGATAAAATCATAAATGACAAAATATAATTGCAAAGCAGCGTACAAAAAATTAAATATAAGTAGTTATAGTTAGTTATAACAAGTTGAAAAATAATGAGTTTAAAAAAAATAGATTTAAAAAAAAATGTTTAGAGCATTATCTTTTATATAAAATAATAATAAAAATAAGAGCTAATGCGTAATGTATTAATTTTTGCATTGAAATAGTGTTCAAATTAACTAGTTATTAGTAAGTCATTATTATTTGTATTAAAGTAATACAGAGAGTAAGTGGGTATCATTACAGGTAGTGGTGAAAATAATGATATGTCATTACCGTTTCAACACTGGGCATAGATTGTTTATTACCAAAATTTTATTTATTAAGGTTTGTCTATCCAAAAAAAATGCAGTTCTGATGCAAATAAAAGCGTCAATGCATTTTTTTTTTAAATATGTATTTTTGGTATTGCATACATGTGAAAGAAGACAAACGTAGGTATCAAATTTTCTACAAATTGTTCATAGTATATACAAAAAAGTTCAAACTATTGAAATGTGAAACAAAAAAAATCTAAAGCTAAACTCAAAAAAATAAGTTAGTAGAAAAGTTAGTAAAACGTCTTGTGAATCAGGCATACTATGTTTCAGCAAATTTTTTGCTAAAATTATGTTTTAAACTAAAGTTTTAGTTATACTTAGTCAGCACTTAACTGTTTTGAACTAATGTTTTAATAATATTTTACTTATGTTTTACTAATTTATTTTGCTAAAAAAAATTTGCTGATTAGCACATCAATAGTGTGAACGACAACCAGATTAAAAGTTATACGCAGAATGAATTAGATGTCAAGATGTAGTAGAGACGAGGAAAATTATACTCAAAAGTACAACTCTAGTAAGACACATAAAAAAAATCAACTATGGAAGATGTTGTACCTTTTTTTCATACATAAAACAAAATTGTGGATTGAAACAACTTACAGTTTGCGTTTTCACCGGCTTTTGAAAGTAATTGTCTATTAATTAAATAAAAGACAAAATAAAATATTAAATTTAAAAAAGATTAACTGTGTATTTGTAGTCAAATTCAGTGGTCAAGTTGATAACAAATATACAACAGGTAGACAGACTAAAGCGAAAGACAAAGACATACATCTTAGGTAAATTTTTATGTTTCCTTTTTCTTATTATAAAAAGAGGGTTGTATATGTTACATTTTGTTATCTTTTCGTTTCTTTTCTATAATTCTCTGCGGCATTAGCGTTCCTTTAAAAGATAGCATCATTGAGACAACCATTGATGTAAGTAGTTGAAAGATAATTTTGTTTATGTTATATATAATTATTTCTATATACTTGCAGATATTACATTACTTCATGTCGCCAATGTGGGAATATGAAAATTTTTATAGTTTGTAACGTATTGTAAATTATTTTTAAAAGAATCACATAAATATGTTTTATGATTTTCAGCAAAATAAATTAACTAAAGTAAAAATTTTCTGCAAATTTTTAGAGTTTTTTTTAGTCTACTAATATTCAGCAAACATTTTATTAATGTTTAGCAAGGGTTTTTAATTTTTAATCCACTAAGTTTTAGCAAAACTTTTGCTGAATCTACTAATTTTGTTGCTAAAAATCAGCTCGCTGATTTTCAGCAAAAGATTTTGCTGACATTAGAAATTTTTTTGTAAGCACCCTCCTGACTAAAATTTTGCTGACTCAGCAAAATTTTTAGCTGACTTTACTAACTTTTTTATTTGAGTGTAGTAAACCTCTTAAAAGATTTTTTGTTAAAGCTCTGCCAGGCACGTAGCTAGCTACGTTCAATCAGTCTGGTGCTAGATTCAATAGGTTCTACTATCAGACTCGTCTGTAAAACACTTAGCTATCCTAAGCTTCAACTCGTTTATGTAGTCACTACCTTCACTTTATTTTGATTATAAATTATAATTGTAATTTTTGTAATTCGAGGGAACTTATAAAAATATATGCACACTACGGTTACAACTTTTTTTTTTGCTATTTTTAACTATCAGCACGTAATGGTCAATAACGTATTAATAATAGAAATCGCTTTTTCAGTTAATTTTGAAACAAAAACCTCCCGCATAAAATGCATTTTCTTAAAATGGATTTTCTCAAGTTTTTAACATTAAAGTTGTTCTAATTGACCAATAATACTGCGCAATATATTTTAGATAACCTTTTACTTATTGTGTTCATTATTTTGCGAATTCTGCTGTCTATATCGGGAAACAACGCTCTAATCTGTTTTACCAAAATCCGCGAAAAACGTCAAATTTGAAAACGTTTGTGTCCTTTAAGTTGGATATGCATCGTTATTGTCTAATTACGGTTAAAATTGTAGCTCGATATTAACTTTTAGCTTATTTAGGCAAAAAGAGGATTATGCGAAAAAATTAAATTTGCTTTACTTTATATGTATTTGTATGGACTAATATATATAATTATACAAATTCATATACATAATTTTATGTATATGAATTTGTATAATTATGTCCGGTTAAATACACAGGCAGACAAAAACCTAAAAATGTATATAAAATAATGTATTTTTTATGCAAACATTTTAACTCAGGAAATCCATTATTTATAACGTCAAAAACTACCCAGCCAGAAAAATACGAGCGGCAAAGCATTGGCCCAGTGCTTTCAACGGTGGTATGAGCGTTGACAGAGCGTTGGATATCTGATATGAAATGACTTTATTTTTTCTATTTTCATGTTTTTTGTTTAATATGATTTAATTTGTTCGGATTAACTGCTTCGCTTAACTTCTTCTCACAAAATCCTAAACAAAATTGACAATAAAAGAGCAAAGGATCATAAAAAATATACTGATCATCTTATAGTTAGCGCAACTATAATATGGTCATACTTAGAGAGGAATATAATATTATAACCGAAAAAAGAGAGATTTTTACTATAACATGATTAAAGCAACCATATTATTGGTGAAATATTCATGATACATTAATAATTCCATTGATACAACCATTTATGGGAACATAGATTTTGCGGCCGCAATCATATTGCAACCATATTTTTCCTCTGAGTGCGAATAACTTCCAATTTTGTCGATTACACGAATAACCGGTTAATATATTTAAGCGATAATACAAATATTGCCTTAACCGGTTAACCACTTAGGTCGAAACACTATTAAACAGAGATTTTACTAACCAAAATATATTATTTTGGCAATTTTTAAAGTGTTGACGATTTTGAATTCAATTAATCGAGCAACACTTATAAAGTAAAGAATTTTACTTCTTTTTTAAAACAAACTTGATTGATATTGAAAATGTTGACTCACCTTTTTAATTCAGGGTTCCGCAAATTTTGAGGGCTTAGAAAATAGAAGTTTTTTTTGCTAGTGGAATATTTACACTATATGTTTATAGAATTTTTCCACATTTATATTTAAAAACACTTTTAAAACACACCGCACTTCACATGGCACTTAACATTTTCTTTAATTATTTCTATTTAATTGTTCTTCAATTTTAACACAAATTAACAAAATTTTATTAAAAAATACTAGTCGCGGACAACCGACCGTAAAGAAATTGCGAATGAACTGAAGGATGAATGAAAAGAAGTCGAGAAAGACAAAAATGTACTAAAAATAGCGAAGATGTTGTTTTGTTTTTATCAATGCTTTCTACTACAAATCACTGATTGACATATGTAATTATAGTTAAAATGCCTTAAAGTATGCTAATTAATACCAAAATAAAAGTTAGTGATGCCATCTAATAGTGATGCCATCGAATACAGTGCTAATTATTACCAACATAATAGTTAGTGATGCCATCTAATACAAACTATATCATAAGGAAATCAAAAACCCCCAACAGATCAAGGAGTATATACAAATAGAGAAGCTACCGTACACAGCGTTTTTTATGCTTACCAACTGAACTCGGGCGAGGTAATGAAAACATTTTTTTTTACACTAAAAATTATTGCAACATGTTGATTCAAACCGCTACTTAAAACACTCACTTTTTTTAATTGAAAACATTAGCAATATTTTTCGCTCTCTGATTTTCAGTCAATTATGACAATATTTGTGTTTTGTTGTGTAAATGAAATTAAAAATTGTAAATTTGTAAACTTTAAGGGGGCTAGAGCCAAAATCGTCAAAAAAAATTTCTTAAATTAAAAATAAATCGCCATAATTACAAAAAAAACCTACAAATTAAAAAAAAAAAAAAAATCCAAAATGTAGAAAAACAATCCTCAAAATTGTAGATATTTAAAAAAAATTGCCAAAATAAAAAAAAACGACAATATTTGGCCAAATCTATAAATTTCAATAAAAATTGCTGAAATTGAAAAATATCGTCAAAATGCAAAAAAATGCGAATTTTTTACTTTAATCGATTTTTTAATTTTGGCTATTTTTTTTTTTAAATTTTCGCATATTTTTCTATGTTGTTATTATACGTTTTTATGTGTAGTTTGACATAATCTTTTAAAACAATGATAACACTACGACCCAAACTTAAGTTAACGTGTACTGTAGTGTGTCATTTCAAAAATTGATCCTTTAATTGCAGTGCAATCTTTGTATTTTAATTGGATTTGCTACGCACGCATCTGGTAACATAGTTTCCAGTATTTTTTTCCGATATATAATACGATATCTCAAAATCCATTAACGAGACTCGTGTTCAGTTTTTATTACTTACGGTATCTGAGTTATGAATACAAATTTAAAAAACTTTAACTTAAAGCCCGATAACTCAGGAACATAAAGGAGTACCATATACAGAATAAGCAACGCTTTAGAGAATAATTTATAATTAACATATTTCAATTGTTTTACTTTTAAATTTTAAAAAATTAAAACCAAACGTTTATTTTTCGATCTTTTATCATAAATTATGATATGAGCAAGATTATTCAAGTTAAAGATCATTTGTTGTTTGTTAAACAAAAAATCGTGCAATGTTTATTTATAAATTAAAAAAATTTTCTGTCCTCTAACTTAAAGCAGACTTTATCTACTGACTGGTCCTTACATGTTTCACATTTCGCGTCACCGAAAATCTTCAGAGAACCAATGTAGAAGGGGTAGAAGATTTTAACCCAAATTTTGAAGGAAAAAGATCAACGGGTATTGTTTTATTTACCCGATGAGAAGTAAAAAACACATATACATATTTTTTTAAAAATTTTAGTTTGAACCGGTTTGAACCACGGATTTCGAAAAAAATGCTTTTTGTGTAAAGCATTACAACCACGATTTAAGTAGCTTTAAAATGGGTACCAACGACTCGTGTAGCTTATGCCGTTACAGAGACATGGACAGTTATGTGCAATTATTTTGCTAAACCTTTAATTTTTTTTTAATAAAATATTTTTTTATTTAAATCTTACTTTCTACTTAGTATCTTCTTCCAGATTTTTGTCCATAACTTTTGATCCCGTATGAGCCTCACATTGGGATTTGCCAACGGCAAAGTGGAATAATTTGTAATTGACCAGATGGCCTCACTAACTATTATTTGGTACTAATTGGCATTGTATTAGATGGCATCACTATTAGATGACATCATTAACTATTATTTTGGTATTAATTAGCATACTTTAAGGCATTTTAACTATAATTAAGAATGTCAATCAAGGGTGCCAGATGATTTTGATCAAAAATCGGCATATTTTAAAAAAAAAAATCTTTTTTTTTGTAAATATTTATTAAAATATTTGTTAATAGATAATTAAATAAAAAAAACTATGCCGGCCGAGGTAATTCATTAAAATTAAACAATTGAGCCTCCTTTGGGCAAAGTACTGTGTTGTTGTTGTGCAAGTGCAAATGAAACATGTAAAAGAAAAAAGAAAAAAGCAACAAAAACAAAAAAATTACACAACTAGTATGGTGTGTTGTTATTGTTTTTTTTTTAACAGTTAACAAAATCGATCGTGATATATTGTCTTAATATGTTGAACTTATTATTTATTATTGAATGACAAACAAAGTAGAAGTAATGGAGACAGTTTTAACAAAAATACATACACTGAGAGAAATTTTAAGGTAAGTTCGATTTTGTTAGTTTTAATGATCAAAATGCTTTCTTTTAAAGTCATACCCCAACTTGTTATGTTTGTTCGGTCTAATTGAACCCAATTTTAAAATCATTAACTCAGTATTGACCGAGTGTACCTATTTCGACCCAGTACTTTTAAACGCCTATATTTTTTTTACTGGATAAGGATAATTATGTGGTTTAAAAATCATAAAAATAAAACAACCTCTTGACTACAATCGTGAATAAAAAAATTGGGAAACATTTTTATCCAGAGTTGCCAAATAATTATTTGAAAAAATAAATTTTTGACATGTTTTGATGGGAATTTTTTCAAAAATAATTTAAAAATATTAAAAAGCCATATCTTTTATATTTTTGATTGTTATGACGGATCGGCCATGAGGTTTTCAAATACACAAAGTTTAAAATATTCCAAAATGTATTCCGTTTTCACTCAAAACATAAATAATTTTTGGCTTTTATTAAAATACTACTGCATTTATAAAAATTATAATGTCAGGGTTTGCCATAAGACATTTTTAAAAAATGGTGAAAAACCACAATATTTTTGCAAAATATTTAAAAATCGGTTAACCTAAAAAAAAAATCTGTTTATATATTTTTAAATAAAGATTTATTCACAGAATTTTAAAAAATTTAAAAGTTGAAAATATCTTCAACCGTTGAGGATTTATATTCTGTCAAAAATTCTACTTTGGTTTTTTATAGTAATTAAATGTGCTAAAGTCCCAAAACTTATTTAACAAATTGTGAAAACAATCGGCTGTAGGCTTGTCCCTATCCGGATTTCATTCCTGCCCAAGGAAATCTTCAGGGGACTTTGTTATTAGAATTTCTAAAGATATTTGCTATGTTAAATCACAAACTCAGTCTGGCTGATGCTCTTGTTGTATAAAGACGTATACTCGGCAGATAATTGTTTCAAAGTGCAAATAATAACAACTTTTAGTATTCAAAAATATTAAAAAAAATAAAACAAAAAAAAAAAAAAAGTGCATATATCAAAACAAAAACAATTTGTTCGTAGTACTTTAAATAACAACAATAGTGTAATCCGCATAAGATTAAACGAACAAGACCTTGGAAAGATGTTAACGCATTATGCGTAGACACAATGAATAAAAAACCTAAACCCAATAACAATGCAGTGAATGCAAATACTTCAAACTATTTTTCACCGTTACAAACTATTGATGATGATAAAATAGATGATGAAATAATAGTTGAAAAAACAACAAAAATTATAGTACCACCTATAACAATATTAAAATGCAAAATAGAAGAAATTCATAAAATTTGCAAAGCAAATAAAATTGTTGATTATGCTATCAGAAAAATTTCTATAGGCCTCAAATTATTTTGTAAAACAAGAGAAGATTTCGATAATGTTTGTGAAGTTCTTACAAACGAATACGAATTTTTCACCTATGCTACCAAAAGTGAAAAACCGTACAAAGTTCTAATCTTTGGTCTTGATAAATTTGACCCTATGATTATTAAAAAAAAACTGATAGACATGGGATTGAAATGCTTAGATGTTAAACTCGTTACAAAAAAGAGCAATTATAACAATGAATATGTTATATATGTCGTATATCTACAACGCCAGTCAATAACTATTAGGGAATTAAGACAAGACTATTCCATAATCGATTATGTCAAGGTGAGATGGGAGTTCCAACGTGCTAATAAAAATAAAATTACACAATGCTACAACTGTCAAATGTTTGGCCACGGATCTAGCAGGTGTAAAGTAAAGACATTTTGTGCAAATTGTGCAGGGCAGCATAAGACTTCCGACTGTAAGGAATCCGTTGTTAAATGTGCTAATTGCAGCGGTCCTCACAAGTCTATTTCTAATGATTGTCCAAATAAAACAAGCTACCTACAAATAAGACAAAGAGCACAACCAACACCGCGTCGCACTGCTCGTAGTACTGGGTTATCTGTTAGCGCCAATTACAATAGAAGTTTCCCTAATACTTTGCGCCAAAATTTACCTCACACGCCTGGAGTCTGGCAAACAATCAACAATAATAATACCAACAACAACAGCAGTAATAATACCAACGAATTATTCTCTCTGCAAGAAATAAGAAGTTTAACGCTGGAACTTATAACGAATCTTCGCAATTGTAGAAGCAAAGCTGATCAATTTGAGGTCATAACTAACCTCGCTTGTAAATTTCTCTCATAATGATCAATGGCCTAAACATCATTACTTGGAATGCTAGAGGCATTCGCAATAAGTGTCAAGAATTGTTCCAATTCTTAATTAGCCGTAACGTGCATGTATGTCTGCTAACGGAAACATGGCTTAAATCAACTATATCCATCAGGCATAATGAATTTTTTGTATATAGAAATGATCGGGAACATACCAGAGGCGGGGGAGTAGCAGTCATAGTTAAAAAAAACATTTCTCATAAATTACTTCCAATTGTTAACACTAACATTATTGAAAATATCGGTATAAAAGTTTTTACTAACAACGGAAATTACAATGTTTTTTCATGTTATTTTCCAGGTGGATTAGCAGGTTCCGATAGTAATAGAAAACTTCTTTTTGCATCAGATATTCGAAGACTTACAACAGATAGAGGCCAAAAATACATACTTGGTGGGGATTTAAACAGTAGGCATCAGACTTGGGGTTGTAATAGAGCAAATTGTTGGGGAAACATTTTACATGAAAAGCTTGAAACATACGAAATAGACATTATATACCCGAGCGATCATACTTATGTATCTTCTAGCTCTAATAGACAAGGTTCGACTCTTGACTTTTTTCTAACTAACACTATTGAAACGATAACACCAGCAGTCGTTATAAATGATCTAAGTTCTGACCATTTGCCAGTCAAAATAATCGTTACAACTAATATAAATTTATTATCTTTATTAAAATTTGATTATAGTAAAGCCAATTGGAAAACTTTCTCTAGATACCTTAATACACATATAACCTTACCTAATACAGAAGATGTTGCTATTAATGATCATATTGATTCCATGATAGCAAATCTGAAAAATCTGATTAATGAAGGCATCACGGCTAGTGTACCTAAAAAAGTATGTTCATATCCAAATAAACCCTTACCATATTATGTGAAAATGTTGATTCAGCAAAGAAATAGTATACGAAGAAACTGGCAACGTTTTAGAGATTTGGAAGATTTTTATGAAGTAAAAATGCTTAACGAAATTATTAGGGAAGAAATAGATAAAATTAGAAACAAATCGTGGGACAAACTTCTCTCTACTCTGGATACTGGTTCTTCTCCATTTTGGAACCTTTCAAAAATATTAAGGAAAAAGAGCAAGAGCATTCCAATTCTAAAACAAAATACTTCTTGTTTCACAACAAATGTGGAAAAGTGTGAAATTCTTGCTCAAACATTTGCTTCAAACCATACAGTCTCAAATAATCTTGGAGATCCAGAAACAATATCTCTAGTTAATAATACTCTTCAGTCATTTCAATCTTCATCTAGTGTTCTGCAAAACTATACGCCAACAAATACTTCGCAAATTTCTTGCATTATTAAAAAGTTAAAACTCAAGAAGGCACCTGGCCTTGATAACATTAATAATAGATGTTTGAAAGCCCTTCCCAAAAAAGGAATAAAATACCTCACCATTATAGTAAATTCATGTTTAAAACTCTGTTATTTTCCTAAAGAGTTTAAAGAATCTAAGGTTATTCCAATTAAGAAACCAAACAAACCAGCTGATTGTCCTTCTTCATATCGACCTATTAGCCTTTTGTCATCCATCAGCAAAATTCTCGAAAAAGTTATTAAGGAAAGACTAACCGATTATGTTGAAACGAATAATATAATTCCGCCACATCAATTTGGCTTTCGTAATCAACACAATACAGTTCAGCCTTTAGTGAGAATTAGGAATCTAGTCAATTCCAATTTTGCTAACCAAAAATCTACTGGAATGGTTCTCCTCGATGTTAAAGCTGCTTTCGATTCAGTGTGGCACAATGGATTAATCTTTAAAATGATCCGATTAAATATTCCTTTATACCTGATTAAAATTATCCAAGCTTTTCTCTCTTTTCGTACTTTTAAAGTTTATATTGGTTCCCACTGTTCCGCAATCTTTAGTGTTCCAGCTGGCTGCCCACAGGGCTCATGCCTCTCACCAATACTCTACAATTTATATACATACGATCTTCCGCAACTCGAGTACTGCACAATGTCTGTGTTTGCTGACGATACGGCCATTCTTTGCTCGGGAATGTTTGCCAATGATGTTATAGCTGAACTACAGAGGGCTTTAATTGAAATATCGACGTATTTCAATAAATGGAATATTATGCTGAACAACGACAAAACACAGGCAATATATTTCACTAGGAACGGAAACCTTGTTATATCCCACAAACAGGTATTAGCATGAATAATCACTTGATCCAATTCGAACAAAAAGTTAAATACCTAGGTGTAATACTAGACCCAAAAATTAAATTTAAGGACCACATTGCATATGTTTTGAATAAAATTAATATTCTAATCCATATGCTGTATCCCTTTATAAATCGAAACTCAAGATTAAATATAAAAAACAAAGAAATCATACTCAAGTCAATATTTCATGCAGTTATGTTTTATGCAGCCCCTGTGTGGGGGTTTAGTGCAAAATGCCACATTAAAAAATTACAAATTTCCCAAAACAAGTTACTTAAGATGATTTATAATCTTCCTTGGTATTTTTCTACCCAAAGACTACATGCACTTGCAAACATAGAACTAGTGGAGAATAAATTAAACAGACTCTCGGAGAGCTTTCATATCCGTTGTATTAACTCTGAACACGAACATATTAATAGTTTGTCACTAGCTTAATAGATAGTAGGTAGAGTAAGTTTTATTTAAAATAAAAAATTTTTAAATAGGTTTTTGTAAATTTTTTCCCTCCAAACTCTGTATATATGTATATAAACTTTATTAATTAAGATAAATTATAAAGAAGAAAAAGATAAAATCTTGAACTCTTTGTACAATTATTATATAAGAAAACAATGTAAATGATATATTACACAAATAAATAAACTTTGAACTAAATCACAAACTCAATGAGAATTTCTTGTCCTCGTCTAGGAGCGTGATTCAAAACTTAAAATACCAAAGAAATAACAAAAACAACAACAAAATATTATCACAATTGGCTTTGTCATCTTCCAAATACTTCCAAATTATAAAATTTATTTAAAGAACCATTGTTCTATATATCTGCAAAGTTTAGCTAAAAAATGTACAGTGGATAGGTTGTGTACACTCAAATAAAAAAGTTAGAAAAGTCAGCAAAAAATTTTGCTGAGTCAGCAAAATTTTAGTCAGGAGGGTGCTTGCAAAAAAATTGCTAATGTCAGCAAAATCTTTTGCTGAAAATTAGCGAGCTGATTTTTAGCAACAAAATTAGTAGATTTAGCAAAAGTTTTGCTAACACTTAGTAGATTTGAAATTAAAAAACCCTTGCTAAAAATTAATACAATTTTTGCTGAATATTAGTAGACTGAAAAAAAACTCAAAAAAATTGTTGAAAAATCATACTTTAGTTAATTTATGTGATGAAAATCATAAAACAAACATATTGTTGGGATTCTGTTTAAAATAATTTACAATACGTTACAAAATATTAAAATGTTCATACACCCAAATTGACGATATGAATTAATGTAATATCTAAAAACAATAGAAATAATTATATAAAACATAAACGAAATTATCTTTGAAGTACTTACATCAATTATTGTCTAAGTGATGCTATCTTTTAAAGGAACGCAAATGCCGAATAGAATTATAGAAACGAAAAATTAACAAAATATAACATATACAACCCTTCTGTGCAATACGAAAAATCTACCTAAGATGTATGTCTTTGTCTTTCGCTTTAGTCTGTCTACTTATTGCATATTTGTTTGCAATTTGACCACACAAGATTATTAATATATATAAACATTTAAACAAATACACATTTAATCTTTATTAAATTTAAATATTTTATTTTGTCTTTTATTTAATTAATAGATTAATAGATTAAGTTGTTTTAATCCACAATTTTGTTTTATGTATGAAAAACAGATATAAAAATCGTCCATGGTTGTTTTTTTATATTATGTCTTACTAGAACTGTACTTTTTAGTATAATTTTCCTTGTCACTGCTACATCTAGACATGCCGCGACATCTAATTCATTCTGCGTATATCTTTCAGTCTGATTGTCGTTCACACTATTAATGTGCTAATCAACACAATTTTTTTTAGCAAAATAAATTAGTAAAACATTAGTAAAATATTGGTAAGACATTAGTTCAAACACTTAAGTGCTGAATAAGTATTACTAAAATTTCAGTTTAAAACATAATTTTAGCAAAAAATTGCTGAAAAATAGTATACCTGATTTACAAGATGTTCCACTATCTTTTCTACAAACTTGTTTTTTTGAGTGTAGGTTTAAAAAAAAAATGTTTATAGTATTTTTAATGTGAATTTTATATTGTGGGTTTATTTTGTCTTCAAAATCTGAAACTTTTGAATTCACGACTAAAAAATGCGTAGTTTTTTGGACGGTTATAAATTTTTAATTTCCTGAGTTTCAATGTTTGCTAAAAACAAAACATTATTTTATATACACTTATAAGTTTTTGTCTGTCAGTGTATTTAACCGGACATGTTCAGTGTATTTAACCGGACATGTTCTCTGCGAATGTCCCAGGCTTTGTGATAGGAGACTTAGGTTTCTAGGTGATCGCTTCATTTCGCCTTCCGACATCGCGAACATTTTGCCTAATATGATAATTGGCTTTATAGGTAGCTTGAATCTGTAGGTAACCTTAGGCAGCACAAAAGACCTACATTGGTCGCGGTGCATAGTGCCTTCTGATCTAATCTAACCGGACATAATTACCAAAATTCATATATAAAATTAATTTCGTCGGAAATTTTTAATATGATGTCATATATATAATTGTATATTGCATTTAGACTACGCTAACTCTAATCCAATTATTAAGGACGCTATATTTACCTAGACATTGCAAAATACAATATAATATATATTTGGATATTATATCTTATTTAAAAAAAACACAATTTAATATTGGATAAAATTGTATATTAACCCATGCTGAGTCACACTAGAAAATTTGACAACCATATTTTGGATATAAATATGTATTACATCAATACAATTGTACAATTTATTGCATATATCATTTTGTGTTTAATTTTATACACAAAATGTACCCCAATTTTTGTCTTTTGAATTGATTTCTTTCTTATACACATAAAATGTAGTAACGCTGATAAAGAAGAACAAGTTTCATTTGTAACATTAGGATTTTATAATTTAGTTCTAAATTTTTTTCAATATAAAAAACTTAATTAAGTTTCAACGTGTTTTCCGTTTTTGTTATTCAATGGTGTTACAAAAGTTACAAAATTCCATAAAATTTCTTCATTTTCAAAGTTTTTTTTTGTGCGCCCCGGTAGTCTAGTTGGTAGCGAGCTGGCTTATCAGTGCGGGGGTCGTGAATTCGATTCCCACCAGAGGCACTGGTCTGTTTTCGCTACAACGCGCCGAAGGCCATAGTAGCTAGTGCTCGGTTAGGGTAATAGTATATAATTTGTAATTATATGATTATTAATTAATAAATAATAAAAAAAAAAAAAAGTTTTTTCTGAAACAACTTATTTTTTAGGTAATTTCAAGAGAATTTCCAAATAGAAAGGAGCTTGCTACAAAAAATAAAGTTGTAACATTTTTGCAAGTGGCTTAAGCCTAAAATGAGTAATAACGTTGAAGCAGAACCCGTATTTGACGGTAACTATTTTGGAAAATATTTCAAATTTTAATGAAGCTTGAAAATCAAAAGCCGGATACAAATATAGCTTAGTTTGTATATAATAGTATACATTATTGGGATGTAATTTAATGTGATATTAACAAACTAAAACTAAACTAATGCAAACTTATATAATTTCTTTGATAAAACTGTATTAAGACTCATATTAAATCTCGTATGATTATATGAAGCATCATATTAATTTTTTTAAATCGGAATAATAGAAGACGAAAGTTTCTGAACTTCTGAATTATTTTTTGCAATTATCAAATTTTAGCTACCCTAGCCGTCCGTAAAACTATAAAGTAATGTCATTTTGTTTATTTTGCGGGTTTCAGAAAGGTTTTCGCATAATTCTCTTTTTGTTTAATTAAACTAAAAATTAATATTTAGCTACAATTTTAACGTAATTAGACAATAACGATGCATATCCAACTTAAAGGACACAAACGTTTTCAAATTTGACGTGTTTCGCGGATTTTGGTAAAACAGATTAGAGCGTTGTTTCCCGATATAGACAGCAGAATTCGCAAAATAATGAACACAATAAGTAAAAAGTTATTTAAAATATATTGCGCAGTATTATTGGTCAATTAGAACAACTTTAATGTTAAAAACTTGAAAAAATGCATTTTAAGAAAATGCAATTTATGCGAAAGGTTTTTGTTTCAAAATTAACTGAAAAAGCGATTTCTATTATTAATACTTTATTGACCATTACGTGCTGATAGGTAAAAATTTAGCAAAAAAAAGTTGTAATACTAGTGTGCACATATGTTTATAAGTTTCCCCAGTTTACAAAAAAATAAACAAAATATATAATCGAAAAATCCCCCCCCCCCCCCGAAACAAATTCGTAGCTACGTGCCTGGTTGGGGCAACTATAATATGTAGTTAAGAGGAGGAATATAATAATAATTACTATATTATGATTGTTGACAAGAGAACAATATAATAACCGATAATAAAGAGAGAATTTTACTATAACATGATTAAAGCAACCATATTATTGGTGAAATATTAATGCTACAATAATAATTTAATTGATACAGCCATTAATGGCAACATAGTTTTGCGGCCGCAATCATATTGCAACCATATTTTTTCTCTGAGTGCGATTAACTTCCAATTTTGTCGATTACACGAATAACTGGTTAATATATTTAAGCGATAATACAAATATTGCCTTAACCGGTTAACCACTTAGGTCGAAACACTATTAAACAGAGATTTTACTAACCAAAATATATTATTTTGGCAATTTTTAAAAAGTTGACGATTTTGAATTCAATTAATCGAGCAACACTTATAAAGTAAAGAATTTTACTTCTTTTTCAAAACAAACTATATTGATATTGAAAATGTTGACTCACCTTTTTAATTCGGGGTTCCGCAAATTTTGAGGCCTTAGAAATAGAAGTTGTTTTTTTGCCAGTGGAATATTTACACTATATGTTTATAGAATTTCCCACATTTGTATTTAATCACTTTTAAAACACACCGCACTTCACATTTTCTTTAATTATGTCTATTTAATTGTTTTTCAATTTAAACACAAATTAACAAAATTTTATTAAAAAATACTAGTCGCGGACAACCGACCGTAAAGAAATTGCGAATGAACTGAATGATGAATGAAAAGAAGTCGAGAAAGAAAAAAATGTACTAAAAATAGCGAAGATGTTGTTTTGTTTTTATCAATGCTTTCTACTACAAATCACTGATTGACATATTTAATTATAGTTAAAATGCCTTAAAGTATGCTAATTAATACGAAAATAAAAGTTAGTGATGCCATCTAATAGTGATACCATCGAATACAATGCTAATTAATACCAACATAATAGTTAGTGATGCCATCTCATACAAAGTATATCATAAGGAAATCAAAACCCCCAACAGATCAAGGATTATATACAAATATAGAAGCTACCGTACACATCGTTTTTTTATGCTTACCAACTGAACTCGGGCGAGGTAATGAAAACATTTTTTTTACACTAAAAATTATTGCATCATGTTGATTCAAAATCGCTGATTAAAACGCTCACTTTTTTTAAATTTTTCTCTCTCTGATTTTCAGTGTGTTGTGTAAATGAAATAAAAAATTGTAAATTTGTAAAAAAAAAACAATTTAATCAGTGAAAAATCTAATGATATTTTTTTGAAGATTTTTTAACTTCATTGAAAATTTTTTCACTTCATTCTGAGGTATGTTTTGGGCATTTAAATTGTTTTTGTTATTATCAATGGGAACAACAATCCCAAGAGCGATAATTTTTGCTGATTTTTTTAAACGATACATCTTTAAAATTTTAAAAGAGAATTCTGTGTTTCGTAGTTTATTTGACAATTCTGCCCATAATCGAATTTCGGGAACATGATTTAAAGTTACATTTGTTTTTTAATATTTTAATAAATAAAAAAATATCGTTACTTTTTTTTCACTGTTTAAATTCTTTTATTGCAAATTTACAGTCTTTATTTCATTTACACGATAAAAACAAATATTGTTTTTTTTTCATGTTTTGTCATTTTTCTAACAAGAATTTGACAGCTGATGTCAAAAATGACTGAGAATGAGAATAAGAGAAAAATTGCTAATGTTATCATTCGTGGGTGAATTTCAATATAATTGAATAGAATTTATGTTCACACACATTCATAATCCTCCATATCTTTTTAACGGCTTAAGATACGAGGAACATTGATACCTCATTTTAAAGCTACTTTTATTGGTACTCACAAGTTATTCGCTTCTCTGTGACAATCCGGGACGCGGTTGCAAAAATCTGTATTTCAATAAACTGGCCTTTTAAAATTTTTAAAAAAATATATGTTAATTAGAAATTACTTCCCTATACCGTGTCCAATTCCTTATTTGAGCTCTTGCGGTATCCTGAGTTATAAAAAAAAGTGAAAAAATGTTACCAATAATCCGATAACTCAGTTTTAGCTACCCTAGCCCTTTATTAGTCCATAAAATAAAAAGTAACGTAATTTTTTTTCGCGGTTTTCAAAAAGGTTTCCGTATAATCCTCTTTTTGTTTAATTAAACTGAAACTGAATATTTATCTAAAATTTTTACGTAATTAGACAATAACTATGCATATCCAACATAAAGGACACAAGCGTTTTCAAATTTGACGTGTTTCTAGAATTTTGTTAAAACAGATTAGAGCGTTGTTTCGCGATATATACATCAGAATTCGCAAAATAATGAACACAATAAGTAAAAAGTTATTTACAATATGTTGAGCCCCCAACGAAATGATTTAACAAATTTAAAAACTTAATACAATTCGTTAGGAAATGAATTTATTTTTGACTTGGATCAAATAGGAAATGCCTGTTAATTCAGTATTAAAATAAAATATTTAAAAATATGTTAACCGACTTTCATATTGTAATTATTCCTGTAAAGAATATGCTCTTATCTATAATATACAAAAAGTTTAGCACCAGTTTTTTTACTCGAAATTTTTTTCAATTGTCTCATTATTATCCATTACATTTTGTAGATAACAAGATTAGCTGTAAGTTATTTTTTTTTTTTTTTGTAATAAAATGGCAAAACTTTAGAAAAACTGTAAAATCTTGTAACCCAATGAAATAAACCCACAATATAAAATGCAGATCAAAAATATTATAAATATATTTTTTTTTAAACCTACACAACATATCCACTGTACATTTGTTAGCTACACTTTGAAGATATATAGAACAATGGTTCTTTATAGAAATTTTATAATTTGTTTGACTTAAAGTGCCCCCTAACCCTCTATTTGCAACCAAAGTAAAATTTTTGACATAATATAAATCCTACTTTGGTTGCAAATAGAGGGCATTGATTTCCTTATGATATACTTTGTATGAGATGGCATCACTAACTATTATGTTGGTAATAATTAGCACTGTATTCGATGGCATCACTATTAGATGGCATCACTAACTTTTATTTTGGTATTAATTAGCATACTTTAAGGCATTTTAACTATAATTAAATATGTCAATCAGTGATTTTTAGTAGAAAGCATTGACAACAACAAAACAACATCTTCGCTATTTTTAGTACATTTTTTTCTTTCTCGACTTCTTTTCATTTTTCATTCAGTTCATTCGAAATTTCTTTACGGTCGGTTGTCCGCGACTAGTATTTTTTAATAAAATTTTGTTAATTTGTGTTTAAATTGAAAAACAATTAAATAGAAATAATTAAAGAAAATGTTAAGTGCCATGTGAAGTGCGGTGTGTTTTAAAAGTGTTTTTAAATATAAATGTGGAAAAATTCTATAAACATATAGTGTAAATATTCCACTGGCAAAAAAAAACAACTTCTTTTTCTAAGCCCTCAAAATTTGCGGAACCCTGAATTAAAAAGGTGAGTCAAAATTTTCAATATCAATGTAGTTTGTTTTGAAAAAGAAGTAAAATTCTTTACTTTATAAGTATTGCTCGATTAATTGAATTCAAAATCGTCAACATTTTAAAAATTGCCAAAATAATATATTTTGGTTAGTAAAATCTCTGTGTAATAGTGTTGCGACCTAAGTGGTTAACCGGTTAAGGCAATATTTGTATTATCGCTTAAATATATTAACCGGTTATTCGTGTAATCGACAAAATTAGCAGTTATTCGCACGCAGAGAAAAAATATGGTTGCAATATGATTGCGGCCGCAAAACTATGTTTCCATAAATGGTTGTATCAATTGAATTATTATTGTATCATGAATATTTCATCAATAATATGGTTGCTTTAATCATGTTATAGTAAAAATCTCTCTTATTTTCGGTTATAATATTATTCTCTTGTCAACAATCATAATATAGTATTTTTTTATTATATTCCTCTCTCTAACTATAGCCATATTATAGTAGCTCCAACCAGGCAAGTAGCTAGGAATTTGTTTCGGGAGGGCTTTTTCGATTTTTTATTTTGATTATGTATTTTTTATGCATATTATTTATACATATTTTATAACCGTCCAAAAAACTATGCATTTTTTAGTCGTGTACTCAAAAGTTTCAGATTTCGATTTTTTATTTTGATTATGTATTTTTTATGCATATTATTTATACATATTTTATAACCGTCCAAAAAACTATGCATTTTTTAGTCGTGTACTCAAAAGTTTCAGATTTCGATTTTTTATTTTGATTATGTATTTTTTATGCATATTATTTATACATATTTTATAACCGTCCAAAAAACTATGCATTTTTTAGTCGTGTACTCAAAAGTTTCAGATTTTGCAGACAACTTAAAAGGCAAATATCTTATATAAATTGACGGACACTTACAAAGCAACTTTTCCGATGGGAGCAAACAAATATGATAAATGTATTTTTTAGGGGCCCAATCCCATGTTTTGGGATTTGAAAGTGGCGGTGAAATTTAACACATCTTTGTATGAAAATATATTTCAAGTCTGGGAAATTTAGACTTATTTAAAAACAGCGTTAAAATACTCGAGAAAACACACATTTTGAAAGCCATTTTGACACTATGTCGTGGACTCAGGCTGTCACTTATTTGAATTATTTTAAATATATCCGACTTTTTTCTATATATCCGACTTTTTTATATCGGAGCCCATTGGGGCTGTATTCCATATCTAGTATTAACAAAATAGTACATTTGCCAAGGAAGCGTCGAAGCTCATTAGTTTGATTGTAGTCTGAAAGATTAATGTTAAAGAAAAATATACAATTGGAAAATTTAAAAAAATACCTGACATCGTTCAGGTCTTATTTTAAACTAAGTTATGCATTTCTAATTCAGTTTGATTTATATTTTAGACGATTTCAGATGCTTTTTAATTTTAGCAATTTTGATTTAATTTTAGGGATTTATTTTAATTTAGACAATTTTTTAAAATTCTTGCAATTTGGGGATTGTTTTTCTAAATTTTGTCAATTTTTTTTTCTTTTAATTTGGCAGTTTTTTTTAATGTTTTCGATTTTTTTAAATTTTTACGATTTTTTTTTACAAATTTTGTGGTTTTTTTTAAAATTTTGTAATTTTGGCGGATTGTTTTTAATTTAAGAATTTTTTTCTCAATTTTTTTCGATTTTTTTTTTTTATTTTAATTATTGTTTTAATAGTATCCACTAAAAATTTGTTTTGAAATAAAAAACAATATTCAATTAAATTTTTTTATAGATATGAATAAAACTATAATTGAAAAATAATATCAATTAAATAGTTACAAATTATTTTAATTGTTACTACAATTTCAGAAATAGTAGCGAATTCCATTAAACTTTTAACTGAATTAACGCATATTTTAATTGAAACTCAATTTTGTTTTTTTCTGTGTAGACATATTTAATTTTTATTATACAAGCAAGTTTTCAAGCAATTATTTGATTATATTTTAAGACAAAGACAACGAAATCTCTTATGAAATAACTTTATTTATTGCTTTTTTTGTCGAAAATCAACTCTAACAATGATAAACTCAAAAAAAAATTTTGCTGAGTTAGCAAAACTTTAGTCAGGAGGGTGCTTGCAAAAAAATTGCTAATGTCAGCAAAATCTTGTGCTGAAAATCAGCGAGCTGATTTTTAGCAACAAAATTAGTAGATTCAGCAAAAGTTTTGCTAACACTTAGTGGATTAGAAATACAAAAGCCTTGCTAAAAAATTAATAAATTTTTTGCTGAATTTTAGTAGACTGAAAAAAACGCAAAAAATTTGTGGAAAAATTGTAATTAAGTTAATTTATTTGCCGAAAATCATAAAACATATTTTTGTGATTCTTTTAAAAATAACTTACAATAATTACGAAATATAAAAATTTTCATTTTCCCACATTGACGACATGAATTAATTTAATATCAGAAAATATATAGAAATAAATATATATAACATAACAAAAATTTCTTTTCGACTACTTACATCAATGGTTGTCTAAATGATGCTTTCTTTTAAAGGACGCAACTGCCGAAGATAATTATAGAAACGAAACGAAAAAATAAACAAAAACAAACGAATCAAAAAAAACAACCCATTTTTGCAATAAGAAAAGGGAACCATAAAAATCTACCGAAGATGTGTGTCTTTGTCTTTCGCTTTACTCTGTCTACACGTCTGTATATGTTTGTTTGCAATTTGACCACACTAGATTATTAATCTATAAACATTTAGTTTAGAAATACATATTTAATTTAAATATTTTATTTTGTCTTTTATTTAATTAATAGACAATTATTTTCACAAGTTAATCCTCAATTTTGTTTTATGTATGAAACCCAGATATCAAGATTCCATGGTTGATTTTTTTATATGTCTTATTAGAGTTGTACTTTTTAGTATAATTTTCCTCTTCTTACTACATCTTGACATGCCGCGACATCTGCTTCATTCTGCGTATATCTTTCAATCTGGTTGTCGTCCACACTATTAATGTGCTTATCAGCGCAATTTTTTTTAGTAAAATTAATTAGTAAAACATTAGTATATTAGTAAAGCATTAGTATAAAACAGTTAAGTGCTGAATAAGCATAACAAAAATTTTAGCTGAAAACACGATTTTTAGCAAAAAATTTGCTAAAAAATGGTATACCTGATTTACAAGACGTTTTACTAATTTTTCTACTAACTTATTTTTTTAAGTGTAGCTCCCATTTGCTGGCGATGTTTTATAATGAAATTTGAAGATTCAAGTCGAAAATAAATATTTTTATATTAAATTTATCAATAACATTGTTACTTCCTAAAAATTGTATTAAGTTTTTAAATTTGTCAAGTTATTTTGGAGGGGGTATTTGGCTCTAGTCCCCATTGACCTCCCGGCTAGCTAAGTGCCTGCTAGTGTCTGTACTTTTTTTAAATCTTCGGCTTTTGATGAAGTATTTAGCCAGATCGAAATACATGTACCAGCCTAGCTAAAATAATGAATTTGCTTTATTTTTGTAAATATACGGAGGTTCAAAGAAAAAACTGAAAACGGGTTTCAATGAAAAAAATTTGTTAAATCAATTAATATTTTAATTGATTTTGCACCTATCACGGCAATGATAATATCAATTAAAACTTTTATTGAAAATTAAAAAGGAAAAAAATTTATAAATAACTTTTAAAAATGAAAATATGATACTCACAAAAAATGTGTGTTAACGATACGTTGGTATGTGTGTTTTTGGTAATGCTACGTCTGTTTGTATGTTTGTGTGTGTGCTTGTTTGGTTTGTAAACTTCAAACTCAGTAATTTATACTGAAAATTTTCTATTTAAGCATACAGTGTATTAAAAAATAATTTGAGAATTACGTCTAAAATAAAGTATGTATGTATTTAAAAGTCAATTAAAATATTAATTGATTTAATTAAATATTTGTTTAGAAACAAATTAAATTCAAATCAAAGCTTTAATCAGATATTTTAGGTTGATGATTTTTTCTGTGTTGTTCTAAATTAATAGAAATTATATAATAATTACACAGAAAAAACTAAAAAACGGGTTTCAATTAAAAATTTTATTGAATCAATTAATATTTTAATTGATTTTGCACCTACCACTGAAATGATAGTATTAACTAAAAAAATTTGCAGACAGTTTATTAAAACTCTTTCAATTAAAATAATAATAATAATATCAATTAAAAGAGTTATTGTTTTTCTTTACAACCCCAATTAAAAAGTTTAGTTAAATTGATTAAAACTTTAATTGAAACTTGAGAAGAAAACAATGGCAGTTTTAATTGAAAACTCGTATTTTTTTATTTTTGTTATATGCCCCCCATTAAATAAAAAAAGAAAAGTAGGTTTGTAAACTAAATTGACACTTTATTTATAATAAAATTAAAGCTTTTTAATATAAAAATGTATTATAAGAAAACAAATAAAAGTAAAGACAAAATTTTTGTTTTGCTTGTCTTGAACTTTTTTTGTAATTGAATTGCTTTCTTAAAAAAATCACACACAACTTTAAAATGATAGTTTAATGATACTTATACTTATTGAAAATTTAATTATTTACAAAAATAATAGTTTAATTGTCCTTTTTTTTTATTACCACAGATAAAACACGAAACTAAATTAAGTTTTCGTGCGTACACGAATATCTCAACAAAAAGAGTGTTGCAAACTCTAGTGAAATAACTACGATTTTGCGTGTATTTGAAATCGGTAAACTATTCAACTTATTAAAAGTTAATCATTTGCGATTTTTTTTATTTTTATTTACAAATTAAATAATATATTGATATAATTAAACCTTTAATTATTTAATCTAAATAAAAAAAAAAAAATAAATAGATTGCCAAATTTTTAAAAATGTTGTTTACATGTTGTCAACACTGTATGGATATATTAGAAAATTCAATAAATTTTTTAATTGAATCAATTAAAAATATTGTTTAAATTGCCATTGATATTCAACCAATCGAGTAATTAGATATTTTTGGCATATAATTTTTTCTGTGTATTTGCACATTTTTTTATTCGCGATTGTAGTCAAAATGTTGTTTTAGAAATACTTAATTATCTTTATCCAGTAAAAAAATATAGTTGCTTAAACTGGTTTGACAAGTAATCACTTTTCCAATGATGTGTTAAGAAACCAACCCCCTGATTCAGAACGGCTGCACAATGTAGAATTTCCGTCCTGTACGTGTAGTTTGTTATTGTGTGCATGTTAAAGACGGAAATTCAACTTTTGGCCTCATTTCTCAATCAAGGGCTAAACATAGATGTCGAAAATTTTACACATATAAAACCGACTCGGTAGTAGCGACCGTATTTGTAGCCAAATCGAAGGTTTTAGAATAAGAATTATTCGATTAAAATAATTGGAATCGTTTTATAACAATAGAATTTTGATTTTCGTACAAAAAAAAAAAAATCGGGAGATACAACCGAACCATTCGATTGGCTATAAAAACGGTTACTACGAACGAGTCTGTTTTTTGGGTGTGCGATTAAGTTCGGAACAAAGTTTTCAGATATTCTTTACAAGTTGACAATAAGTTATCAAATTTAAATTTATTTTCATCGGGATAAACATTAATTCCATTTATAGTAATTAAATGTGCTAAAGTCCCAAAACTTATTTAACAAATTGTGAAAAACAATCTGATGTAGGCGTGTCCCTATCCGGATTTCATTCCTGCCCAAGGAAATCTTCAGGGGACTTTGTTATTGGAATTTCTAGAGATATTTGTTATGTTAAATCACAAACTCAATGAGAATTTCTTGTCCTCGTCTAGGAGCGAGATTCAAAATTTAAAATATCAAAGAAATTATCAAATTTTTTTTTATCTCAAATTTCTTTATAAAAATATTTGCTTGGTTTATTGAAATACAAAATTTAACAATATTTTCATTTGAGTGATTTTACATCTAATAAACTTTTGTGGTTTCTTTTTGCAAAAAAAAAAAAATAAAAAATAAGCTAAAAAGTATTTTATTTAGTTTTTTTTTATGAAAAATTACCACTAACAAGCTGCCAACACTCTCGTCAGACGTAAAACGAAACAATGTTAATGCGAAAAAACTAATATATATATTTTTTGCAAGGTTTAGTTGCATACGTGTACATTGTATTGGTTAGGTATACCAACATTAATAAGGTGCCAACCATGAAATTTCATAAAATAAGAAAATTAAAGAAAATTGCTAAAAATTGTATACCAGCGACAACAATAACAACAACCTTCATACAATATTGTATAAGAGCCAGCAACAAGAACATCAGCAATTGCAAGCAAACAACAATAGCTAAAATGAAAAGCACCCAAAAATTGTAGTGTGCTTATTGAACGTATACAGAAAATTCAATGTGAGACTGACTGCATTTGGGTATGAGTTAGAGAAAATCATGTGTCACGTGATATATTACAAAAAAAGCCTTAGCTCATGTACACAGTTAAGTTAAATAGAGGACAGTGATGTTGTGAAGTTAGGTTAGCAGGGCCATATATGAAGACTTGATTTATTAAATATGGTTTAAAGCGGTGCCTTACATGAAAAAGTTTCGTCAAAAAAAATACAAATTTCGCCAAATTCAAAACTTTTACTGCGAAAATATACAAAAAAAAACTTCACAAATTTTTCGAAATTTTATAATTTATTAAAAATATAAAAGAAATTTGGTTTTAAAAGGGTCAGTAATAATCGTTTTGGAATTTGTTCTGCTAATTTTGAATTTCATTTTAAAATGCGATAAGAATTGTCCAATTTAAACAATTTTGAGAACAAAACAGTGCAATTTACAATTTTGTGCAATGTTTTAAAAGTAAAAAAAACTTAAAGAGACTTTTATTATTTTTAAAAATTAGTCCATAATATTATAATATATTATAATATAATAATAGTATATATAGTTTATAATATATATATTAGAGCGACTCATGAAAAAAAGTGCTCGATGTACCCTCCTAAAAATGAACTTGGACTTTTTTAAGATGACAATTAAAATATTTTGGCTCCAGCTTTGACCTCTCTTGAGCTGGACCATTTTGAAAATGGGTCTATTTGTGCATGTTTTGTTAATTTGAGAATCTGTTTCCTTACCAACATATACAATATGGGTATCATAAGAAAGGGTTTTTTAAGGCGCGTCCAACTGTATATACAATTTGTCCAAGAACAATCATTCATGTCCTTTTCTTAAGGATATTCTGTAAAAAAAAACGGTTTTTGAATTTTTTATTCGGGGTTGTTTGTAATAAAAATGCCAAATTAACATATTTTAATCTTTAGTCGATTTAATTAAATACGGGTCTCAGTTTTTTTTTAAATTCGTGCTAGTTCGCGATTTGATAAAAATCCAAGCGGGTGGTAACTCTTCGTTTTAAATAGGGCAATGTGGGTATCAAATTTTTTCTTTTGCCAAGTACATCATCTTTGTATGTAAATAATTTAGATTTTTGCAAATTAGATGGATTTTACACGGTGCTCTGGAATATATATAAATGCAATTTTGTGGTAAATCTAATATGATAGCGGATTTAGTTTCTAGATCATGTATGGATGAAAATAGGACTAAAGAAAGAAAAAATGCAAAAATATAAAATCAAAGTATGCTGTATGAAAAATTTCATGCATAAAAACAAAATTGTAAATTTAAGTTTATCAGTTCCCAATATTATGGTCCTTAAAAAAACCTTTCTTATGATACCCATATTGTGTATGTTGGTAAGGAAACAGATTCTTAAATTAACAAAACACGCAAAATTGGACCGTTTTTCAAAATGGTCCAGCTCACGAGAGGTCAATGCTAGAGCCGAAATATTTTAGATGTCATCATAAAAAATACCAATGTTCATTTTGAGGGGAGTACACCTTGCACGAATTTCGCTTCCATACAACTCGAGTCGCTCTAATATATAAATATAATATATCCACACCTAGTTCAAAAGTGACTCAACTCAAAATTTAAATTTTTCGGGTTTATATGCTTAAACTATCTATGCACAATACACTTGTTTATCTATAAAAAAAAAATATTGTTAACTGTTGCTAAAAAAGCAGTTATGCCTTTCTTCATGTTTCAATTGGTATAAAGTTGCAAATATTTTTGGAAGATTTTTGAAAAATTAAAAATTTTGAGTTGAGTCACTTTTGAACTAGGTGTGCGATATATAATATAATATTATAATTATAAAGATTTTGGTTATATTCGACCTTTATTAATTAATTTCCGAAATAAAATATTTAGGCTCGAGGTCTATGCTGGTTTTGTATAAATATTCTTTATTTATTCATTTAATCGATATTTCGCTTTTCATTGAAAATCATCATCAGGAATATTTAACACAAAACAAAAATGCTTAAAACTGATCGTTGTGTCTCCACCATCGTGCAATATTAGACGATGGTGGAGTCACAACGACCAGTTTTAAGCATTTATATTTTGTGTTAAATATTAAATAGCTATTCCTGATTAAATAGCTATTCCTGATGATGCTTTTCAATGAAAAGCGAAATATCGATTGAATGAATAAATAAAGAATATTTATACAAAACCAACATAGACCTCGAGCCTAAATATTTTATTTCGGAAAATAATATTATAATAATATAATTATATAATATTATAGTTTTATTTTACATTCTAATATCGCAACACTAGTTGCAGCAAATAATTTACAAACCTTCAACCATTTTTTTTATTGTGTATTTAGGTCACCTAACTAAAACTGAAAATATAATTAAAAAAAAAAAATTTTTATGGAATTGTTTTAAAAAAATTTAAAAAAATTTTTTCTTAAGTAATTTGACTATTTTGACTTCATTTAGAATCAGGCTAGAATCAGTCAAATTGCTTAAAAAAGATATAATTTTGGGCGCAACATATATTTTGAATTCTATTTGTTAATTGGTTCAGTAGTTTAGGACCTGTGGGTCGAAATTACACAGAAAAATCTCTGTTTTTCTACAAAAATTTTAAATGCAAAATTACGAATAAAAAACAAGATATTTGTTTTACAAATGAAAAATATAAAATTATTGTTTCTCAAATTTTTTTCCTAAAACAAAATTTTGCCTTAACATTTTTTTTTAATTTTAACATTATTTTACCTCAAATTTTTTACCCATTGGAAAATTTCTAAACCCATAAAAAATTGCCAAATTTTTACACCTTAATAGTGTTTTGCGTTCAGAAAAACATTTTTTTTTAGCTTTTTTCGAACTTAAACATTTTTAGTTATCAGAAAATGTTTACTCATCAGAAATATTTTCATCTCAAATTGTTCTTTTACCTAAAAACTTTTCTTTGGCTTTTTTTTATATAAAAAAATGGTTTTCTCCCAAACGATGTTTCTCGTCACATATTTAGCTCCTTAACGTTTATTCTCTTCAGAAAACAGTGTTTAGTTTAATGATAATTAATTAGATCCGAACATTTAGTGTAATAGATCTTCTTCTTCTTCTTCATTTCCGCTTAACTCCCTGTGGAGCATAGGGCCTCTACTAAATTTCTCTAAGATATTCTGTTATTCGCTAGTAGTTTTAACTCGTTCCAGCTTCTTCCGCTGTGCTCAATATCTTTGAGCAAGCTTCTTTTCCAGGTGGTCTTTGGCCGACCTCATCTTCTGTTGCCTTGTGGGTTCCAATCTAGTGCTTGACGGCTTATTTCATCAGGGTTCTTCCTAAGCGTGTGATCGATCCATTTCCATATTCTTCTTTTTATAATAATGGGAAT
This sequence comes from Delia radicum, assembly GCA_021234595.1. NCBI lineage: Eukaryota > Metazoa > Arthropoda > Insecta > Diptera > Anthomyiidae > Delia > Delia radicum. The sequence continues at coordinate 228,195,573 of CM037854.1, forward strand.
GGGATCAATTTGTGATTTTCTATACAATTCTTCATTGCTTATGATGTTTGGCCACCAAATTTTCAGTATATAACGCAAGCAACGGTTTGTAAAGTCCTGCAGTTCAGTGCTACTGTTGTCAGCCAAGTTTCGCAGCTGTAAAGCAAAACTGATAGAACGTTTGACTTGAAAATATTTATCTTAGTTTTGACCGATTTTAAAATAAAATGTATTATCTATAGATTTTATTTAAAAATCTGGGATTTTTTTTCTTTTATTTCTAATAAAAGTTGAAATGTTTTTCTATCGACTTAGAGGGAACATCGTTCTGTCATCGTTATAGTTTCTGAAAAAATATTTTACGATATAAAAACACAATACTAGATATTATTCTGCAAATTATAATTTCGAAGTCCGACGAACATGGCAACCCTGTTAACTATTTAATTATAGATCCTTTTTGAAAAGCAAAATCGGGTGCCATCTTGGAGCTCTGGGTACTCATAAAAGAAATAAAATTTAATATTTTTCATACACTAATAAATTCTTTAGTCCCTAAACCAGCCGCATTTTTTAATTTTTGATTTGCATTAAAATGGTACGAGGGTAAACTCAGAAGTTAAAAAAAAAACAAAAAAAATACTAGTCAAAAATTTAAATATGTCTCTACGTTAGGTACTTAATTTTTTAGTCTCCTACAAAACAAAAATATTTGTTTAATTTCATATATTGCAGATATTCAGTTAAAACTAAAAGATTTGGTCAATGTATTAGGGATAAAAGAAAGTACGCTGGATATGATGTTGATCATACATACTGATATTTTAATTGCTTCAGGGAATGTTCGCTACTGCAGTCATACATCCCATATATAAAAATACATCACTTTAGATTATTTTCATGTGACAATTAATATACAAAATTTCTATAACAATTTTCAACACAACTCAAACGGTTCACATCAGCGAACATGTAATGTATTATAAAGTGGATATAAAAAATCTCTTAATGAGGACTTTTAAATCTTTTCGACACTTTGAGGTAAAATATTGAAAAAAAAAAAATTGTATGGCATGAATAATCTCTTGTTTATGTATTAGCCGATGTTTAAGCATGTTAAATCCCTCCGCGTTAATTATTTATTTTAAAACCGCTCACAAACTATGGTGGTTTTTTGTTAAATAATAAAATTACAATTTTTGCTTGCATTTAATTACATGAATTTAGAAATATTATATAAAAACACGTAAAGCAACATTTGCGCAGATGCTTAAGCGTTTGCCATGTAAGCTGATCGTCAAATGATCGACTTTTACATCTTTTTAAAGACACATCACCAAACACGTTATAAGATATCTAACATGTGTTAACTCACCCCTTCCAAAGACAACGCTATTTTATAGTGGCCGATGCCTTTTATATAAAATGTCTGGCAGGACAGGTCCAAAGGTGGTAGATACTGATCTGCCAAATTTAGACCTGTCCTGCGTGTCTCACCTAAGCAAAAATAAATAATGCACTCAAAATAGTTTGTAGTTTAAATTTACTCAAAATGTGATTTAACATAAATGATAAATCACTTCAAATCCGGTCAACTTACGTTTTATTTAATTCAAATGTCTCTTGTTGTTTATTTTTAAATGTTGTTTAAATAACATAGTGCAACAAATGAAGACTTTTCCAAAAATGCACGGACTCGACAGTATATGTCCGATTATACTAAGAAAGGTTAGTAAAACCCTGTACTCGGTTTGGCCAGTTTGACTACCAATTTTGTTTTATGGACCACTCAAAAAAAGTTGTCCTCAGTTTTTGGCCAACAGCTAATTCATACTTGATGATATTGCTTAAAAACATTTGGCAATAATGTAGTGAAGAATGTACTGAACAAATTTGTAAACATTTTATATGCAAAAAATTATTCTTCCTGCATTTTTTTTTAATATAGGAGAAAATTATTTTTTTTTACTTTTTGAACATAACTTACAGTGAATCATAATTTTTCACTAACAATGTATTACAAAATTGTAGCCACTGTAAATCTGAACAACTTTTGTGAACATATCAATACAATCTGAATGTGTCTAGGCATCCGAAATAGCTTACAAGGACCACTTTTTACCTTACAAAATGTTGTTTTTCACTATGTAATTAACAAATCCATAAGAACAAATAAATAGTAAGTTTAAAATAAATTTTCAAATTTTAACTACATATCAGGAAAAATAAAAGTTATATTAAGTTATTTGAAATTATTTCATTTGTGTAAACTTTTTCAGTTTCTTGTAATTTGAACTGAAATAATTTTGTATATATACAAATCGTGCGCCCCGGTAGGCTAGTTGGCAGCGTGCTGGCTTATCAGTTAGAGGGTCGTGGGTTCGATTCCCACCAGGGGCACTGGTCTGTTTTCGCTACAAACGCTCCGAAGGCCATAGTAGCTGTCCTCGGTTGTAACGAAAAAAAAACTTCAATATTCCGTTTTTGTGGTTAAATTCGTATGATACTTCTAATAAATGAAAATAATATGTGAAACTAAAAATGATATGTAAATGGTAGTAAATTATTTTAAATAAATGTATAAAATAGTTGAAAAAAATATTTATTTTAAAAATAAATGCGCGCTCCTTTATTTTTAAATCAACTGAAAACTTTTTTAAAAAATACAAACAGCAAACTATATAATATTCTGAGTGTATCTATTTATAAATATTTTAATTGATTTTTACCCTTCACGCAAATAAAAGTATTAATTCCTAATTATATTCTATAATATCTTCAAAATGCCGTTAGCCTTAAAATAAAATACCAAAATAATTTTGAAAAACTGTTATAATAAACGTGAATTATTCATCTTGCTTTCCAATCTTTGTTATGATCACTGCTTTTCATAGCATTTCTATTTTTGTATATATTTTTTTGCAAAATTTAAAGAGACGAGTAGCTTTTAAAACCTCTAGCCTTCTTCATTTTAATTTTCTCACCTAAGGCTCCAAATGTACTTAATACACCTCTTATTACACACACACACAAATACCCAAAAGTATGAAATTCTACTTTTGTATACGATTATGTATTTGTTTGTATACAATCAGCTAGTAAGTGTGTTTGTGTAACACATACACTTGTGTAGATGTACAGGTCGTTTCATAGCTATAATGTCACTTTTGTTTTCTAATTATTTCTTAAACTACTGAATCCAACCGGGATCGGCATATCTTAATAATAAACTTCGGATATATTTGACGAGAATACAAATTTAACTAAGCCGTGTTCTTTTTTAGCTACCAAATTTTATGTTAAGACGTTACCAAGTGCGGTCAAAAATTACCCCATTTTACGTTTGCTGAGGTTTATTTCGTTCCATTTAAAGTGACTATAGACAAATATTTTTATTATTATATGTATTATTTGTGGGCGTTGTGATGTAATGGTTAGCGCGTAGGACTGTTACACAGATGGTCCCGGGTTCGATTCCCGGTGACGACAACAACTATTTAGAAAAATAATATATATGAGTTTTCTATCCCTCATATGTATCGCAGAGCCCGCCTTCGGTGCTCCCATAGCACTTAACCCCACCGAAGTAAAATAATGAATCAGGGCTATGAACCAAAAAGCTTCAATACAGCAACTGTTCTGTTCTAAGACTTATCATCTCGCGCAATTATAGTGTTGACATGTTTGAAGCCCTTCATCTTTTCCCATCTTTCCCTACCTTTCACCTCTCTACTATACGCTTTCCAAAGAAAGTAATACATCAATTAATAGAAAGAATTTCGTGAGTGTTGCTTCTATTTAAAAAAAAAAAAAAAAATTTTATCAAATGAAAGGATTTTTTGAAGACACATTCACTGGTGTACTTGTGTTTTGAGTTGCATTAAATATGGCATTTTATTAAGGAATTGTAGTTTTATTAAGCTAAAATAATGCATGGATTTGGACGAAAACACCATAATGTTCAACATTTGCCGCGCGAATTTCATCTTTCATCAAACAAGGAGTATTATTGAGCGAAAATCGGGTCTCGACTTTTATTTGGTTTTCTATAAATACAGATTTTAGAATAAAATCGACGGAAATCCATGTTTTTGGGCACAAGCTCAACTAAATATACAATCAAATCAAATAAACAAATATTTTCATTAATGCAGATAAATTTTCATAAAATGACATTATAATAATGAAACACTAGATTAGATTAGATTATAATGGCACTATGCACCGCGACCAGAAATTGGTATTTTGTGCTGCCAGCGAATACACCCTATAGGTTCAGGCTCCCTACGAAGCCAATTATCCTACCAGGTGAACAGTTCGAAACGTCCGATGGCGTCACTATTCGATCACCAAAATAACGCACCCTCCTGTCGGAGAGCCTCGGACATTTGCAGAGAACATGCTCAGAGGTCTCGGGTTCCAATTCACAAAACCTGCACGTATCCGTAATGAAACACTAGACAATTACATTATTTTAAAAATACAACAACTTTTATGTTGTGTCAATCGATTGAGTAAATCTTCGAAAAGAGTAAATCTTCCAAAGACATCCAGGAGATTGGTTTAGTAGTTCAACAAATAATTATCAAACAAAACTGACGTTATAGTTAAGAAACACCCTGTCTGTATAAGTGTAATGGTGATAAATTTAAAGCTGTTTGTTATTGTATAACAACATGTGTGTGTGTGTATTTATTTATACTCTTTCACATACTGTAAGTTGTATCTATGTAGTAGTACGAACAAGCAACATTTCTAATTATCTGACGGATTAGCTTAATTGGTAACAAGCGTACTTCCTGCCATGTTGTATTACATACACAACAGATTTCCCTACATATTTAGGCTACATATTCTTAAACATGTAGTTTGTTACCTGTTTTGTTTTGTTTTCTTTCTTTTTTTTTTTAGTTCATACAAACATATACATCATCTCACTTTACTCATTACTTAGGCAGATAGCTCTTGAATGAACTAACCACTACATACAAAAGTAAAGTTTTTGCAGTTTTACGTAAAATTTTGTTGTGCTCTCTATGGAAACTTTTGAAAATTTTAACGTGGCATATAACAAGAAGAATCAGCCTACTTTCGTTTGTTAAGTTAACAGGCGCCTGGTTTTTTTCGGGAGGTGGTTTTATACGCTAATAGGTTAACCCTTGCAGAGATCAGTCGAACATTTTTTTCATCGCTCCACTCTAAACTCTAATGTATAAATTACCCCACATTTGAGTTTGCCAATCTTCTGGTTCAAATATTTAATATATTTATACAATTAGTTATAAAACCATTTAAAATCCGAAAGAGAAATTTATATGCGGTGTTATGCATATATTTTAAATTCGAAAAACTTACACTTTATTCTTGTTCTAAAATGTTCATATCGGATATATCATTCAGAACAAACTGTATTGCTACCTACAATACTATCACAATAAAGGCAACAACCAATAACGAAAATTTAGTTTCCACACAATATTTTTAAAGTGCCCGGCAAATGGACAAATTTGTTTCGCTTTAGTTTTAACTTTGATTGTATTTTTAGTCTTCTATACATACATGATAAGTTATGGCATTTGTGATACACTTTGTGCCCAGTTCTGATCAGATCTCGTGCCAGATATGTTCATATCTGAAGGGATCTGGGATATTAGATAATTTTCATGCCCAATTATGAGCAGATTTAGTCATATTGGATCATATCTGGTGCCAGATCTGTTCATATCTAAGAATATTTCATAATCCCTTAGTCCAGATCGGTCCTTTTTTCATAAAAAGTACTATTTATTTCTAAAATGTACTTATATGCAAAAAATAAAAAATAGCAAAAAAATTTTAAAACAAACAAAATTTGAAAAAAACAGCAACAATTTAAAAATTTTGCAAAATTTAAAATAAATCTCTAAAATAGAAAAAAATAGCAAAATTTAAACTTAAATTAGAAATATCTATTTGTTCCATTCTGAAGTCTTTTTTCAACAATGATTTTTTATATTTTTAATATTGGCTATTTTTTCAATTCTGTCGATTTTTTTTTTTTTAATTTTGACGATTTATTCTGTCGATTTTTTTTTAACATTTATTTTGAATTTTGTGATTTTTTTAAATGTTGATGACTTATTAATTTTGGCGATTTTTTAAATTTTAATATTTTTTTTTTAATTTTGGCGATTTTCTTTATATTTAAATATTAGTTTTTTCCTATTTAAGCGTTTTCTTTTTGTAGTTTTGGGAATTTGTTAAATTTCTACTATTATTATTTTATAACTTTATAATATTTTCTGACGATTGCTTTTTGTTGTGTTTATTCAAATGTTACCATTTTTGACAATTTTGTCTATTTCTTTTTTTATTTTAGCGATTTTTATTGATTTTTAATTTTGGCGATTTTTTAAAATTTTATAATTTTTTTACTTTTGTCGATTTATTCAAAAAAAAATTTGTTTGAAATTAACAACAATGTTCAATTAACTTAATAAAAGATATTATTAATGGAACAAATGAAACAAATGAATGGAACAAATGAAACTAAATCAATTAAGTAGTTAATAATTATTTAATTGATACAGAAATTTCTTTAATGGAATTGTATGCAATTAAAATTGTAATTGTATTAAAAAATATTTTCATTGAAACGATTTCAACTAATTTTAAAATTGAAACAGCTCAAAACCGAGTCAGACTAAATTTTTTTTTCGAAATCGTTTTCCAAAATTGCTTACTTTTCTGTCATAGGCTTAATCTTCTCTCTCCGGTATTGCAGAGGTTAATCTCTAATGCGTACAAATGTTCATTTGTATGTCTGTATATACAGTGGGAAGCACTTGTGTGTACATGTAAGTACTTTTTACTTCAGGCCGAAAAATATTTGACAATAAAACTAAAGTTTAATCCAAATCTGGTCTCAGAATCATTCTATGACATCAGGTTTTCCGACCTATATTAACGTTAATGGTGTCGTTTTTGATCAAAATACTCCGATTTTTCACTTTCCTGGATATTTATTTTTTATAATTCCTTTAATGTCGCCTAAATACTCTACTCTTACTTTTTTCAGTTTTCGAATTTTTCAGATATCTTATTTTTTCTAGAAATTATCGTCGGCTGAACTTTAAAATAAAATAGATTTATTTTTTATTTTACACTGCGGGATTTTAAAAATTCAATTTCAAAAAAAAAAGAAAAGAGTAGTGTGTTGAGGTGTCGTTACAAGTATTATAAAAATATATTTCCAGGAAGGTGAAAAATTGGAGCATTTTGGTTAAAAAAACTACAATTTTCCCGTTAATATAGCTCGAACACTAGAGAGATTCTGAGTATTCAGCGTAGCTTATAGCTTTAGAAAAGTATACTTCAGTTCTAGTGTCAAATATTTTTTAGCCTGAATCTTTTGGTGTAAAAAGTACTTACATGTACTCACGAGTGATGCCCACTGTAAGTCTGAAAAGTGTATAAAAGATTTTTGAGCGAATATTGGCTGCTGTTGCTGCTGCTTATTATCTAACATTTTAACATGCATCAGCTGGTTTATATAATTGCATTGAAATATAAATTTTACACTTTTAGCAAACAGTAATGGCAAACATCGTTGTGGTTTACAATTTGAACCAAAAAAAAACAAAAACAAAAACACTACCATAGAGTTCAAGAAGATTTTTAACTGGGTTTTGAAGCTAACTAACTAGTAGAACTGCTCAATTTTCTAACTTGGTTGTAATTGGATGTTTTAAGTATGTAAGAGTGTGTACATAGGGTTATACATTTTTTTTTACAAAATTTTCACCTATTTACCCAGTGACGGGCAAACTGTATTATTAAGGAAAATCCTTTTTTTTTTCGTCAATTTGCAACTAAAAACCGCACATGAAGTGCAAATTCCAAAAATGCATTTTTTTTAACGTTTTTATCATTAAAGTTGCTTTAGTGATCCAAAATGACTGCACAAGATTTTTTAAAACAGTCCGTTGTTTTAAACTTTTTTTTGGCCAAATCTCGAAATAACGCTATAATCTTTTTTATCAAAATACGCGAAAACCATCAAATTTAAAAGCTATGCTTCTTCAAAGATAGGTACGCATCGTTGAAGTCCAATAACTTTTAAATGCGTAATATTGATAATTGTTCCAAACTTCAAAAAAGTTTATGTGGGAACTTTTTTGAAAACCGCGAAAGTAACATTATATTTCCATATATATTTTTTATAAACTGTACACTTAGAATACTATGTAGGTAAAGAACACTGCAAATGTAGGTAAAAAAATTAAATTTCACTTAAAGAAAAGACTTACATTTCAGTAAATTCAACTAACATTTTCATTTGTTTTTGAATGTTCAAAAAATGACTAACAATTGTAGTAAAAATTAACCACATGTTAGTAAAAAATAAACAAACATTTATTTTTTTTTATTTTTTTAAATAACAAAAAACAACTGTAAAAAATAAATGTAAAATCATAAAACAGTCATTTGATGTGGTTTGTTTTTTTTAATTAACTACAAGTTTAGTAAAAAATTAAATTTGTTCCACAAATGACTGAAATTTACATTAAAAATAAAGAAACTGTATTACAACCCCAAAAAAACTACATATATTTAAAGCAGCAGTTCCCTGAGTGTACAGCTAGGATAGGTAAAATTTTATAACTGCAAAACAAAACATCAGAAGTTATAACCCTAGTGTACATTTTTGGTGTTTGCTTATTAATATTAAATGTAGACTTACAATAGAGTCTTCTACCGCCCTGATTTCGTTTTCCGACCTCCCTGCTGATCAGATATGTTGTATATGGCATATGACTAGAAAGTATTGTAATGATTGTGTGTGTATGTGTGTGTAAAAGCTGAAATGTGTGTGTGTGTATTAGTTAAAATGCTTGTTGTTTGTATAGTTAGTGGTGGTGCGGTGAGTTGTGGTGGTATGATAGAAAATTTTAGTTTTTGTTGAATTTTGCTGCTTCAGTGGTTTAGCTGCTGCATGATGCATGTGATTTTTTTTCCGGTGTGGCTGCTGCTGCTGCTGCTTGATTCTTGTGTTGCAGAAAGTTTTTGTTGTTGTTTTTGTTGTACTTTTGCTTTTGGTTTAATGTTGAATGTTAAAGTGGTAGTTGAGTAGAGGTTATTAGAGTCTATATTAGTAATTGCCTGTTTTTAGGCGCTATTTGAAAATTATGCACACACACTCTCATACACACATATAGTTCATACATGACACGCTAGTCATTTTGTGGCAAATGTTTTATACACTGACATATGTTTGCAGTTTTTAGCTTGACTTTTAATACGAAATCCTTGAGTTTTCTTCTACCCAAGGATTATTTTTCATTAATATTAATTTATTAAGAAAACTAATTAATAAATTTTTAAAAATTCATAATTATATAAATTGGTATAAGGCAACATAATTCACTTTATAAGATTTATATGCAATATTAAGCAAAAATTTTAATTAAAATTTCTAAAAAAAAAAACTAAATATTTCACAAAATATTAAAATTACACTTTTAATGAATTTCTAAATATGTTAAAGGCTGTGTAAAATGAATTATATTAAAAAAATATATAAGAAAATCGGTAGATACACACAGAAAACAGAGTCGGTAGTAGCAACCGTATTTGTAGCCAACCAATAAATTCGGTTAGTGCAGGGAGGTTTTAAAAACTTTCGACACACCTTTCAGATAATGGTCTTTCAAATTTAATTTCTCCTAGTCATTTATATTCTCCTTTTAAAAATATCCTTATAAAAATTTTCCTTTAAATAAGTTCGTTTAAATAAAATTTGCAGATATAAGGCTTGACTACACTGTAATACATTCTCAAAATTCAGCCTTCTAGCTTTATTAGTTTAGTAAAGCCAAACATATGAAACAGCCCTGTAAAAAATAAATCAAACATAAACCATTTAATATAATATATTAAAATTTTGTTTTTACATGGAAATTCAAAATCTATGTTTTGGCGAAACTAATAAAGCTAAAAGGCTGAAATTTGAGTATATATTACAATCCAGTCAAATTTTTAATAAGCATTTTTTCATTTGACGAACTTATTTGAAACAGTTCAAGATATTAAAGTATAAAAATTTTAAATCGGACATTTTTAAATTTGTTGGTCCTGAAATATTACGACCAATAATTTTATGAAGATTACCAGATATTATGATCTTTCTTCTGATTTTCATACTAACATCATTAAATGCGTACAAGTATTTATGTAATATGTTTAAACAGTAAATTTTAAATATCATTATAAAAGGGAACAGTATTTGGTAACGAAAATCAGAGTACGCAGTTTAACTACATGTGGGGTTCTGTTTAACATGCATATCTACCCTGCGGGAAATTGACCAGTCACTGGTATGGTCATGTGACAAGAACTTTGTGTGTATGAACCTGTCCTAGTTTCGGTTCTGTTAGATTGGTACTTTTAACATTGGCTTGTCTTAAGAGGTGACAATTTGTTACCTGTGGAGCACTGTGTGACGTATCGAATAACTTGACCAAGGTAACCTATCACCATACAGACTGAAATGAATTACTACGGGTCAAGTTAGTAGTAGTACGTAGCGTCAAAGTATGACCATTTTAGGATTTATGTGATATGCAACAGAACCAGTGGGGAAAAAATTATCAAGTGACTGGTGTAGGTGTACGTATCTTAGAACTGGAGAACAATTTTTGAAGGAAAACTAGTCACATATTAAGCGCAATGTGTTCTGTAACAGGGGTGTTTTGACTGAAATAGTTTTGAGACGTACCACTGGTCTAAGCGGTACTTGTCGCCGGGCATGCTAAAAGTAATTAGCAAGTAACCTGTCAGTTTTTATTCAGCGTATGTTATATTATGCACAATTTGCTAAATAGCCCGTCCGGAATCAATCACTGCACTTTTCCAAAACAGTGTGTCTTACCCCCTGTTCAAAAAAACCTTAAAAAAGGCACAACAAAAATCAATTTTTTAATTAGCTTATTTTGCCTATACCCAACAAAAAACTAAGTTTAAGATCGCGACGTTTGGTGAGAAATCGCCATATCTGGCAGCCCTAGTCACAGTTCCGTGTTCAGTTCTTTTAAACCAGTGGAGTGTTACGTCTTCATTTCTACTGTCACAAAGTCGGTACAGATAAAATTCATTCAGTGTTATGTCTGCTGTGTAGCAGTCAAGGGACTAAATCCTTTTTTTTTTTTTTTTTTTTTTAAAAGAGAGGCAACACTCAGGAAATACTTCCTACATTTAGTGTGTTGCTTTCTTTGGAAAGGGATAGTATAGAGATGAAAGGTGGGGAAAGATGAAGGGCTTCAGACATGGCAACACTGTAATTGCGCGAGATGATAAGACTTAGAACAGTTGTTGCTCGCCACCTGATGGAGAGTTGGCGAACTTTATTGAAGCTTTTTTGTTCATAGCCCTGATTCATTATTTTACTTCGGTGGGGTTAATTGCTATGGGAACACCGAAGGTGGACATTGCGATACGTATGAGAGATAGAAAAAACTCATACATATTATTTTGATGTTGCCGGCACCGGGGATCGAACCCGGGACCTTCTGTGTAAAAGTCCAACGCGCTAACCATTACACCACAACGCCCATCCTTTGGCACTAATTGCCATGTTTTCTTCCACTGCTAACGGTTTTGAACCAGTTCAATGACTAGTAATAACTTCAACTGCAATGGCCCTAGTTGCTTCAGTACACTTTGATGTTATGTTACTTTTTCTCCAGTTGCATGATATATCTGGTAGCAACCAGTGAATGTTTTGTCATTATAACTATAATCACGTGATTGGTAATTTCACCAAATTTAACACGTTTTGGTGCACCACAATTTTGGTTTCACCAGTTTCGTGCCCCGAAATCATATATCACAGATTTGTCACTTTGGAGCAATTGACCCTTCGTTTCCCGCAGGGTACTTTCTTATGTGAAACAACAAATATTGAAATTTTTTGTAGTGTGATATGTGAATATACAAAATTTTATATTAGATATTGAATATAGTTTCTGAAAAATTCTGCATATTTTTGAACACCTTCGATTGCCAACTTGAAACTTTTATATGGTGCAAGTGATACATTCCAAAAAAAAAAAAAAAAAGTTGCAGAAAAATTTATAAAAGGATTTTTTGAGATATTCACGAATCAAATGCATTTTTAATTTTTGTTATCTTTGTCGTGTAAAAAAAATTAATTTTTGTGCAACACTGTCAAAAGAAGAGGATTTGATTATTAAACGACAAGTTATTAGTTTTTTGTGAACAAATCCTTACTCTACGAAAAAGGTTCCGATATATGTATATTAGAGTTCGTTTTCAAATTTTTTTTTGATTTTGATTTCTGGATATTATCACTTTATAGAAGGTTTTTGTCGCCTATAGGCACGGGAAGGAGTTGGAATTAAAAAAAAAATACGCCATTATTTTTATTAATACTAACACCTTCTAAAAAGTGATAATATCCAAAAATCTATTTTTCAAAATTAGCTCTAATGTATATATATAGTAGCGTGTCCCGATAGAAAAAATTTTTCGGTAATAGCACTCAAACGATGCGTATTAACGCCCTGAACAATAAAAGTTCAGCATCAAAACTTTTTAAGTTGATCTTCAGTTCCCTACCAGCGATTAAAATTAGCGATTCTAGTACATTTTGACAAAAAAAAGTTTCGACGATTTGTTTCAAATGTGGCTCAACGTTTCGTATTTTAGTCCTTTTTAAGAAAAAAATAATTTAAAGTTTTTGATAGAGTAATTTTGGTCCACTGGAAGATGTTTTAATTTTTATCAAGTAAATTTCCTTACAATATTTTCTTTAACTTTTTGCATTAAAACACTAAAAATCTTTTCATATATGACCTGTATTTCCAAAAGATGAAAAGATTTTGAGTGTTTTAATGCAAAAATTTAAAGAAAATATTGTAAGAAAATTAGCTTGATGAAAACTAAAACATCTTCCAGTGGTCCAAAATTACTCTACCAAAAATTTTAAATTATTTTTTTCTTAAAAGGGCTAAAATACGAAACTTTTGAGACACATTTGAAAAAAATCGTCGAAACTTTTTTTTAGGCAAAATGTACTAGAACCGCAAATTTAAATCGCTGGTAGGGAACTGAAGATCAACTTCAAAAATTTTTATGCTGAACTATTATTGTTAAGGGCTTTAATAAGCGTCGTTCGAGTGCTGTTACTACAACGAAATCGCAAAAACGCTGTTTAACGGGACAAGCTAATATATAGTCATATACATAATTCCATATCACATCATATATCAGGTGAATCAAAAATTAGCATACATAACCTTATCTCATGATATCCCATGGGATCTTGCAAATGCCAAATATAGTATTTTAAATTTTCAAGCATAAAGCCGGGACTAAACTTTAAAAGGGACTTATAAGAGAGAGATAAATTTAACAATAGTGTCCATAAACTTTCAATGCAATCCTTCACAAAGAACTCAAAATCACAAATATCCAGCCCTGTGTCAAAATATAAAAAACCCTTAATATCTTGTAGATCAGGATAAGCCGACTCAAATTAATGATGCCAAGACCTAAGACCCATTTATTTAGCAACAAAACTTTGAAATTTAATGTAAATTCCTTAATTTTTTCAAATTATATTGATTGATTAATTTTTAGTTTTTAGTGGAATTTATATAAAAAAAATGAATTAATGAAAAAATATGTTTTATCACAGAAAATTTACCGCTTAATTTTAGAATTATCCTAGTTTGTCACGTTTCTGTTAAAATTTTAAAGCATTGATGAGTCAAAAGGATTTCCGTTCACTATAAGTATTAGCCAATATATTCCAAACACAATTATTAGTTCATAAATTTCTCTTAATTTTCTAGCAAGAATTATGATTTTATTTAACATTTGCTAGCTGCTTATATTAAAAAATTATAAAAAGTCTTTACTTAAAATCTAAAATCATAGTTAGAAAACATATTTTAAATTCATATGCTTTAGTTCTTGTTATGGCAGTATATTTATTTTAATATAAAGTTTAAATACGCATTTTTTTTTATTGTGTCGTTTTTGTTAAAAAAAAATGTGAACAGAAAAATGAATATCTTTTTATAAAAAGTTAAGTATTTGGCATTCATACTACAATTTTTTTGTTTTCTGATTTTTAAGAGCTTTTGTATGCGTACAGCATGAGATCTTTTATTTTCAACTGAATTTTTTTCAACTGCATTTTTTTCCCACTGACTTTTTTTAATGCAGTAGTTTTATTTGTTTCTTGTGCAGTCTTTTTAAAACAGGCCAGGTTTATAAAAAAAAAAAAAAAACTCTGGGTGTGCAGTCTTTTTAAAACAGGCCAGGTTTATAAAAAAAAAAAAAAACTCTGGGTGTATGAACGAACACTATTCAATTTAGAACTCTATATTAATGGTGAGTATGTGTGTGTGTTGAATGAATGTGATGAAACTGTGTTTGGCTGTGTTTTTATAAAAAAAAAAAAATGTTGAAAAGAATAAAGAAAACAATTACACGGTATGCATAGTAAATTTGATTTTTATACTTAAATTTTTATGCACTATTTTTTTCGTTGAAATACAAATATTTAAATTTAAAAGGATATTCAGAAACAAGGACATATGAAGTGTAGATAAATGTTAAGAAAATGAAATAGAAATTAGAAAACACAATTAAAATTTATTTAGAGCAATTCCATTTAATATCACCGTGAAATTAATCGATGTTTTCGATTTTGATAAAATTTTGTGAGTGTGTGCGTTAGTGAACGCAAGTACTAAAAAACTTTTTTTTTTTTTTTGTTTTGGAAAACTCTGGCTACGCTATAGCTTCAAATTGTGGGGTAGGGACTTCAGTTAAAAGGTCATAACTTTTGATGTGTAAAAAATATCGACAAATTTTTATAAATAAATAAATAAAAAAAAAAGGTTACACATTTTTTAAAAATACAAATTTTCGAAAAAAAACTTTAAAATCAATTTTTGGAAAAAATCGTTTTTTAAATTTTTTAAATTTTTTATAGAAATAGCTACATGTGTTCTAAATACCCTGAAAATTTCAGAGTGGAAAATGTGTTTTTTTTTTAACTGTTGCTATTGAAAAACTACTATTACTATTGAAAAAAAACACATTTTCTGTTGTACATACTTCTACATTTTACTGATTTCTCACTAAGTAAGGAGCTTTCCACTCTACACATGTGTAGCTATTTATATAAAATTTTAAATTTTTTTTTCAAAAACTGATTTTAAAAGTTTTTTTTTTTCAACAATCTTTATTTTTAAAAAATGTGTAAATTTTTTTTTTATTTATTTTTATGCCAGAGTTTAAAAAAAAAAAAAACAATTTTTTTTACCGCACACACTCACAAAATTTTATCAAAATCGGAAAATATCGATTAATTTGTATTTGTATTTATTAAATTTGAATTTCTAATACAACAAGATACAATATCTTATAAATTACAGTATTAGAATCAGAAAAGTTAAACAGGACATTGTATATAAATAAATTAATTATACTTAAAATTAAATTACATATAACAGGATTTCAAAACTTTAAACAATTTTAAAACATACTAAATTAATTTAAGATGTCGGTATTTAAAAAACAAAAAAAAAGAAAAAAAATTAATACAAAAAATTACGAAAAATGCTGAAACAATAATTTCCTAAAATGTATTGCGTTGCTAGTGCGTTGAATATCCCAGGGAAGTTGGTTTCAGAGACGAATGGTTAAAATAAGAAATTGACACTCAGAAGCATGGTCACGGTGACGGAATTGTATTATGTAGTTTTCTCTAGTCGATCTTGCAAACTGTAAACGTTCAAAAAGATAATTTGGTTCCCTGGTCATTATAATCTTGTGTAAAAATATGAGATTTTTGAACTTAAGGTAATTACAAAAAGAGATCTTGAATACACGACATGAGTACTGAGACACATGATCAAATTTCCTAAGGCTGAAAATGTAACTTATGATGTTATTGAAAGTTGTGCTCAGTTTTCTATAATCCTTCGTGTTACATCCGGTAAAAAGTTCAGATGCGTATAATTAAATGGAATTGCTCTTTAAAGAAATAAAATTGAAAAAAAATATTTTTGTGAAATAAAGGGTTGTCCCAAGAAGAACGCAATTTTAAAATCTGGCAACATTCGAAGTGTCATTGTTTGACATTTGAACAATTGTTATTGTTTGCTAGTAGAAGGTACGAGGTTAGTAAAAATGGAGCCAGCTGACCATGGACAGCGAAGGGAGTTCGTTAATTGGGTGTTGGAGAGACAACATGAAAATGCTGATTTTGCCGATAAAATCATCTTCAGTGACGAGGCCCATTTTCATCTTGATGGCTTCGTCAATAGGCAGAATTGTCGCATTTGGGGTGAGGAAAATCCTCGAGTGATTCACGAGAAGCAAATGCATCCTCAACGTGTCACTGTGTGGTGTGGTTTTTGGGCTGGAGGAATCATTGGACCTTCTTTTTATGAAAATGAGGCAGGTCAAGCGCAAACAGTCAATGGTGTTCGGTATCGTGAAATGATAACCAGTTTTTTCTTGCCTAGAATTGAAGAAATGAATGTGGAGGGCATGTGGTTCCAACAAGACGGCGCCACATGTCATACAGCCAGAGAAACAATTCAATTGCTGCATCAGTCATTTCCCGGTCGTGTTATTTCGCGTTTTGGAGATCAGAATTGGCCACCTAGATCGTGCGATTTAACACCACTAGATTTTTTTCTTTGGGGTTTTTTGAAAGTCGATGGTTTACGCGAATAAGCCGACGACGACTCAAGCCTTAAAAGAGGAAATTGGACGCTGCATTAATGAAATACCGCAGCATTCATGCAAAACGGTCATTGAAAATTTCATTAAAAGATCGCGTGCATGCCAGCAAAGCCGCGGCGGCCATCTGCACGATATATTGTTCCATACATAACCTCATTCTGTCTACTTTACGATATAATAAAGTTTCACGATTTTTTTTTAAATATCTGTGTTTTATTTAGAATTTAAAAATTGCGCTCTTCTTGGGACACCCTTTATATTGAATAATATTTTTGTGAAATATATTGAAAAACGAGTATTAATTTCTATATTCAAAATATTATTTATTTAAATTTAATTAACAATTTGAATTTGACATTGATTTTTTTCAATTATAAAGGTCAATCTTGAAATTTTCTTCTCCATTTGTCTTCTTATCAAATTTAAATTATACTTTAGAGCTCTTTGTTAAACTGTAACAATAGATATGATACTCAAATCTGGGTTAATTTATAATTAAATTGCCTCTATATACACACACAATAATGGTTTATTAATTTGCTAACTTAATTATTGTTCAAATAAAATAAAAGGGGGAAAACAAAATACAACCACAATTCTATACAATATTAAAACAATTAAGTTTTTTATACCTAAATTCTCTTAAAATACAATTGTATTTAATATAGATAATACTCTACAGTTCTTTTTTGTTAACAAATCAACCCACTTTTGCAACTACCACTACTACTACAGTTCTATGGTATTTGAAATCAAAGTTTACGCATATCAACACTCATAGAAATAAACCTGTAAAATAGCAGAAAAAGCTACTTAAAAAATAGTTAAAAATGACCTTGCAGAAAGAACTACTAAATTAAGCAGATTTTTTTGCTAAATATTAATAAAATAAATAAATCTGTTAACTATACAAAATTTTAGTTATATTCAAATTGAATTTTAATTAATTCAAAATAGCATTTTACTTTGTAAAATTAGTAAAAACTTTTCTTATTTAAAACGAGCTTAAGATCATTTATTTAATAATTATAATTATTTATTTCCAATATTTCGTCTCCACATTGGGCAAACTTCTTCAGGGAACAATTATTACAATCAAATTGTAATAATAGTAATAATTGTTCCCTGAAGAAGTCACCCAATGTGAAGACGAAATATTGGAAATAAATAATTATAATTATTAAATAAATTATCTTAAGCTCGTTTAAAATAAGAAGAATTAAATAAAAGAAGTTCAAAGAAACCTAAAAATTATAAGCAAACACTTTTATTAAATATTTGTAGACTCTAAATAGCAAACAAAAACTGTAGTATTAACCAAATTTTAGTAGAATGCAAATAACAGTCTATTTTGCTAATATCAACAGCAAATTTTGCTAACAAATTGTAAATTGCTGATTTCATAAGGGCAGACTTTTATTCGCATTAAACATAAACTAAAAAAAACTTAAAAAATCTTACATTTTTTAATGATTTTTTTGTCTACGAATATTTAATAAATGTTTTTGCGGAATTTAGCAGATTATTTTGTTACTTTCAATTAACTAAAATTTAGCTCAAATATAACTAAATATTTGTAAATTCAACAAATTTATTTTTGCTGTTCTTATATTACTAATATTTAGTAAAACAAAATCTGCTAGTTTTAGCAGTTTTTTCTACAAGCTCATTTTTAACTTGATAGTTTTTTTTTTTTGCTATTTTAACACGATTATTTCTATGAGTGAATGTATGTGTATATAAAGAAAAACTTTTTAACATTAACTACCACAAAAAAGCTGCATTCAAACAACTGAACTAAATATAAAAAACTTCAAAACATTTGTACAAATAAATTGATTGTATGTACGACTGAATGTATTTAAGTTTTTTTATATGTTGAGCAATATTTTGCAAGAGGAATATTATATATTATATACTATAATACCCTAAAATCCCATTAACAGATTCAAAATGACTACAAAACTATGTTTATTGTACATTAGAGCGGCATTTTCTTTCAACTTTAAATTTTTATCAATTTATCATGTAATCTACTTATAGTATGTTGGAGAAATTTGTTTTGTAAGTATAGGTTCTAATTATTCCGAATAAATTCTTCTTAGTTTCAACGAGCTTAAGATCATTTATTTATAAATTATTTATTTCCAATATTTCGTCTCCATATTGGGTAATTTCTTTAAATTGTTATAATTGTTCCCTGAAGAAGTCGCCCAATGTGAGGACGAAATATTGGAAATAAATAATAAATAAATAAATGATCTTAAGCTCGTTTAAACTGAGAAGAATTAAATAAAAGAAGATCAAAGAAAAATTAACATTTTTATTCTGAATAATTTTTTTTTTTTAAATTAGCAAAATTTTTAGCACTCGGTAAAATGTGTTGATGAAATCAGCAACTAAATTAAGTACAAAATTTGGTAATTTGTAAAATGAGAATAGCAAAAATTGTTACTAAAAATATATATTGTACTAAAAATTTAGTACTTTTTACAGCTTTGTCTACTAACTTTTTTTTCCTTAGTGTAGCTCTGAAAGTTAAGTGATGCGAATTCAAGAAAAATCGAATAGCATAAGCCCGTCGAGCCTAGCAAACAATGTTTTCGATTTTTTAAATTTGTTATTAAACTGTTTAAGTAAAATATGTCTTGCGACACATCATTTTTAATTAATTTTGGCCTGCAAACCACGAATATTCGGACAAATTGGACTAACGAGAGATATTGTGACCTGATTTTTTCTAAAAATGGAAGTTTTTCTTTATTCCAAAGTAGAATTTTCATTTAAGCATAATTAGGGCAATATTGGTTGAAGGATAACTTATAAATTTGCCTTCAAATATCTCGAAAAAACAGAAAATTTACATAGTAAAATCCTTAAGCTTTTCAATTTTGTACACTTGATTCTTAAAGGAATATTTACTTTCACTTTTGTTTAATTGATGTTTTGATTGTTGTAGCACTAGGTCAAATAGTTCTGTGGTTGCGAAATTTAGAAAATAGGATTGGTTAACCCTTGGTGACCTGCACACACAGCCTTATGTTTATATAGAAAAAAACTATAATTAATTTTAAAAAGTATATTTTGTGATACATCATCTCTAATTTCAGACATAGTTATTATTAAATCAAAGCATGTTTAGAAATGTTGGGGCTAAGAATAAGAATAAACGGTTTTCTCTAAAAATTAAAAACACTATTAATTTTTAAATCAGACTAGACTAGTTTCTGCCTTTTAATGACAGGGCTCATCAGTGATTTTCCATTTAAATTTTTTTATTATTTGTGTCTTATAATTGTCAGATTGTCTCTATATGATAAATTTTTCAACAACCTGCGGCTGTAAGAATCAAACCTGCGCTCATCTTTTGTTTAGTATTTATGTGCAAAAACAACTAAATCTAAGATAAGTTTTAAAAAATGTCTAGTATAGAGGAAAAAGTTGCCATTTTTAGTACAAATAAAATCGCAATATCTCGAACCCCATTAGTCTGATTTAAAATTTTTTAAAATATTTGAGTTCAGCATACCAAAATTAATAAAAAAAAATATGTATCGCAAGACATATTTTTATTAAAGCAATTAAAAAAAAAAACTATTCAAAAATCGAAACTTTGGTAGCGGACGTCACGGTTTAAAGCTTCCGATATTTCTTAAATTTGCACCACGAACTAATACTACAATAATCTAAACAATAAATTTAAAATTTTCAAGAAAAGTTTTTCTTCATACAAAAAAAATGCCGCTCTATTACATACAAATATGTATGGGTATGAATGAACGAACAAATGAATGAATGAATGAATGAATTAATGAATGAACAACAAAAGGGCTTATACAAATTGAATGTAAAACATTTTCAACATTTAAACAAATTTCTCGTTTAAACTCAAAAATAAAAACACGCATACTTAAAGACAAACCACGACAAAGGTTTTCGAAAAATTTAAGCTTAACGGCTTAGTGGTGGTAACTTTGAAGAATTCCTTTTAAGAAAACAAATTAACAGTCGATTACAACATTTAAATTTTGAATTAATTTTTAAAATTTTTTTATATCCCCTCCATACTGTGATGACGGTATACATATATCAGTTTGTCATTCCGTTTGTAATGCATTGAAATATAGGTCTTAGACCCCATAAAGTATCTGTATATATTATTGAAATTGGTCAAAAATGTTTCCATTTTTTTTTTTTTTTTTTTTTCTTTTTTTTTATTTATAAAAAAAAGTTTTAATGTTTTCCAATAACTCAGAAATGTTCAGCGTTTTATTCATCATCGTTTTGGAAAGAATCTTCTTCGAATATTGTGTATAGCAAATACAGTCGACCCTCGGTTAACGAACACAATTCGTTCCAGAAGCGTGGTCGTTATGCGAAACGTTCTTTAAGCAAAACCATTATTTCCATATATACCAGTGCAAAATAAAATAATGCGTTCCAAGTCGGAAAAAGTACACACTAACATATTTCAACATCAATATTTATTGAAAGTAATATAACATATATTTATCAACATTTTTAGGGAACTGAATATAGGACGAAATGAGACAATCTGCAATGGAAAAAAACAAAAAAAAATACAAAAAAAGTAATTTTGTATGATACCTGGACGCATACCTAGTTCTTCTTTAACAAAAAACTGTCTAGAGTCGTTTGTTTTTGGCGACGCTTCAAAATTTGTTGAAAATGCGACACAGCATTATCATTGAATAAATCTGTTGCGCGTTTAGCCACTGTCTGATTGGGGTGATGCTTTTTAATGTTACGTTACACTTTCACAAAAAATAACAACACGTCTTGTTAATTGTATGAACACAAGTGATGCTAAATCTAAACACAAACAGAGAAGTTTTATGCGCAATTCGGTAGTTCCCCTTTTTTTAACAAAATCAAATAATGAACATGTACTATATGTTTGTATGTCTGAACACAAGTGATGCCAAAGCTGAACACCGACAGAAGTTTTTCGCGCAATTCGGTATTTCCCATTTTGCGTTGGTCGTTATACGAAACTTTGTTCGTTGTGCGAAATGTTCGTTAAGCGAGGCGTTCGTTAACCGAGGGCCGACTGTATTCAATAAAAATTTAAAAATTTAAATTTTTTTTCTAGCGACACTATACGTGTACGTATAATTAATATTACTGTTATTAATAACACGTATACGCGCAGTGACTTTAAAACAAATATTTGAATTTTTGTTGAATATCTGAACTAGACAATATTTAAAAGTTCAAATATTTGTTAATAAACCCATATTAATATTTGAATTTGTTATATAAAAATGTTTCAATTAATTTATTTTTCCAATTCGTGTCCGTTCTTTACAAAAAACATTGATTGTATTATATTGCTTATATATTTATAAAAAAAACAATTCCATAAAGTATATAAAAATGTTTATATAAACCTCCTTATATTACTGATACACAAATACAAATTAAATCCCAATTGAATTAACCACAGAAACAACAATAGCTACAACCAAACCTACAACAACATCAACAACATCAACAACAACAACAGCAACAAACGAAACAATTCAAATTCAAAATGAATGTGTACCGCAAAATTACGCCCAATGACCAAAAACAAGACAACGGATATAACTGTTTTAGAAATATTTTTCTACCGTCTAAAGCGGCAAAACGATAGACAACAAACAAGTAAATACAAAAGAATTGAAAGGACATGCTTTAAACAAATAAAAGTACAAACAAAAATTATACAAAACATTTTAACAATTGATTGTATCACAAAAGCAAGGGGAAACACAATATTAAACCATAAAATCTTTTTAAAAATTCTTGACTAGTTATATTGGAACACACTTAACGTGTTTTAATACAACAAAAAAAGGTTGTTATAATTTTGTTTTTTTTTTTGTTATAAATGGACTACAAATATATAAAATCAACCACTCGATTCCTACACCCCTTCTGATTTCAACCAAAGTTCAAGGAAGTTCAAATCTAGGACATCTAGTCCCAGCAAATGCTGAAATATCGCCTTTCAAAATATAAAAAATATTCGAAAATTTAAAAAAAAAAATAGTCGCACATAATATTCCATATCTTTTTAGGAGAGTCATTGATACCTCATTTTAAAGCTACTTAAATTGTGGTTTTACTAGAACACACAAATTATTTACTACTCCCCGGCAAAAAATATAGTGTTCAAAAAACGCGGTTCAAAAACCTGCATTTAAAAAAACTGTTTCTTTTTAATTCCTAAAAAAATATATGTTAAATATAAATTTTTTCCCTATACCGTAGCCAAATCCCAATGTGGAGCTTTTACAGTATTGGACAAGTATTATTTTTTTGTCAAGTTTAGGTGTTTAAAAGTGGGTTGAAAATTACCTAATTTGAGGGTTTTTTAATATATTTCTTATATAAATTACACAGTGCTAAAGGGTGTCCCAAGAAGAGCGCAATTTTTAAATTTTAAATAAAACAGATATTTAAAAAAAAAATCGTGAAACTTTATTATATCGTAAAGTAGACAGAATGAGGTTATGTATGGAACAATATAGCGTGCAGATGGCCGCCGCGGCTTTGCTGGCATGCACGCGATCTTTTAATGAAATTTTCAATGACCGTTTTGCATGAATGCTGCGGTATTTCATTAATGTAGCGTCCAATTTCCTCTTTTAAGGCTTGAGTCGTCGT
This sequence comes from Delia radicum, assembly GCA_021234595.1. Lineage (NCBI taxonomy): Eukaryota > Metazoa > Arthropoda > Insecta > Diptera > Anthomyiidae > Delia > Delia radicum. The sequence continues at coordinate 228,218,991 of CM037854.1, forward strand.
CGGCTTATTCGCGTAAACCATCGACTTCAAAAAACCCCAAAGAAAAAAATCTAGTGGTGTTAAATCGCACGATCTAGGCTGCCAATTCTGATCTCCAAAACGCGAAATAACACGACCGGGAAATGACTGATGCAGAAATTGAATTGTTTCTCTGGCTGTATGACATGTGGCGCCGTCTTGTTGGAACCACATGCCCTCCACATTCATTTCTTCAATTCTAGGCAAGAAAAAACTGGTTATCATTTCACGATACCGAACACCATTGACTGTTTGCGCCTTGACCTGCCTCATTTTCATAAAAAAAGGTCCAATGATTCCTCCAGCCCAAAAACCACACCACACAGTGACACGTTGAGTATGCATTTGCTTCTCGTGATTCACTCTAGGATTTTCCTCACCCCAAATGCGACAATTCTGCCTATTGACGAAGCCATCAAGATGAAAATGGGCCTCGTCACTGAAGATGATTTTATCGGCAAAATCAGCATTTTCATGTTGTCTCTCCAATACCCAATTAACGAACTCCCTTCGCTGTCCATGATCAGCTGGCTTCAGTTCCTGAGTCAATTGAACTTTGTATGCATGAAGATGCAAATCTTTCGTCAAAATTCGCTGCAAAGTGGATTTGGAGACACCAATTTGCTGAGTTCGGTGTCGAATTGAGGTGGATGGATTTTGAGCGACATCATCACGTACAGCTGCGACATTTTCGGTCGATCGACCTGGTCGATGGCACGTTGTTGTCTTTACATCACTAACAGACCCCAGTTTCGGCAAATTTATCCATTAATCTCTTTACAGTTGACTCTTTTGGAGCATTATTGTGACCCCTAATTGATCGCAATTTGCGAACTGTAGCCGCAAAACTTTCACCATTTTGGTAAAACAATTTCACAATGAGAATGCGTTGTTCATTCGTGTAGCGCTCCATTTTTACTAACCTCGTACCTTCTACTAGCAAACAATAACAATTGTTCAAATGTCAGACAATGACACTTCGAATGTTGCCAAATTTAAAAATTGCGTTCTTCTTGGGACACCCTTTACAACAAACAAAAAATTGCAATTACTTTTGAAGTGACCTAGTGTAGGCTTTAAGTGTATTACTGAACCGGTTTGAGAAGTTTCAATATATACTCAAATTTTCGAAATAAGAGTATTTTTTTAAAATAGTCGCATTTAAATATTTGTGTTTTGTGTTTTTTTCTAAAATAAGGTGAACACACCCTGAGAGGGTGCCGTGTTTCTTTCTAAAAATGTTGCCATAAAAAGGCAAAAAGTGCAATTTTAGCGCCCTCAAATTATTTACAGGGTTGTTTTTGCCCTGTTTTTTCGATTTATCAATCTCATGTTTATATATCATAAAGTTGTTTGCGAGAAAATTCTCACCTTGGTAGTGGAAGGGTAGTGTGCTGGCTTCTGATGCATAAGGTGCTAGGGTCAAACCGTCATTGGACCACTTTTTTTTTATTATAATTTAGGAGTTTTATTCATTTTGTTTTATGTTATAATATTTTATTTTTTCTGTTTGCAAATATTTAATAATTTTTGACGTAAAATTCGTTAAAAAAACAAAATTATAATAAAAATTATAAAAAAAATATGAAACTTAAAACTTAATAAAAAAAAATTGTTATTACAAAAAATTCTTTCATGTTGGCTGAGATTCGAACCGGGACTGCCATAACAATATTGTATAAACACACATGTTTAAAGAAAGCAATATGTGATAAAATTGAGTTCTATTCTGTTTGTAAAAATTAAGCATTTTATTGGGGCGAGTGTGAAATGTTTGAAATGTTTGCACTTTAAAATGCAAAACTTTTTTCCAGAAAAGAAAACACCATTAATCATTTTTCAACCGATTTTGAATTTTAAACGGGACTTAAAAGAAAATTACCCGATCTTTTATATATTTATATGTATATATATATATATATATATATATATATATATATATATATATATATATATATATATATATATATATATATATTATTAATATAAATAGGTATAGATTTTGTTAACACCATTAGAAAATTTCTACTTTTTTTCGGTAAAATTTCCAGTTTTTTTTTTAACACCTTTTTCAACCTCTCCCTAGTATGCTATACACTTTACCAATATGTAAAGACACACTAAATTTTACTAACTAATACAAAAATTCAAACAAATTGTAATAATTGTTCCCTGAAGAAGTCACACAATGAGGAGACGAAATATTGGAAATAATTAATAAATAAATTATCTTAAGCTCGTTTAAAATACGAAAAATTATTACATTTTTTGTTTTTGAGAATTAAAAACAACTTCTTTTTAATTTTTGAAAAGAAAAAGGACTTTTAAAAAATTTTAGAAAAGACAAAGAAATATTTAAAAACAAAATTATATTTGTTTTTAAGAAAACATTTTAACTTTTACTTTGCCAATACTTTAAAGTTGACATGTCTTTAAAGACACAATGGTAAAAAATGGGCTAATCCAAGACACATTTATCTAAAGATAGTTATAGTTTTAACAATAATTATTACAAACAGCGTTTAGTAATCTGGGAATCCAAAATAATTGCTTTATTAAATAGTTTTGTATGAAAAGATGTTATAATGTCTTAATAAGCTTAACGTAGCTACCCAGCAAAAAATTTCCAAAAAGCTAAGCGGGTTTGTAATCAAGCATTTTGGGCAGAACGCATTCCTTACTAGATTACCTACTCGATTCTTTTAACAGGGCGTGAGACTAAAATAATTGATTCTTTAGAATTGATTATTTTTTTTACCGAAGAAACATTTACTTTATATTTTTAAGAACTACATACATTTTTAATAAAGAAATAGTTCCATTGTAAAACTACGAAGTACTTACACAAAAAATAAATTAATAGTTCACTAGGAAAAATAAGAAGTACTTACATTTGAAGAAAAAGAAGTAGTTCCATAAGTAAATTCAACTTTTACTCACACGTGATTTTCCTATGTCACTCAAATATAACGATCAGAACTTATACGGAAATAAAATCCTAAAAAGTGAAACATCGAATTGTTATGATAACATGGGTTTGCATAATTTTGGAGCTATAAACCACGAAAATATAAATTTTTCAAAAAAAAAAAAAAAACAATTAAAAATTGAAAAACAAAAATATGAATCACGCACAATCACCCTCGAAAATTTTTTTTACACTCACTTACGATAACGTCAGTAATTTCAACTTCCACTCACAATTTTCTGCTCACGTGCGCTTTCCTAATTTATACCTAACCACAGTTTAACAAAATTTAGGCAACATGCAATTTCTGTTTTTAGTATTATTTTCCTGCAAATAAAAATTTGTTTGAAAAAATATATGAGATAAATTCTTTAAAATTGTATAACTTCTTTTTTCAAATTTAAGAACTACTTCCAATAACGTCCTTTTATTAAGAAAAAATTTATGATTACTTCTTGAGTACAAAAAGTTATACATATAAGTTAATAACATTGTTATTTTCTTTTAAGTAAATAATTACTTTGTTATTAAGTTCATGCTTTCTGGTTTAAATTTAAAGAATTGATTACAATACTACTTGCTTTTTTGACTCTGTCGTTGGAATGAGTTTGGTATTGAGTTACTAAATTTGGCAATGAGATATGTAAGCAAGTGTGGGCATCACCTTCTTTTTGGAATGTGTAATTTTTTCCTGAGTACACTTAGAATACTATGTAGGTAAAGAGCACTGCAAATGTAGTTAAAAACAAATGAAATTTCACTTAAAGAAACGACGACTTACATTTCAGTAAATACAACTAACATTGTCATTTGTTTTTTAATGTTCAAAAAATTTCTAACAATTGTAGTAAAAATTAACCACATGTTAATAAAAAATAAACAAACATTTATTTTTTTTATTTTTTTAAATGACAAAAAACAACTGCAAAAAATGAATGTAAAATCATAAAACAGTCATTTGATGTGGTTTGTTTTTTTAAATGAACAACAAGATTAGTAAAAAATTTTATTTGTTTTACAAATGACTTACATTTACATTAAAAATAAAGAAACTGTATTACAACCCAAACAACTACATATTTTTAAAGCAGAAGTTCCCTGAGTGTACTTATGATTTTATATATGGGTGATTTAGAACCACTTTAAAAAAAACAGCCCATATAAAAACACTAACCCAAATATCAAAAAATAAATTTAAAGCAACAAGAATGTGTAATACATACATACTACAGAAAGACACAAACACCATGTGAATATCAAACACTCAAAATATGTATTGATATATACACCAAAAAAAAAAAAAAACGAGAAACATGCAACCAACAAGAAATAATAATAACGAAAAATGTAAAAAATTAAATAAGCGGTGTTATAATTGGCAATACCGAAACATTTTATATCCTGCAACATGCCAATTATAAATAGCACCGCCAGCTAAGCAATTACTACCAGCCGACTCTGATTACACTACTCAACTAATTTTAATTTTTTGCAGAACCCGTCTTTAAAATAAGTATTTTTAATAAATTTAGGTATACTGAATTTAAGCCTGTCAAAATTCTTGTTTTACTCATTTGCAGTTTTTAAAATATCGCAATTTGTATATTTACATTATTCACCCATTTTTTTCGTATATTTTGCTTAATTTTTCGAAATTCAACATCAAAATCATTAAATTTTTTTTACGAATATAAATCTGCATAAAATGATCTTTCATTGGAGTATAATTATGACGGTGTTTGTTTCAGGATATCTTACCAGTATTGCAAGGAAGTTGAAAATGTTGCATGTTAAGACTTATTCTTATAAATTTGTAGGGATAGTAAAAAATTTTTAAATTGTATCACTACCAACAAACTAAACCTTTCACTGAACACAACTTTGTATTAAAATTGCAAAGCCATTAAAAATAATCTGAACTATTTAAAATAGAAAAAAAAATTTATATAAAAAAAAAAATGGAGTCAATATATAAACCGCGTTATTTCAGTACACTGAGAGAATTCTCTGAATGATATCAATGAATTTTTGCATTAGATCTATGAAATGTCACTGAAACTCGTCTATTTACAATTTTCATTTAATTAATGTAATTTTTCATTAAATTTTATGAAATATTTCATTTTATTTATTAAAAATTTCATACAACTAATGAAAAAGTTTCATTAAAAACAAATTCATTGTTTTTTTACTTTGGTATACGAAGCATGTGGAAAATTAGTTACACTTAAAACAAAATAAAAATTCTTAAAAAGCGATATCATTGAAGACTTCAGGTTACTCGGTTTTATTTCACCATTTTAACGGTTTAATTTTTAAATATCTTGAACTACAGTTGAAATAACGCTAAAATACAATTTATAACGGTATTTTGTAGATATAACAAAATTGAATGGGTCAAACTTTTAAATTAACCCTGCACCCAAAAAACAGATTTGGAGTTGACAACCGAATTTGTTTCCGATCGAATGATTCGGTTGTGGTAACCGAATGTTTCATTTGTGACCACAGAATTTTTGTTGAGGCAATCGAAATTACTCAGGCATCGGCAAATTTAAGGTTCTCACAACTAAAATATTCGGTTACCATAACTGAATCATTCGATTGGAGACAAATTCGGTTGACAACACCGAATTTGAGTTTATTTCTGGCTGTGTGATATTAAAAGACACAGTCGTATTGCAGTCGTAGTCTATTGATTGGCACAGTCGTATTGCAGTCGTTGTTGTTAAGTCTGTTCCACTTAATAATTTTTAATTCGATTTAAAATCCTAACTGCCATAATTTTTGCGCAGTTAAAAATAAATAATTTTCACATTTACTAATACATGTGCGCCCCGGTAGGCTAGTTGGTAGCGTGCTGGCTTATCAGTGCGGGGGTTGTGGGTTCGATTCCCACCAGATTCACTGGTCTGTTTTCGCTACAACGCGCCGAAGGCCATAGTAGCTAGTGCTCGGTTAGGGTAATAGGATATAATTTGTAATTATATGATTATTAATTAATAAAATAAAAAAAAAAAAATTACTAATACATACACAAAAGGTTATTTATGTCATACAAAAAAATAATTCAATATTTTACCACAAAATGTCAAAAATATTTGAAATTCCTTATTAGTCCTTACCAAAATGCAACTTTATACCAACCTCATCTCAATTTAATTACAATTGCACTTGAAGTGTAGGGTATTTAGCATAGGAAGTATACATATTCTCATTGGTATTGTTAACGTGAACCTATTGTATATGATAACACAAAGGTTTATCCAGGCATAACAACAAAAGAGAGCACCCTGACATAGACGATACAACATTCTTTTATGTTTTTCATTTTATACAAAATTCGAACTAAACAAAAAACACAAAAAATTAAAAAACTAAATATCATGTAGTTTTTTTTAAGAATTCAATACACATGTCAAATCCATGTTTTTTTTTTTTTTTTGGGGTGAAATTTAGTAATGTGTAACAGGTTTCACTTTTCAAAATCCGACATTGGAAAATCAACTTAAATAAAATGAAACAAAAATAAATATAAATATAAAAAACAAATTGTTTATAAAAAAAAAAAACTAAATTTTTATTCTCCCTATTGCTAACGTGTGACAATATTCATGTTTTAGTTTGTTTTTATTTTTTTTAGATTTTCAATATCATGGTAAATGTCGCATATTTGTTGTGTTGAACACTTTGATAGTTTGTTAGAATTGTGATATGTGTTAGATTTTTGTTTTATTATCACTATTGCCACTATTGCCACTTTAACACAAGTATTGCATGGTGTTTTTCAACAATTTGTGGATTTGTGTACTTGGTGTTGACATGTGAAAAATTTTTGTTTTTTTTGTAAAAATTTTGAAAAATAAATAATAGTGATTTTAAACGTTTGGAAGTATTTAGTTTACCTTAGCACAAAGAAATATTGGTATTCGATTTAACAATAATCTTTATACAATTCTTAATCGATATTAGTTGATGTGCTCAAATGGTGCCTATGCCCCAAATATGCACACAGGGAAAAGATCAGTTGAAAAACCGTTGCAAAACTTTTGCTGAATCTACCAATTTTGCAGCAAAAGATTTGGCTGACATTAGCATTTAAAAATGCTAATGCCTACTCGTTCCACATTTTCTGTCAAACATTTTCTTAAACAGAAGAATTAGTCGACTGTTAAACCTATATAGAGCCATAGAGACACCTGATGAATAGATTGGTATCTATGATAATGCATTAGTATCAACCATTGTTTCTAAATGTTTTTTTTTTCAAAGTTTTTATGTTCAAAAAAAAAGTATTTATCAATTTCGATAAGATAATATGTTTAAAAAAAAAGTAATTATCAATTTCGATTTGATAATATGATCTTTAGCCGAACAAAATTAACATACGTTTAACAATATTTAGATCAACTATTAAGAAAAATCAAAAAGTTAAAATTTAAACTTTAAGATGGCTCACAACTTTGTTAGTGTAAATAAATTTGGATGAAATATGCATCACATGCGGTAATACATACATAAATGAACAAATTATTTAATTAATTTAATGTATTAACAAATGTGTAGAAGCAATTACTTTCAAATTATGTCAAAGGAGCATGAACAACAGAACGGAATTCCGAAATGTGGCCCCAAAATATAAATTCTGACCACTCCAGACTTTGAAAAACTATTGTACAGAAAATTGGAAATATGCAAGGATATGTATGTATGTAGTTATCAAAAACTCAACCTAGAAAATTCATTAGAAAATGCCCGAAAATTCCTGAAATAGATCTATCAACACATTCCTGAAAGTGGTCAATTAATAAATTTGAAAACATAAACTCTATAGATTATTTGTTGTGACAATATCCTAATAAAGAAATATAGGGTATGGCCTCGAACTTGAATAATTTTCTTTTGAGTTTGAATTTTAACGTATTTTTCAGACAATTGCAATTAATACTATAATTAATATGCAATTTTATTTAATTTTAATTTTGAAAGGCGTGGTAGAGAAGAATGAGTGTATTTTCTAAAAATCATAACTACATTGTAAATTTTCAATTTTTCTGACTCAGACTGCGCAGTTTCTGGTATTGAACCTTCGTCAGTGACCCTGTTTTTTTTTTGAATAATGTAATATTTGTTATGTTTTTATTTGTTCGATTGCGTCTATATGAAATTTTCTGTGCAATCACTGACCGTGGTATAGATGAACTGATTTCTAATGCCACATGCACTCGCACTACACGTTAGACAGAGCGCTTTTGCGCACTGATCTATCGTCAGGTAGAGTTTTGTTGTGATTAAAACTAGTTTTATTCAATACACGGTGTTTTTGTTCTTGCATACATAATCTCAGAAGTGCAACTCCAACAACACAACAGTTCTATTTTTAGAAACTTAGCTCACTCTAATGTTCACTGTTTTCCCATATGTTGTAAGTGATGCCACTTCTATGATAATTTCATTTTCAAAAACTCAAAACTTTATAATAATTTGTGTTAATATTTTTTAATACAACAATTGTTTAAAAAAAACTAAATAAAAGAAACATATAAAAAATAGTTGATAGTATTTAATTCGGTCGGAATTCATGTATAAGCTCGGTAGTGTTTAAAGAAATTGTAAATTCGGTTAGGTTTATCAATGTTTACCAATGTTATCTAAGTCAGTGCTTATAACTGAACATTTTTGTATTTATACACTCAGGAAGCTTCTGCTTTTAATATATATAGTTGTTTGGATACAGTTTATTTATTTTAATTATAAATGTCAGTCATTTGTAGAACAAATTTAATTTTTTACTAACCTTTTAGTTCATTTAAAAAAACAAACCACATCAAATGACTGTTTTATGATTTTACATTTTTTGTTATTTAAATAATAAAACATTTTGTTCTGATGAGATCTTTAGCCATATCCAAATACAAGTAACAACCTAGCTAATATGTTTGATTTGCTTTCTTTTTGTAAATAAGCTCGTTATAAATTGAAAATAACATAAAAATAATCTCTATGTATATCGAAACAAAAAACTAATAAAACTGTAAAAAAAATAAATGTTTGTTTATTTTTTACTAACATATGTGATTTCATTTTTACTACAATTGCTTGTAATTTTTTTGAACAATGTTAGTTGAATTTAGTGATATGTTAGTCATCCATTCTTCAAGTGAAATTTCATTTGTTTTTAACTGTATTTGCTGTCGTCTTTATCTACATAATATCCTTAGTGTACTGAATAAAAACAAGAGCTGCAACCGAATAATGTGATAGTACAAGTTACTTCAAAAACTCGGTTGACAATGCACTCGGTTACCACAACAAATCTGTTTTCTGTTTCATAGACAAATATATTTTTTATAAAAATATTGTGGATCCAGAACTATGCTCTTTATTGTTATAACGCTAATAGTTGTCAAAATCTATCAGTATCAAGATTTCTCAAAAAAATATTTTTGAAAAAAATTAAATTTAGTTGAAAATACAAAAGATTCCACAAAATTTTTTTTTTCTATCAGCCACAATTGAGCATTTAAAATTTATGACCCATATTAATAACATATTTTATGACCTTTTTTTCAACAATTTTCAACTTAATTTTTTATAAAAAATAATAATTCTAATATAATGTCTTAATGATTTAAAAAGAAACTTATTTAACCTTTATAATGTTACAAACCACCTCCTTTTTATTTGATTACAAGTTTTTTTCTTCTTCGTTTTCTTCATAACATAGCGAATGGAGCATAAAATTTTGCCATTAAGAAATATATAATTAAACCATCAACCTTAACTAATTACAGCGATAAATAAATGTGTAAAATAAATTAAAGACATAAACCGCAGTTTTTCTTTTTCATACATATTTTGTTCACTAAAAACTAATTACAATTTATTACGCCTTCAAAATAAATGCTAAAACAATACCATAAATCTATGATGAAATTTCAAACACCTACAAAATAGGCATAGAAGGAGATGTTGTTGTGGTGGTTATATATTTGAAGGTATCTTAAAAAATAACCTTTAGAAAATTAAAGAACAAATTCACCCTTGGTGAACTAATAACCCAATAAGCCTCTCAATACTCATAAATAAATAAATCTTTGAGGTCTTGTGTATACAATTTTACTTTTCTTTTGTTTCTCGGGTTACTTTTTTATACGATGAAAATCAACCAGCCTTAGTAGAAGTAAAATGGTAAGAAATATTATGTTGTTCTCAACCAATTTGTTGCAATTCATTGACTTTTAGCACAACAAAACATTTTTCAAAAACATAAATTTCGTATTTTCAAAGACAGTTGGAAAATAAACGACCTGTTATAACAAACAAATAAAAAAATAAAGAATCAAATAAGGTAACCAGCAGTCAACTAATACCAATTGAACAGTGGGTATGACAGTAAAGTTAAGATGAAACTAATGAATAATGAAAGAAATTATGCAAATATTTTATAGAATGTGTCACTTCAATTTGCTGTTTTCTTAGTTGGGGATAGCCTAGGTCATAAAGATTGTGCAAAAGGAAAACAAATATTGAGGTAAACAGTTTAACGAGGAAAATATATGTTACTCGCCAGAAGCTACAATGAAATTGTACTATCTCTCTCTCACTCACTCGCTTCAAACTTAAGGACGTCTTTGTATATTTCAACTCCTAATATTGGAAGCCCTGCACATTGTAGAATATTAACTAATGCAGAAATTATAAAATAATGACCGTATATTTGACTACGAAACGAAAACAAGAGTACCGATCATTGATCCTTAGTATTTCGATCACGCTGATTTCAGACCAGGTTTTTCGCAAAACCAGATTTTTCGCAAAATTTGCATTAAATTTTGCATGTATTAATGCAGTTTTTTATACATAAAATAATATAAATCAAAAATTTTATCTTAGTTTTTTTTTATTATCGAAAATACCTAAAAGACCTTCATTAACATTCGGGTATCACATTTGGTGGCGTTGTGGTGTAATGGTTATCTCGTTGGACTGTTACACAGATGGTCCCGGGTTCGATTCCCGGTGACGACAACAACAATTTAGAAAAATAATATATATGAGTTTTCTATCCCTCATATGTATCGCAGCGCCCTCCTTCGGTGTTCCCATAGCACTTAACCCCACCAAAGTAAAATAATGAATCAGTGCTATAAATTAAAATGCTTCAATAAGCTCGCCAACCCTCCATCAGGTGGCGAGTAACAGCTTTTCTCAGAATAATCATCTCGCGCAATTACAGGGTTGCCATGTTTGAAGCCCTTCATCTTTTCCCACCTTTCAACTCTCTACTAACCCCTTTCCAAAGAAAGCAATACATTAATTCTTAGGAAGAATTTCCTGAATGTTGCTTCTCTTAAAAAAAAAAACAAAATATATATGTGCAGCATTCACAAGTAAGTCCCCGTTTTTGCTATCTTTAGCTATTTTTGCACAATTTATCATCCCAAGCTAAAATACAAATCTAAACAATAATTTCGTGTAAAAAGAAAAAAAAATAATGCAAAGGAAACTGTGACGTGGTGTCTTATTAGCCGTTTATACCCTAATTCTAGAATTTTTTTTTTGTGTAAGCCCTAACCACCGTGCAATAACATTTGTACTTGATATTTATATTTGTGCAGCCTTTAGCTGCTGTTTTGTGGAAATATAATAAACATTTTACAACTTTTTTTTTGTTCAATACAATGGTGGGTAGTAAAAAATATATAAATTAAAAATTTTTTCGCTTTGGTTTGGTTAAACAACAAACATTGTCCTCATTACCTCTCAAATATATAAATACATTTCAGCCTAACAAAATAACAACTTTCGATAGGTATTAAATGAAAAATGAAATGTTGTGGCTCACACCAGCAGCAAGCAGTAGCAACAGCAGCCACCAGCGTTATTGTGTAAGAAGAAAATAATGAAATTAACATTTGTTGTTTGCTGTAAGGGAGCAGTGTCAGTTTAAACAGTGGCAGAAGTGGAACAGACTTAACAATTTTATTGTGTTAAAATAATAAAATACGAGTACTGCAGTGAGTTTTGTTGTTTTGGCAACTGCCAAAACGAAAAAATAAAATGTGGTTCATTGTTCACATGAATTGTCATGGGGTGCTGCTGCTGGCTAAATGATGCTATTGTAAAATTTATTACTACTGTGAAATGTCAATGTACAAGTTAAAATACTTTATTGTTATAGATTGAATGATTTAAATATATACTACAGTTTTTTTTTTTTTTTTTATTTTCAAGAACAATCTTTTTTTTTAATATATTGGTACTCTATGGCGTATGAGTTATATTAATTTAGTTAAACGCATAAATATTCATCATACGCTAAAGTGTTCAGTAACAAGCAGAGTATTTACGATGTTGAATACATTTTGTTTGGTAATAAAGTATAATATTTAGTTTAAGTTCTATATTACTATCTCGACTTAGCAATCATTCACATTATCGGATAAAGTAAAGTGCAAAACTGCTCATGCATTTGAATCTTGCCCACACAAAGCCATTGAAAACTAACTACATTCGTTTTTAAGTACTAAGAGAGCACCACTTACACTGTTAAATACTAATCCCTGTATTCATATAAATATTAAACAGCATTTCAAATACATTTTAGCCTTAAAACTGTATTCATAAATGAATATTAACTATTACAAAATGTTTAAAATATGTATTATAAGCTAATATACAGCTTTAAGGCTTAAAATTAAAATGTGATTTAACTAAAATGTATTTGAAATGCTGTTTACTATTTTTATGAATAACTTTATGTTCTCAGGTCATGTTTTTTTTTATTAAAACATGCGAAGATAAAAAGTAATAAAGTTTCGCAAAATTTTCAAAAGTTCATGAAATATTTGGGTCTTACGATTTTAAAATGCCTATTTGATTTGGATGTGCTGTTTATTAAGAAACTCAATGCATGTGAATGTCAGACTCAAAAAAAAACATACATTTTAAAAAATTTACTCCAATTCCTTACAAGTTACACAGAAAAAACTATAAACGGGTTTCAATTAAAAAATTTTTGAATTAATTAATATTTTAATTGATTTTGCACCTATCACGGCAATGATACTATCAATTAAACCTTTTATTAAATTTAAGAAGGAAAAAAAGTTATAAATAACTTCTACAAAAAAAAAAATATGATACTCACAAAAAAAGTGTGTGATCTATACGTTGGTATGTGTGTTTTTTGCAATGCTGAGTCTGTTTGTGTATGTGCTTGTTTTGTTTGTTGACTTCAAATGTATTTGGTATTTTATACTGAAAATTTTCTATTTATGCATACAGTGTATGAAAAAATAATATGATAATTGCGTCTAAAATAAAATATCACACACCCAGTTCAAAAGTGACTCAACTCAAAATTTTTTAATTTTTCAGAAATCAAAGAAAAAAAATATTAACATCTTTATACCAATTGAAACATAAAGTAAGATATAACTGTTTTTTTTAGCAACAGTTAACAACAACAAAATACTCTGATATTTTTTCTATAGATAAACAAGTGTATTGTGCATAGTTTAAGCATATAAACCCGAAAAATTAAAATTTTGAGTTGAGTCACTTTTGAACTGGGTGTGCGTTATGTATTTATATATTTAAAAGTCATTTAAAAATTTTAATTGTTTCAATGAAATATTTGTTTAAAAACAAATTAAATTCAAATCAAATCTTTAATTAGATATTTTAGGTTGGTAATTTTTTCTGTGTGCGCTGACATTAACTTAGTATACTTCAAACTGTATAAACTTACAGCATTTTTTAAATACTCTTCTCAAAACTCAATTCCATTCAACACCGCAAAATCCCTATGGGAAAAACTGCTAAGGTTTAAAAATCGGAAATCTTTGGTTATACTTGTATACCACCATACAACTTGTCGCAATATGTATGTAGATTTTACTTTTTTAGTGAATGTTTCTCCCAAGTCTAGTGAATATGAAATTTAATCACTATGAGCAAAAAAAAATAAAATGAATGTGTTGTGTGTGTGTGTGTGTTGAAAATGCAACACTTGGTTAATAATGAGTTAAGAAATAAATATTCATCATACGTTGTGGGGTCAATTTAGCAGTAATGTTGATCAAAGTTTGTTTTCGAATAGAAAATCAATATTTAATATAAACATTTCGTTTTGGTTTATGATTTAAATATATTGCTTAAACATCCCAGCATAAAATAATGCTTACCCAGAAGCGCTTCCGGAAGGCATTATTTGATAACGAAGCGCTTCCAAAGCAAATAAAGAAGGCATGATTTTTGTTCGCGATGTCCCTCTTGGTATGTTTCTTTTAAAGCGCTTCTTTCATGTGCTCTTAGAAGCAATAAATAAATAGGTTTAAAAATCGGAAATATTTGGTTCTACTTGTATACAACTTTTCACCACGTCGCAATATGTAGATTTTACTTTTTTAGTGAATGTAACTCCCAAGTCTTGTGACTTCATGTTTGTACTGGTTTGGATATGAAATTTAATCACTATGAGCAAAAAAATAAATAAAATTATGTGTTGCGTGTTTGTAGAGAAAATGGGACACTTGATTAATAATGAGTTAAGAAATAAATATTCACCATACGTTCTGGGCTCCATGGAACAGTAATGTTGATTAAATGTTGCTTTCGAATAGAAAATCAAATAGATTTAATAGAGAAATTTCGTTTTAGTTTAAGATTTAAATATATTGGTTGAACATGTGGTATGAGTTATATTAATTTGACTAAATAAATAAATATTCATCATACGCCGTGGGGCCACATGACAAAAAATATATTCAATGGTAATCTTAACCACGTTGATTACATGTTTTTTAGCAATATAAAATCAACATTTAATACCGATATTTTCATCTCGGGTTGTCTATAAGGAGTGAGATCGAAAAAATCCGAACTGAATTCAGCCTTTTTTTTTATCAAGTTATCTTTAAGAATGTTGTCAGATTATGTGTGCCAAATGTGTAAGCGATGGGTCATTATTTCGATCACAAATGGAATCTTCACAAAAAGTAAGTAAAAGAGTTTTTTTTTGGAATCTTTAGTAAACCATTTCAAAAAAGTAAACCATTTCAAAAAAAAGTTCCAGTATACAGAGGGAATTATCTATATGATATCACGGAATTTTTTCATTAGATCTATGAAGTGTCACTGGTATTCGTCCATTGAATTAATACATACATTTTATGAAAAAATTTAATTTTATTTGTTAAAAGTTTTAAAATTCGTATGACTAATTAAAACGTTTGATTAAAAACAGTTTCGTAAAAATTATAAAGATTTTACATACAATTTTAAACATTACACGGTTTTACAGTGAAAAAAAAACTTTGAAAACGACCTAGCGTGGGTGTTAGCTCTTGTTGAGTACATTACAAATTGTGTCAAAAAATTTCAGAAACACTTTAAAATTCAGAAGTAAACCGTTTTCAGTGATGTTGGAAAGAAAACTGATTACGCTTTAAAATGACGTGCATTTTTTTATACATTTGTAAGTTATAAGTATTGTTTTTGTTAAGAATATCTACAAAAAAATGAAAATTATAAACTTTTTTGATTTTAGTAGCTTTTCATTGCTTATTTTAATATAAAAGCTTATAAAATTTTATACCAACGTATAAAGCAAATTAAGTTCTTAACAAAACATGGTTTTTATTTTTCAAATCGGATGAAAATTGTAAAAGTTATTCTACTTTTCATTAACACCTGTTTAACGTCATGATGCTTGTTAGGAAAATACCCTAACCCGTGCTTGATTACTAAGAAGATAAGAATGAAGCAAAATTGATGATTAATAGGTTTTTTTTTGTTAAAGTTCTACCTATTACGGAGGCTCTAGCTTTTCTAAAACTTCGGGCTCTGCTGATATCTTTAGCCAGATCGAAATACTAGTATCAACCTAGCTAATATGTTTGATTTGCTTTGTTTTTGTAAATATACGAAGGTTGGAAGCTCGTTATAAATTAAAAGTTAATATTTTTGTTAGCGACAATATCGAAAACTTACAAAATCCTGAATTTCAGGTTTTCATCTAAGACCAAATCCTTAATCCTTACAAATAATTTTTTTTAATCTGGAATCCTCTGTTCTTTTTAAATAATAATATTTCTTTTTTAAATAATTTATTTTTATATTGTGTTTTTGTAATTTCTTTCTTTAACGCCTTCTTGTTTACATGTTAAATATCTATATGTTCAGACCTTTTTGTTTAAAATTATAATCCTTAAAATAATGTTTCACATATTAACAAACTTGAAATTTCCTTTATGTTTTTCTTGCTAAAAAAAAAAAACAGAAAGGAAATTTCTTAAGTCGTCTTTTGTGCTAATTTCTATATTGCGTGTATATATTCTATAAGAAAAATACACTTGAATAAACAATGATTTCGTTGTTGTGTTATTTAACAAAAATAAAAATCTACATAAATTGTTAAAACGAGGCGGCTAAAGAAAAGCAACACCAACAACTACCAAAAAATGCGTGTTAAGGCAACATTTGCTGGCACAAGCTAAAGCAGAATACAAAAATTAAATTTATTTAACTACATACAAACAAATACAACATAAGCTTAATGCTCTACTAAACATTAACAACTATAACAGCAACAACGAACATTTGTTCTATACATAAAAGTGTTGTAAATGTATATGTTGAGCTTATCCATTTTATTTCAACTAATAATTTTTCGATAACTAGTCTCCAATTTTGATAAAATTTGGTGAACATGTTTATGTAAACGCATATTTCTAAAACAATTTTTTTTATTTTCAAAGCTGTGGCAACCCTGAAGCTTTCAAATATCGCAAAACTAGGGGTGGGGACTGGATTTTTTCAAAATATTATTTTATTTTTTTTATGTTTTAAAGTATTTTGTTTTAATGTCTGCACCCAAAAAAATATTCACCATTCATATGCAAAATTTAATTTTTCAATATCTTTCACACAATACCAGTAATTTTGCAATACTTTTAAGCTACAGAGTTGCCACAGTTTTTAAAAGAAAAAAATAAAAAAATTTACTTAGAAATATGCGTGAACTGTCAAATATACTCACCAAATTTTAACAAAATCGGCTACTATCAAAAAATTAGTCGTTGAAATAAAATGGAAATGCTCTATTGTAAATTTATATATTCTTCTTGGTAGAAATTGTTAAGAATTGCTAAGAATTGTAGTAAGTAGTAGTTTCTTTTTGTAAACACAAACTTTTTGTATTAGTGTGTGTGTGTGTTTCTGTGCGTGTAAATTTCATATGTGTTTTTTGTGTTACTTGTAAATAAAAACTAACATCAACAAACACTGCTATCAACACCATCACAACCATATTACCACCAACAACTACCACAAGAAGTTAACATTAGCTTTTTATGTTAACACATGTGTTTCCTTTAGTTTTATTTTTTATATTCTTTGCTAAAGTTGTGTGTTTTGAATACATTTTATTTTATTTTAACCTAATAAAAACAAAGATCACTTACAACAACAAAAAAAAAACACAACATCATGCATTTTTAACAATAATATTGTATGAAATTAAATGTTGGAGAAATCATACATTTTAAATGCTACTGCCACATTTAGTGCTTTCGTATTTAAAAAAAACATAAATATAATGACATAAAAAATTTCTTCCATAGACCTGTACTTGCCCCTAATTTCGCTTGTCAAAAATTATTATTTTTGCCCTTTAACAAATTATTATTTTTAACTGATTTTGAGGACTTCTAAAAAGTGTTATGACGTAGAGATATACCGATCACAAAATTTGTATTACCCAAACCTGCTCTACAAATCACTATTAAACACGTTTAAATTTGCAAAATTTAAAATTATATAAAAAAAATGCTTTTGAAGGTTATGAACATTTTGTGTGCTCCATAAAATGTAAAGTCCTTAAAATTAAATTTAATGACTTTTCGATTTTGCTCTAATAATATTTAAAAGATGTAGGGGATGGAGCAGTTGATACAGCCCTTTGGATGCCACCCGTTAGGTAGAAAAAACAATTTGCATTTAATTTACTCCGTCGTTAAAATTCACTCTAGATTCTCAAATCATGTTAAAAAAAAAAAATGCGAAAAAAATAATTAAATTTTGCAAAATTTTTAAAAATTGCATAAAATATTTACGTTTAAAAATTCTAAATTCACTCAAAACGCTAGCCAATTTTAAATATAATGGATGTCTCGGTTTGAGTTAAGCCAATTATCGTTTTCTTTTCCGGACAACTGAAGATTAGGGTGATGCCTATGAAGCAATTTTATTGTCTATCATGAAAATTAACAAACTTTTTGAAAAACAACAAAATAATATCTAATATGACAACATGATATTCGATTTTGGAGTTGAAGTAGAAAAACATTCTAACTAACTATGTGAACTCATAGAAAGTCGAAAAACAATTGTTGTATTTATAATACAAAAACGAAAACATTTTGGCTTTTCTCATTCAAACATTGTCGGTTGGGATATGTGTTTTTTTCACAAAATTGTAATACTACAAACACACATACTACA
The DNA here is from genome assembly GCA_021234595.1 of Delia radicum. Lineage (NCBI taxonomy): Eukaryota > Metazoa > Arthropoda > Insecta > Diptera > Anthomyiidae > Delia > Delia radicum. The sequence continues at coordinate 228,237,487 of CM037854.1, forward strand.
TATAATGATATACAAAGTATATTGATATGCAAAAATTGATGCTTTTCAAAAAGTTTTATAATTATGTGTACCAAATGAGCCAGTTTATACAACAAGGCACAAAAATTCAGAAAAAGTTGTTATTTTTTTCAGTTTTATGTAATATCTCGGTTTGAGTTAAGGCCAATTATTGTTTTTTTTGCAAACAACTGAAGATTAGGGTGATGCCTATGAAACAATTGTATTGTCTATCATGCAAATGATGAAACTTTTTGTAAAACAATAAAACAATATCATATTAGATTTTTGACTTGAGGTAGCACAATATTATAACTAAATATATAAATATTTTTAGCTGAAAATTTGGAAACATACTTTTAAAAAGTATTTACATATTATACTAAAAGATGGTTGCTGAAGTCATCCTGGTAAACTATGTTTCCATGTAAAATTTTTGACAAATCGACAATTTTAATAAAAAAAAACTCTGATAAAATAACTTTTTTCTTACTAATATAACTCCTCTTAAAAAACTATATCCACTGTGTAAACATTCTATTAGCTCGATTGATTATTTCGCGATGGACGTCGAAAAAACCTAAAAAATTAAAAAAAAACGCTTAACATCCAGTTTTATTTTAAGCTTTTGAAATCAAATATGTACCATAAATATTACTACTGATCTTGTCCTAACATTTCAACAGAAATATATTAGATTTATTGCATTTGCAATTTTTTGTATATAAAAAAATAGCATGAAGATGTGTCATTTTTTAAAGTAATTTTGAGCAAAATCTGTACCATACATCGAAAACTAAAGTACGCCAGTAAAATCAGCAGGCCCGAAGTATATAGTATTGGAGTGTTTTTCTTTTTTTTTTTTTGTTATAACATACCGTGTAATTAACACACAGGAAATAATTAGATTCTAAAATTGAGCTGAACGACGAAAGTGAGAATACTAATCGCTACAACTGTTATTCTCTCTAGATATCTAGACGTATGATTAATATCATTAAATAATATATACCACCGATTATATATGGATTAAAAAATATTTTATAACTGGTCAATTAGTTAGTAGCAAATCCTTTAATATCGCCATAAAATATCATAGAGTTCTTTGACTAATTTTTTTAATTCTGGCTTAAAACTGATGATATTAGAACTTTTATATTTATCTTTATTTAATACTTGATTTTGTAACATAAATTCAACTAGAAGTTAATGTTTATTATCTATTTTATAGTATTTTTTTCACTTTTATATATTTTTTTCTTTTCTCTAAAAACTACAGTCAAGTTTACGAGTAGTTTACCCCAACTTTAATAATTTTTATGCACATCAATGATTTTCTAACTTTTAATATAACAAAAACATAAAAAGACTAAACAAACTCTCAAAAAAAATCTTTGGTCATCTACTTTTTTTTTCGTATATCAGGCATTTTTGTAACAATTGGGTATGCTCACTTAACACTACAATGCATTCCCAGTTTAAGGTAAAATACAAGTGGAAGGATAATGGTTGGCAAGTGATAGCCTGGCTGTACATTTGGCCATGTTTTGTTTTGTTCTTAAAATTCTTCCTATTATACAAACTTAAATTCATTCCTCTATTAACTGCTCATTGTGCTGGGAGTTGTTGTTTTTTTTTGTGTTTGTAGTCCCCCCCCTTTCTAGTTTTAGTTTTCTATTGTAGATTGTTAAGCTACGAGTGTTAAGACGTTTAAATCCTCTAGATTTAGTTTTCCACTTCGATAATTCTACATTATGCTTAACAACTTTTTTTTGTATGTTTTTAACTGCAAAGTTCGAAGGAGCTGAAAATACAAGAGTATTTTACAACTATCACTTTAACGTCCACTATTTGGCACAATATAAAAACTATGCTACAAGTGTTGTCAATGGCTATTTTAGCTAAAAGTACATATTGCAGGTTTGTTGGTAGTAAAAAAATGTGTTTTGGGGGGAAGTTTAGTTATTTTCAAATTATCTGATCGTATAGTTTTGTTGCTTTATTTTGAATTTTATTTTAAAAGTTTTTTCTTCAGATTCTTTCAGTTTTATTATGGAGAGGACAGAATTGAATAGCTTAGCAGCAAAAAGCTTTTTATGGCATATCTTGTTTAAATCAGATATAACAAAAATTTTTGTCACTTAGAAATTATTCCGATAAAGTCTTTAATTTTAGGTAAAATTAAGAAAAATTGTTGGAAACCAATTCAAGCGAAAGTCACATCCTATTGGGAAACATTTTATTAACACAACAGTTCACATTTGAAGATTCATAATTTTTGCCTTCACAGAAATTCTTCTTACATATTGACCTTAGTTCAAAGGCGATTAACCAGTTACTCGGGGATTTACTATAAACATATTAGTTTATAGCTTAGATTTTCATCTGTTATAGTCATATAAAAACCTTAAGGGGAAAGCCACAAATTAATATTCTTGTTGCAAACACACATATAGATTGCAATTACTTAAGCCACAAATACAAACTCAATATAAACTAGCATACATAGTAAACTGCAAACACACATACAAAACCCCTTCAGTTATTTTTTTAATCTATAATTTATTTATAAAAGAATAACGTGACTGATTGACTCACTCACTACTCACTCACTCAATAATGCACTAACTCACCCACTCTCTCTTTCACTGTGGGAGTTATTTTGTAATGTTGGCGTGTTGAACAGTTACACAGATGGTTTCTGGTTCGATCCCCAGCCACAACAACATCAATTTAGAAACTTTATATGTATGAGTTTTCTATACCTCATACGTAGCGCAGTGCCCTCCTTTGGTGTTTCCATAGCACTTAACCACACCGAAGTAAAACCAAAAAGCTTCCACAAGTTCACCAACTCTACATCAGATGGCGCTCAACAACTGTTCTAATACTAATAATCTCTCGCAGTTACGGTAAATCCAAGTTTGTAGCCTTCATCTTTCAACAACTTTCATTTCTGTTCTATTTCCTTTCCCAAAAAGCAACATATTAATTAATGTGAAGAATTTTTTGAGTGTAGCTTCCCTTTTTCAAAACATGAAAACAATTTTAAATAAAACAATATTTTTGTAAATACTTTGGGAAGGGCAATATTGAGAAAATGTAAGACAACTGCTCCTTGGAGTATGGATTTTTTCATTGATAAAATACATTTTAGGCTTTTCACCGGAAACCTATTACAATCGAGGTTCGAGATATGAAAAAGTTTCCCCCTTAAAGGCATTTCCAACTCGCTTTTACCAGAAATGTGAAATTCAAAATATTTGTTCCCTGCATCATGAACTAATACTCTGATAAGTCAAGTTTTATAATTTATCCAGAATCGCGGCAAAAATGCGACCTGCCCATACCGCTGTGGTTCGATCCCTTAAATTTAACATATGTTTTGCATGGAGTGTGGGCCAATTCTTTAAAAAGAATATTTTGCTAATAACGTTGCGAAAATTGGGGTCCAAACGAGCAGGAATAATTCCCTTACGGTCTGCCAAAACCGTTTTATTTAGAAACCTGAAATTTAGAATACGCAATTTATGGAATGTGAATAGTTCACCGATTGGATGCCTTTTGTAATTTTCACAAGAGGCGTGGTAAAATGCAATACAAAAGAGAAAAAGATTGCTCCTTCCCGACCTGCCAAAAAACATTTTTGTGAAGCAAAATAAATTAAAATAAAACCGAATGGTTTTATTCGGCTTAAATCGCCATTTATGTTTCTCCTCTGTCGTAGACATTAACCAAACTAAAATTTTCATGGTTTTTTCGGGGAATTAAAATATGTGACCCTTAATGTCCTGTCCAAATCCCTTTGGACAAAAATATAAAACTTGAAATATATTTTCCCTAAAGTATGGCCTAAATTGCCGAAGAAATACTTTTAGCAATTTCCCAAAGAATGCTAATAAAAAATTGTTTAATTGGCAAAAAAATATCCACTTAAACACCAAGCCCTAACTGCCGGAACTAAGAACTTAAAATGTGGCTCGATGGTTAAACTTTAAAGTAACCTTTCGAAGCAGTGTGTGCTAATTCATTAAGTCAATCCATTTTGAAATTTCGTATGAGAACGTGGTCAAAATAAGGCTAATATGGCTAGAAGTAACCAGTTAATCAGCGACTAACAATAAGATAAGATTTTAACGGGGAGGGGCGAAATGCTCAAAAATGCCCCCATCTGCTAGAAATCAGAATTTTTTTTTTTAATAAGGGAAGCAACACTCAGGAAATTCTTCCTATTTATTAATGGAAATTGGATAGTGGAGAGATGAAAGGTGGTGAAAGATGAAGGGCTTCAAACATGGCAACACTGTAATTGCGCGATGTGATAAGTCTTAGAACAGTTGCTGTTCGCCTCCTGATGAAGAGTTGGCGAATTTATTGAAGCATTTTGTTTCAAAGCCCTGAATCATTATTTTACTTCGGTGGGGTTAAGTGCTATGGAAACACCGAAGGTGGGCGCAGCGATACATATAAGTGATAGAAAACTCATACATACTATTTTTCTAAATTGAAGTTGTCGTCACCGGAATCGAACCCGGGGCCATCTGTGTAACTGTACAACGCGCTAACCATTACACCACAAGGCCCACTGCATAATTTCATTGCATTTCATTTAATATACTTTTTACCAGCTTAATATTTCTGTCTAACTTGGCTATAGTCAAAAAAAAGGGAAAATCCGTTGTAAAAAGAACGTAATTTTTGTCAATATACACCAATTTTTATAATTACTGGCAACGAAGTATCGGGCTTTTAAATTAAAACTGTGATTTACAAAAAATTGTTAAAAATATAAAAAATAAAATTCTCAACATAATATTATATTGCTGGTCTAGAAGGTAGGTTAATATGTTCTTTTACTTCTGGGTAAAAAAAATGTAACATTGACAATATATCTACAAGCTTAAATAATTTGTCTACGCACCGGAATGCGTTACATGTATAGAACATTTCCGTTTCCATAACGAATACATACAAAACAAAAAAAAAAGTGCAGAGGCCCATATACACTAATGCACTTGTGTATTAAAGTGTGTGTGTGTGTGTGTGTGTATAACCACAAGTAAAAACATACATTCACAAACATAATTCTAAAGAAATGTACGTCATGGTAATATACTTAAGCAGGCAGAAAATTACAATCGGCACAGTGTTGGCAAAGCGTTGGCTATGGTCGGTTTTGCCTAGGCAGAACGTGGGATTAACAAAATTGACAGTATTGTCCTGTTACCCGAACGATAACAGCGGCCAATCGTTGGTTTGAACAAACTTGCCACCGTTGGCATAACGTTGATAATTCAAAAAAAATGTTGTGCTTTTAAAATAGCTTAAATTAAATTAATTTTAAGAAATATGTATAATAGAACACTTTTAAAAAACAGCAATACAGTACGGTCTTAGTATTATAAATCATACTTAAATATGTGAAATATAATAAAATAATTTAAAAAATGCTTCTAATTGGTTTGTAATATTGGTAAAAAACAATATTGACAAAGAATTTTGCAGATGGTAGTGTCAAACACATGCTTTGCAAATAAATAGTGTTTTCCTAGTACAATATTAGTTCAACCTTTGGCTATTTTTAACACGGTGGGCTGTACAAAAAAGAGCAGTAGTTTGCCATTCCATTCATTTTTGGTACGATTGACAATTTCTACCTGGGTAGTTATGTATGTGTGTGAGTTTTTTTTTTCTCAAAACTAAATGTATGATTTTACATAGTATTAAACTATAAATATAAAATGCGTGCATATTTATAACGTAGTATTACATGCAGTAATATTTGTATGTAGCAGAGAAATATAAGAGAATATAAAAAAATATAAATATCTAGGAAACCAGTGTTAATATAAACAAATTGCTTGAGGCAAAATATATTACAGATATGGTAAAATGGGATACATTTTAGGAAGACCTCAGTTTGAGGCTGCAGTAAAACCATAAAACATAATAGCAAAGCTGTAGTAGGGAAAATTGTAGAGTAATTTGTCTATTTACCCAATAGGAATTTTTATAAATATCAAAAAAGTCGGTATGTTTTTAAAAACCCGCATGTTACTCGTATTAAAATTTGTTTTTGGAGAGGTTTAAAAAAACTTTGGACAGGTCTTCCAAAGTTCATTCTGTGACATATAATGAAATAATTACCATTTTTTGACCACATGTACTTCGACATGAGCCTAAAACACATCTACATATTCAGTTTTTAAATTTTTTAAAAACTTGCGATATTATTACGGTTCCAACTTTAAAAAAAAAAAATTTTAAAATCTTAAAAGTATATAACTTTGAATACCCATATATCGAAAATTGTGATCGATTTTAAAAAATCATTTCATTACTACAGTTGTCTTCGTTCATCTTTAAGCAATAAATTTTCCAAAATTCGTTGTAGTTTGTCTTAAGTCGCTCTACAAATGTGTAAGAAATATACACATTTGTTATTAGGTAGAAATGGTAATGACATGTCATTATTTTTTGGACACCAGCGTACTTTCTGAATTACCTTAATAGAAATAATAATAAGGACTTACTTAAAATTAGTTAATTACAATACACAAAATAATGCGTTAATGCAAAGCACTTATTTTTAAAATTGTGTTATATATAAAGTAATGATCAAACTATATTTTGAAAATCTATTTTTAGACTCGGTATTTTTCAACTGTAGTAAATACTTATACTACTTATTCTATAACAATTTATTTTTGATTTTTATAAGCGGGAAAGTAATGTTATTTTGTGCAAGCAAATAATTTTTGGTTTTATCTATCAAGTATAACATGTTGAGATAGCTGAAATGGTAGAGCGGGTTACTGACAACTTGGAGTCCCAGGTTCGAGTCCGGTGCTGGCATATTTTATTTAAAAAAAGTGCAATAAAAAAATAGTTTTTATTAAATTAAGTTTTTTTGAAAATTTATTTTTACACTCATTATTTTGTCCATATTGGTAAGCATATATGGAGCCATATATTTTTTGAGTTTTCGTAAGGTTGTTAGTAATGGTATGTCAATATCTTGCGCGACATCCCCAAACAAAAGTAATGAGTTTTGCAATGACAATTGTAAGTACTGGCCTTTGCCAAATATGTGCTGGTAATGCTTTTCTACACTGGGAGGGCTAAAAAGGTGGGGTCAAAACTGGCTCCAGTTTCCTTTTTTCGTCTTTTAAATTTTTTTTTTTTAAATTAATAGAAAATTAAAGCTATTTTAAAGATGTAATAATTTTTTCTATCTATTATTTGTTTTTCCTGGGGTCATTTAAACCCCAATTTTTTAACCCTTAAAAGTAAGATTGCTTCGACAAATAATTGCGCTGGCTTGTTCGTTTTACATATTCATATTTAATGAAAATCTGAAAGAAATTATTTAATATATTTCCTAGTGGGACTTTTTTGGTCAAAAGTGGAAAAATTATCACTGTGTGAATATTTTTATTTATTTAAAGTTTTTTGTCGTCCGGCCACTAAGGGTTAAATATTTTTTTAAATTAAAGTAAAGATAATTTTATTAAGGTAATATTTTTTGGAAAAATATACAAACTTTGATCGTTGAATTCATTATTCTATATTTGAATAATTTTGAGTATATTAAAGAAATAAATCAAATAAAAGTCTCCTGTTACAGCACTCAAAAGATGAATACGAAACATATACAATTCTTATTTTTTTAGAAAGCACTTTTAGTTTCCAACACGCGGTTTAAGATATAAAAAAATGGTTTGCTTAGTCCAATAAAAGTTGTCTTTGTTTCTATCGAAAAAGAGCTCAAAAGCTACGTTATATTGATCTTACTATGAGAAAAATAGTAAAAAAAAAAATTTTAGAACAGTTTGGGTCCACTGCAGCATTTTTGAGTTTTCAGGATATATATATATGAAGGGCTTATTGTAAAAACTTGATAAGCCACAATTATAATTTTATGGATTTAAGCTGTTTTCTAGACATCAATTGATTAATATTTATAAGAAGTCTTAAGCACTTATTGCAAGTACGTAGAAATGGTATTTCTTTATCTTTTTAAACTTTAAAAGGCAAAAACAAACCTAAAATAAAATATTACTTATCTGGTTTTTACAATAAGTCATTCAAATGATAATTGTAATTATTTTGACTTTTTTTTTACAAAAAGTTTTAAATGCAATATTAAGTGCAAATATTATGTTATTGTGTACTAAAAAAAACTTAAAAATGCTGTGCTGAACCTAAACTGTTCTAAAAAATGTTAGTACAGTGTTATATTAACGTCATATAGACAGTCGCAATTAATTTTTAATTAATATGCATTTGACAAATTTAATTTAGAAAAATGTAAAAAATGTATAAATATTTTTCTCATACGAAACATAACGAAACTTTTGAGCCCTATTTCGATAAAAAGTGAAACAAGTTTTTTTTTTTACAAAACATATGTACCATTTTTGATATCTTAAAGCCCGCACCCTGTAAAGATCGCTCGAAGTAAATTCTATCAACTATCAAAAAACGTCACTTTTCGACACCGTTCTTTAAAAAGAAAATATTCTCATCTTTATTTTCGTGCAATTACATTTATCCCACTGGGTATATATATTGAAAAGTTAGAGGTTTTGCAATAGTTAAGTGTTGAATTAACGTATAGTTTATTTTCACAATAAACCACAAGATCCATTACAGGATATCCCTACAAATACACAAGCAAATACATATTTATATATCCTATCGATAGACAACAAAATACTTATATACATAAAAAAACACGCACACACACACACACATACAAACACATCTAAAACAAAGCATACATATAAAGAGTACATGCAATAGTTCGTTTATCGAATCAATGTATATCATAACATCGTACCATAAAACCTACAAATATACTCTCTACAATACATACATTAGACATTCTACCTACATGCCAGTTAGGTTTTGTAAATATCAATCTATCGATACCGTTGTGACCGCATTCTGAGTCGTACACATACAAATTGTTGTTAAAGGATATTGCGGTTTAAACCAATCGAGCAAAACTAAACTTGATTATTTTGTGTGGTCATACATATAAAATACGAGTGTTAGTTTGTTGGTGTATGTAAATGTGCATTTTGTATGCGCCTGTGTATATACTTTAAAAAAATGTTTCATATTAGAAAATATTATCTCTATAGTATTTATTTATAGGCACAAGTGTAAGCACATCAAAATGAAGTTTTGATGTGTTTTTTTTTATTATTTCTTTATATATAGTTTAAATTCTATTCGTGTATAGGGTTCAACATATTTTTCTCTTTGAAAATGAAATTATATTAAAAAAAACCTGTAACTCTTTAAATTTTTCTCAACTGTTATGTCTAAAAAAGATAAAAAGTTTCGGCTCTTAAAAAATCCTCAAAATATAACAGAACACTTTTAGAAAATTTCAAATATTTAATGTATTTGAAGGATCTAAGTAGGCTTACAACGGGATTACCTAAATTAAATTAAAAAAGCTTAAACGCTTTCAGCTTTCGAGTTGCGAGCTTAACTATTATTTATTTTTTTTTTTTTAATTAAAACAAAAAGGTCGAAATAAAAGAACACATATCTAAAAACGATTTTTTTTTTAGATCCAAAGAAAGAAAACCTATTCGACAAAATATTATTTAGGCCTCTTATACAATCGCTGGTAGGGAACTAAAGATACACTTCAATATTATTTTAGTTAATTTTTCCATATTTAGCTCTTAAATACGCATAGATTAAGTGATATTCAAAATTTTTTATTATTCAGGATACCATAACATAACATTCCACGATATTCAAGTAAAGCTGCTCAAAACCAGGTTGTTCAATAAAATTATTAAAATTTGAATATCTCGAAAACAAAAGATACGATTTTAATTTTTTTTGACAGATTCGCGTTTATCGAGCCGAACGTAAATAAAAATTATGTGGTGGTCTATTTTGGTGTTTAATAGTTGAATTAATTAATAACACTCATAAACCCGCATCTGGGGTGTCACAGAAAATAAATTGCACAAAAATTTTTCGTATCGATTTCTGTGTGGTTATTATTGAAAAACGGAACCTTTTTCCGAAATGGTTTTTTCTTGAGACATGCCTATATATTGAAAGGTTTGAAAAAGATTTTTTAACCCTTTTTGAAAAAGTATCTTCCTAATTACCATTTATATGAGTGTATATTGCTGTTTGATTTGGTTTCATTGTGGCATGAATGCTCTTTTTTTTATTAAATGCCGCCTCAAAGTATGCAATCAAAATAAAAGAGGTGTTTTTCTTCTGCACTGTAAAAAATCCTTGCAAAAAAAGCAAGAATTGACGAATTGTATAAAAATAATGAAAATCTCTCGTATTTTTTTTTTTTTTTTTTGATATATTAAAAATGATCATTTCTTATTTTCAGCAGTGAACAATATTAATTTTTTACTTTTCAAATCCAATACTACCGAATGAACATATTTAAATTTTTTTTTCGAAACCAACTAGGACACAATTTGCACTGCTACCAAAAACTTGAAGTTTTTAAAACTTCTGGTTTGTAAATATAAAAAGTTATGAGAATTCACTTCTGGTAAATGTAGTACAGATGAGCACGGTCATAACGAACACCGGTTATAACGAACGATTTTTCTGGTCCCAACGCATTTATTAACATATTTCATACGAAATAATACGGTTATAGCGAACATCGTTTATAATCGTATATAACGAACTAGTTGTTTGGACCCTTTTACGAATTTTCATACAAACCTTTACGCTTATACCGAACACATTAAAAAAGTCAAGATTTTTAAATGAAAAATGCTCTGCAAATTTTAAAAACTTTAGCTTTTTACTTCAAACTTCACTGAAAAGAATTCACATTTGTATGAAACCAAATTTAATTTAAAAATTGTTTCAAAATTACAAAGAAAAATTTAAAAACTAGGGGAGTTCAAAAAAAAAAAATCTAATCATTTTATTAATTTTTGGAAAATTTTTACTGCACTTGTAGCGAACTTCTCTTATAACGAAATAAATTTTCAGATCCCTATGAGTGCGTTATAACCGTGATACACTGCATTATACTACTTTTTCTCATAAATCTTAAAAATTTATTATCCTCTCAAATTACTTAAATTGTATATTTCTTTTAAATATTTTAACTTTAAACAGTAAAATACCTACTAGTTTTAATATAAAGTTGGCTTTATAAAAGAATTTTATAAAGAATTTTTAACAAACAAAAATCGTTTAATAAAACATAGCTACCCTGTCAGCAGACAAGCTCAAAATTGAGTTAGAAATTTGCTTGAAATATATTATTAAAATTACAAATTTCTGTATGAATGCTGTTCATTAATTTTTTATTCAAAAATTACTTAAAAAAGAAATTAAAAACAATCCTATGGACCTAAAAATCAATGCTTTTTGGAGCCGTTTTTGAATTCTACACAAAATATTCTAATTCAATTATTCCAAGTCAATTCCGAAAAATTTTTTGGATTTAATGATTTTCTGCAACTTTAGTATCTTTCATGATGATTCATTTTCGATTCATAGAATAAGTTATAATTTTAATTTTTTTTTATTTCATTAATTAATAATCATATAATTACAAATTATATACTATTACCCTAACCGAGCACTAGCTACTATGGCCTTCGACGCGTTGTAGCGAAAACAGACCAGTGCCTCTTGTGGGAATGGAACCCACGACCCCCTCACTGATAAGCCAGCATGCTACCAACTAGCCTACCGGGGCACACAATAAAATAAGTAAAAAATTATCTATATTTGAGGAACAATTCCTTTTTTATTTTTTGGTTTTTTTTTATAGTCTTACATCTTTGGGTGAATTTATTCATCGTAAGCAAAGCAATTTTAATAGTTTTCACGAAATAAATTTAATTAAAAAAATTTTAATGATCTGCTTAAATTAATTAATATTTTAAAGCTCTGCTAAATGTAACTACATAATTTATTAATTTGAATACAGAATTTTACTTAAATTTCATTTATAAATTATATTTACTTGTAAAACAAGAAATATTAAATTTGCATTCATAATACTGGATTACACTACGCTAGAGATTGGATCCAAGAAAAAGTATATATAAAAAAATATATAAATGCAAAGGAGAAAGGAACAAAAACCAATCTGTTGTGTATAGTACTCCAGTATTGTTAATCGAAATTTATTTATAATTTTATTTTACGTTCTGTAAAAATAAATGAATTTATAAATTTATATAAATTATATATTAACCCATTTTGGTTTAAATTACATTATTTATGTCAATTTGCCAAAAAAATCTAATAATAAAAATTTTGAAAATTTCTCATAAATAAACTATAACATTTTATTTGAAAAACTAAAAACATTTTGTTAAATATAAAAAAACTGTATTCTATTTTACAGAATTGTTTATAATAAAGCAAACGAACCATCGAAATTCTTTGGTAATATAAAAAAAAGAATCCTCTTAAAATATATACAAAATTTTGTGTATTTTACAAAAGATATTTGTGGTTCGAAACAACGAAATTCTTAAGTAAACCACAAAAATAAATTTGTGAAATGCACTCAAAAATTTCGTTTATTTTACAAAAGATTTTCGTGCTGCCAAATAACGAAATATTTCGTACAATATACAAAAGGTTTTGTATATATTATGGATTTTTTCAGTGTAGAAAAATTTACATAAATTGTAAAAACACACTTAGGTTGTAGTTTATTTTTTTTTCTTTTCTGCTCTACTATTTTCTTTCATATTTAAAACGTGCTTTGATATATAAATATTACCCATAATAGTTAAGTGTACATACTCAGGAAATATTTGCAAAAAAAAGAGAAAAAACTCACACACACACACACACACACAAGAATATAAAACTCTATAAAATGCAAGTGATTTTCTAATCATACAATCTTAATTGCATATTTTAAGGAGTTAATCTTTTACAATATAATTTACATAACAATCATTTGTGCAAATGATTTTTGCATAATTAAAAATAATAAATAAAAAGACTTTTGCAATACCAGCATGCTTCTTTTAAGTTTTATAAATATTCAAATTATAGATAATATTCAAAATCAATCAATAGATAATAATTGTAATCGAAGTTATTGACAAATGTAAAATTAGGTAAAGAATTAATAAAATTTATGAGAAATGTTTAATAAAGACATTAATTTTTATTAGTGCTTTAATTAAGAAATTATATTTTACAAAGTAAATATTTTAGTGAAATTGCGGTACTTTATAAACAATTTCCTTTTTGTATTTCAAATTGAAGGTTTAAGTCTTCATATTATGGACATTTATTTAATTAAATTAATATACATATATAAACATAAAGTACATGTTAATCTTTTACATTGAATATTAGAAACCAAAAAACATTTGTTATGCATGTTTGGCATTAACATGTTCATTAGGGTATCCCTTAAAAAATCGATTTGCCATTACACTAAAAAGTTTTATTGCAAATGGTACTTTTTCTTTAGTAAAACATTTACACATGCGATGCACTTTTACAATAGTACTATGATCCTTTAGAAATTCAAACTGATTAACTGGTATAATTTGATGTTCATTCAGATGTTAGTCAAGTCTCCTCGTACATATCAATAAGTATTTTGTCGATATTATCAAAACTTTTTTAAGAAAGTATTTTTACACTCACGTACGTCATCGTGAGTGTAAAAATATTTTTGATAATATCGACAGAATACTTATTGATATGTTCGAGGAGACTTGACTTACATCCTTGCCAGGCTTGGGGATCATTATAAACTCAAATATTTTCCAAGAGGAAGGCTAAAAACCAATACGCAGGATGTCGTTAAAATTAAGTAGTAATAGCCTTAGAGCAACATTGGGCAGTGCACAAATCATTGCTAATATAATTTTTTAAATTGCCATTACTTCTTTCCAGGACATTTTATCAAAATAGATTATTTTGACAAAAATTAAACATAGTTTGAATGTTTTTATCAAAGTTTTTTAAATTCGTTTAAAACTGTGGGCTGTAGTCAAATTTACTCAAAAAAATTCCATTTTTCCACACTGTGTCAGTCCACTTAGGGTCAATTTTTTTTTATAATTCTACAGATAATTATAGTTCTAACAAATTAAGGCGATACTTTTCCGAAAATTTGGAATACTTTTATAAAAACATTCAAATTTTGTTCAATTTTTGGCACAACAAACAATTTTCATAAATGTCCTGAAAAGGAGTCACTTCACATTCAAACACTGATTATAATTTTCTCAATTACATTTTTTTTTTTTTAATTGCATCTTTATATTATGAAAATAGCAATCGACATCTCCAAATTAAGCATTTTTCAAATCTTTAAAATTAATTTTTCAATTTTTATCAAATTTGTGCACTATTTTTATTTCAGATTAAAGTGGGTTAATGATATTTGATGAAGTCAGAATTCTATAGTTGAATAATTTGGAGTATTTTTAAGGAATAACTGAAATGATAAATTACGTTTTTTTTAATATCTAATTTAAAACTTTTTAATAAAAATACATATTTTTTTTAATGAGCCATCGATTTCTTCTATTTGCAAACATTTGAAATTAAGCTGGATGGTATAATGAACGAAAATCTACAAAACGTTATTTTAAGGGACACCCTAATGTTCATATATAGGAAAAAAACATATAATTAAAATCCAAAAAACGACTTTTAAATACCTTACACTACAATTATAGAGAAACGGTTAATATAAAAATTTTGAGATTAAACTCAAGTTTTATTGAGGTTGAGGTATTAAGGTTATCTCAAGTTCTTAATAAATTTGAAATCTACAACTGACTTTATTAAATTTCTAAGCCCTACGAAAATGTCATTACTACTCCCTGCTGTGTAATGCATGAAATTTGCCCTATCATATAAATCCAAAATTGATAGAAAATGAATATATTGGTGCGTGCCTATGATTTATATAGAATTTGGTAGGTGTTTTTGTATATTAGTATTAAATTGGGCATCAATGTGACAATTAACACAACACTAATGTCTATGATACGCTAATACTAACACAACATAAAACATACGCACACATTTATACATTTTCTGACACAAACACACAGATAATTCAATAAATAAACACATACTATATAAACTAGTTTTGTTCATACCCTATGTAGATTGTACAAAATGTTGCAATGCCATACATAAAACTAAACTACATAATCATTTATACCAAAAACAAGAGAATTGAAATGATACACTAATATAAATAAATATAACTTTATAAAATTTATAAAAAAAAAAACACACACAGCGAAAAACTTTTCAAAGGCAACCCTGTTGTTCTAAATTCAATATTTAAGAGAAATATAAGATAAAAAACCATGATATATTTAGAAAATAATTTAAAATTTTGACTAATTTTCAACATGTAAAATATGTTATTAATATTACTACTAAAGAGTTTGCAATTTTTGTAGAACCTGTCTTTGTGATAAGTATTTTCTAATAGATATAGCTAAGGGGACTGGACAACAATCAGAATTTTAGGTTTCTCTCAGGATTAAAAAAAATGCACACAAAGCAAAGAATATTTTAAATCATTGGTAGCTTTTTATAGAGAAAATCTAAAACATTTCCATATATATGAAATAAATCAAATTATTTCTGAAGCACTTATAGAAATTTATTTATTTTTGAGAGAAAAAATATCCAATTCTAAATTTGAATGCTATCAAACTATCTTAAAAGCCATTGCAAAACTATTACTTTATCATGATTTTCTTTCACAAAGAAATCTTTAAATTTTAAAAATTTTTATCTATTAAAAATGATTAAAGCTCTGATTTTTTTTACTCATATAAAATGTTTGATTCCGCGGGCCTTTTTCTAATTCAAAAATCGATTTAAAGGACACTTAATTTCTAAAAATATAGATTTTTCATCATTTTATTTCACAGGAATTCGTAAAAATTTTAAAGAGTTTTTGTAAGAAATTAATGGTTTCAGCTTTGAAGCATTTTACTCCTTTAAGAGCCTCTTGCCGGATAAAAACACGTATTTTAAGTGTGTTTTTTATTTAAAATAGAATCTGATGATATAAAACAATAAAATTATGTATATTTTTAAACGGCTTTATCATGCACCAAATAACAAAATGTGCAATGTAGCGCGACCCGCTAAAAAGTTATTAAGATATTAATTTGGTCGAAAACATTGTAATTTTTTGTTTTTTTTTAAACGCTCAACAAATTTTAATTACGTCTCGATAAATCGAATAATTTTAAGTCATTTACTTCCGATTGCATTTAATTTGCATTATATGTGTGTCAAAAATAAACACATTCTTAATATCATGTAAAAAGTTTCTACAAAAGTATGATATCCCAAAGTAAAATTTTCAAAACGCACTCTAAAAACCAGGGCAACCAGTAATATGCTGTAACATGTTTTTCCTGTGCGTCGTATTGAAAAACGAATAAGAAATTTTTCCTTTTTATAACAATAGACGAATACTGGTACGAATTTGTGAGAGCATAGTTTGCTCTTAACCACCCAGGAAATAATTACACATTCCAAAAAGAAGGTGATGCCCACACATTGTTAAAAATATAAAGTAAATAGTTCTTCGATAACAAAAATAATCTATTCTAAAGAATCAATGAGTTTAGTCTCACGCCCTGTTAAAAGAATCGAGTAGGTAATAAAGTAAAGAATGCGTTCTGAACAAAATGCTTGATTACAAACCCCCTTACCTTTTTGAAAATTTTTTGCTGGGTAATTGCATATTTTTGCATATTTTGATATTAAGGGCATTTTTTTGATAAAAAAAAAAAATATTATTTTATAGCATTTTTTTAAAACTTTTTAGAGCACATGGATGTTTTTATTCTATATTAAGCCTTTTTTTGCATTTCCCATTATAGTTTTTTTTTCAATAATAAAAATTTCCGATTTTTAAAATTCAAGCCATTTTTACAAATATGAGTTTCCTGTTTCAAAACTATACTGATTTAGGTATAATAAATTTATTTTCCCTCTTTGTTAGCAATTGAAATAAATTTCAGTAAAGTTACTCCATATGTACTGAAAAATAAGCTTTGAAATGCGAACTTTTTAAACAAAATGTGTTTTTAAGAGCCTATTTTTAAATTTATGGAACATATTTTCTGTTAATTTTTTGGAGTATATTTCTGATTTTCCTGCTAATAACTATTTAGAATTGGTCGAAAATTGTCTCTTGTTCTAGCTGAAAAACTCTTGAGTCTTGACCTAAGTTGAGTTTTTTTAGACTTAGTGAAAAATTGTTTAAGACTTTGAAAATTTCAATATTATTATATATTACATATTTCGACTAAACAATCAATGCCTTATTTGCCTAAAGAAAAAAATTCAGAAAACAAAAATTTTGGGTCAACCCCTTTAATCCCCCAAAAACAATTTCCTGACTAAGGCCCTGTACATAGGTGTAATAAAAGTTGTGAGTTTCAAATCCAGATTTTTTCGATCATTGAACATTTAATATTATTTGCTTAAAAGATTTTTGTCTTTTTGTAAAAATTTTCCTTTTTCTAAAGCTTTCACTGTCATTCATTATATTTATATTTTCAAATTATCAAATATTCTATGCAAATAATTAAAAACTGAATTTATATTTATATGATTCAAACAGCAAAAAACAGTTTATTGACAATTAGTATGTTGTTTGCTATACACATGAATTCATTCATTTATTTATTTATTAAATTAAAACATTTTACTAAAATTTGCAAATCAATTGATATATTTATGAAAAAAATTTTACTTGCAGTACAAAAAAAAAAATAAGACTAACAAAAGAATAACATGATATCCAGACAAGAAAAAAAATGGAAAGTACTAAAAAAATAACAAAATAAACAAATCGCACAGCTAGTTCAAAAGTGACTCAACTCAAAATTTTTCATTTTTCAGAATCGAAAAGAAATATTTACAATTTCATACCAATTGAAACACAAAGAAAGACATAACTGTTTTATAGATAAACAAGTGTATTGTGCATAGTTTAAGCATACAAACCCGAAAAATTAAAATTTTGAGTTGAGTCACTTTTGAACTAGGTGTGCGAAATGTAAAAAATTGCTCTTTTAGTACAGTGTTATATTAACGTCATATAGACAGTCGCAATTAATTTTTAATTAATCAGCATTTGACAAATTTAATTTATAAATGTTGAGGTTAAGAAGAAGAATAAACGTTTTTCTCTAAAAATTATAAACTCTATAAATTTTTTAATCAGACTAGACTAGTTTCTGCCTTGTTATGGGCAGGCTCATCTGTGATTTATCATTTTAAATTGTATTATTATTTGTGTCTTATAATTATCAGATTGTCTCTGTATGATAAATTTTTTAACAATCTGCGGCTGTAAGAATCAAACCTGCGCTCATCTTACATTACAAACGTAACAACGTAACCGTTTAGCGATCACACCCAAGTATGGCCTCGAATCTATTGCAGCTAAATTGCAGTTTTTTTCCTATTAGTTCTTTTAACAATAAAAATAAGATAATTTTTAGAAAAAAAATTCTGAAAAGGCAATCTTAAAGCTAAAAAAAATCTTAAGAACCTATTTAGAAACCCAAAAATGAACTATGATTTTTGCTTTTCGTTCTTTGATACTAAAATTCTTTAAAACTTTCCTCAACGCCAAACAGTCTGTTAACAGATAATAAAAAACATATTGGATCATTAGTTTTTTGGCTCAGTAGTTTAAGTACAACCCAGCAAAAAAAAATAGTACTTACACAGAATTAGTTCTGGAAGGCTTTATTTAATTACCGAAACAATGCCAGAAGGCATGATTTTTGTTCGCGATGACCCACTTAGTATGTCTCATTTTAGCAGGTGAAAAGCGTTTCCTTTATGTGCTCTAAGAAGCAATAAAATCATGCCTTCAGAAAAAATAAAAAGCTTTTTTTGTATTTTCAACATTAATGCTAAATTGTATGCATTATTTACTTATTCATTGTATGCATTATATACTGATTCATTGTATGCATTATTTACTGCTTCAAAAGAATGCATTCAGGGAAGCACAGCAAAATTCGTTCAAAATTGCTTTATTGTATTGAGGTTATTTTTTATTTATTTAATATTAAAAACTAAATCAATATATGTATGAATGCCTCGCTCGAACAAGGGTATAAGCGCCATTTTTTTAAAAACCTTTTATCACATGTTTTATCAAACATTAATACATATAAAAATGTTAAGTTTTTTTCGATCTTCTTTTATTTTATTCTTTTTAGTTTAAACGAGCTTAAGATGATTTATTTTTTTATTATTCATTTCCAATATTTCGTCTCCATATTGGGTGACTTTTCAGGGAACAAATATAACAATTAAAAATAATATTTGTTCACTGAAGAACAAATATTATTACAAAAATCTAAAATAAATGATATCTTATCCGACCTGAACTGTACAATTCTATTGAACTCACTTAAAGCCCGAACAATTGGTTCATTAATTGAATAATTTTGTCTACGAACTGGTACAAAAAAGAATTCATTATTACGCAATCTTCTAAGTGGTATATTAAAACTAAGAAGTTTCAGTAAGTCAGGGCAATCAATCAATCCACAAACTATTTTGAAAATAAACAATTGGGACAACATAGTCCTTCTATTCTGCAAAGTTTTCAATTGTATAAGTCTACACTTATCAATATATGGAGGAATAGGATCAAAAATAATGTTTTTAATGAAATATTTAATAAATTTTCTCTGAATTCTCTCTAACCTAGTAATATGTACTGCAGCATAAGGATTCCAAATTATGCAAGCATATTCTATTTGTAAAATTGTATTATTTTGTTGTCATTTTTTTTTTTATGAAAAAACAGCTTTAGAACATTAATAGGTTATATTAGAGCGAATCTTCACAATGCACTAAATTTATAAAGTACTAACAAATTTATTTTTTTCCAAACTCATTTCGTTCTGTGACAACTAAAGCGCTGACATGAAATGTACTTTATTCGAAAAATAATCTTCTGGCATTATAATTTAAATATGACTTCTGGCATATGACCGCCACGGCTGGCTCGAACGTAATCTAATCTGGAGGTTCAATTTTCGATGACCTTTTCCAATATTTGTGGTCATATGTTGGCAATAAGGCGCCTAATGTTGTCCTCCAAGTGGTCAATCGTTTCGGGCTTATCGGCGTAGACTAGCTACTTCACATATCCCCACAGAAAATTGTGCAGCGGTGTTAAATCTCACGATCTAGGAGGCCAATTCACGGGTCCGACACGTGAAACTATGCGGTTACCAAACGTTTCCTTCAATAAATCAATTGTGGCACGAGCTGTGTGACATGTTGCGCCGTCTGTTTACCACAGCTCCTGCACATCATGTTTGTTCAATTGATTGACGAAAAAGTCAGTAATCATGACTCTATAGCGGTCACCATTGACTGAAACGTTGTGAACAGAATAGTTTTTAAAGAAGTACGGACCAATGATTCCACCAGCCCGTAAAGCACATCAAGCAGTCAGTTTTTCTAGATGTAACGGTGTCTCAACATACACTTGAGAAATAACATCACTAAAAATACGGAAGTTTTGTTTATTTTTTTTTTTTTTTTTTAAAAAGAAGCAACACTCAGGAAATTCTTCCTATTAATTAATGTGTTGCTTTCTTTGGAAAGGGGATAGTGAAGAGATTAAAGGTGGTGAAAGATGGTGAAAGATGAAGAGCTTCAAACATGGCAACACTGTAATTGCGCGAGATGATTAGTCTGAGAAAAGTTGTTGCTCGCCACCTGATGGAGGGTTGGCGAACTTAATTTTTTTTTAATTTATAGCACTGATTCATAATTTTACTTTGGTGGGGTTAAGTGCTATGGGAACACCGAAGGTGGGCGCAGCGATACATATAAGTGATAGAAAACTCATACATATTATTTGATGGGTTTGATGTCATCTTACCTAATTTGTAATCTTCCAAATATCAACTTTTAAATTTACTTAAAACAACATTTATACCTTAAAATGCAATTAACTAATCAAAACTATTGATCAGTAAGCAATAATCAGATATACACACGTACTTTAGCAATTATGAGAAATCTGCTACGAAAACACCACACATCAGCTAAACAAACACATAAATTTTCAATTTATACATTCATTAATATGCAGCAAACATAATAGAAAATAGTCGAACTTGGAACGAGTAGTTGTAACTAACTAGTATAGCAATCAACAAATTTTGCACCATCATTGGTAGCCACACTCAGCAAGACCTATCTTGTTCATAGATATAAAATCTGCAACGCAGTTAATTAAAGTTTAAACGTTAAAAAGCTAAAAAGAATGAAGATTTTTATAAAAACAATAGTAGACAAAAATGAAATTATTGTTTACTTAGCATCAGGGCAGCGCCTTGCATGCATAAAAAATCCAAAATATGCAAAAAAAAAAATTAAAAATATAAGCTTTAAGTATACAACTAAATTGAAATGTGCACTAAAAACTAAAGAACGTGCTCTAAAAATAAAAAAATATCCACTTTGTATTTATAAAAATTCGATATATTACTCGTGAACGTTGTTTTAGAAATAAAATTCAATATAAATGTCCAATAAGTGACAACTAGATGATATGTCAAGGACTACAAATGATTTGTTTTGTTTATCTTTTGTAAAACTTAATTTTAATTTTTTTTAACAAAAAATTCAAATCGAAGACATTTTCTTTCAAATTCTTTTATTCGGAGAAGTAAGTAGTGGGTCAAAATCGATTTTAGGTTACTGACTACAAACATGCATTTGCGTGAAAGTCACTGCCCTGCTTACAGGTAATAAAAGTTTATAAAAAAAAACTATTTACAAACATGCCACGCGGGTCATGTTTTCCTCCAAAGTTCCTCACTTTGGTACGCCTTATTATTCTTACTTATCCTTTTGCTTATGATATAGTATGTGTAACAAATACTGTTTTGCCTTAAAGTTTATATGTAGATTTAACCTCATTTCTTATTAGAGATGTCATGAATATTCGGTTATTATTCGGAGTTCGGCATGTTTTGACTATTCGGACGAATACCTTACAAATGCACTATTTGGGGCGAATTATTCGCTCAAATGAGAATAGTTTAAAGGTCTGTTTATGTTATCTTAAAAGTTTACCAAATCAAGTTTCTCATAAAATAGTTTTCTTAAAATTGTCCAACACGGTTTTTATATCGATTTTAGATGATTTTTAAAAATAAAAAAGTATTACACTTCAGTTTAATTACGTTAATATCTAAAAAAAAAAAACAGTTTATTTAAAAAAAAAAAAAAAATAACTATTCGTCAAATATTAAACCGAATACCGAATATTCGGTATTCAATAAAGTGGTGCATAAACTATTCATGACATCTCTAAATATCATGCATTTGCTGTTTGTTATTTCCCTGTACTATTTTACCAATAATTAGCTAGTTTATTTTGTTTACATAAGTTAGTTTTTATGATATTTGATTTTAACATCTCCTTTAGCCAATATAAGATTTAAACGTGGAAATTTCATTAGTGTATAATGTCATTAATGTAGGGACAAAACGGGAAATTACAATTACTTATTTAAGACTTGTGTTAGAAGAAAATTTAATATTTTTTTTTTTAAATACTGCTTGGGAAATCAAACTGTAATATACAATGTAGTATATAGTATTTTTAAACTCATACAATAATTTAAGACAATTATCGTTTTCTTTTGCGCACAACTGAAGACTAGGGTGATGCCTATGAAACAATTGTATAGTCTATCATGAAAATTATCAAACTTTTTGAATAGCAACAAAATAAAATCTAAAATGACAATATCGTGTTAGATTTAGTACTTGAAGTAGAATATACTTGAAGTAGAATATACTTGAAGTAGAATGTACTTGAAGTGGAACAATATTCTAACTAAATATATAAAAATATAGAAAGTCCGAAAAAACAATTTTGATGTTTTTAATATAAAAATTAAAAAATGTTTGAGTAATTTTACTTGTTTCATTAAAATTGTTATTTTTGCACTGACAAATGCCATGCCACCGACAGTCCCACCTCTAAATAAAATTACACTTAACAAAATATTAGCATTAAAGGTGACTTGAAAATTTAATTCGAAATAAAATTTAAATTAAATGCTCAATTAGCACAATTTATTTTAAAATGGAATAAAAAAACTTCTATAACTTTTTCAAGGTTCTTATTCTTTAAGTTAATAATAAATAGTTTTGTGTTTCTGATAATAAAAATCTTTTGTTGTCAAAAGGTTTTCATTTTGAAGATGAAAACAGGAGGCTATTGTAAAAACAGAAATCACTACAAAAAAATTTTTATAAATTTTAATATTTTGTAAAGAATAGAAATCGTGAGAAAAGTATGTTTTATTTTATTTTTGGAGATATCATATATTTTTAAAATATTTTTGCATCAATAAAAGAAATGGCGTTATTACTTTTTTTAATTCCAACTAGTTTCACATTCGCGCGGCGGATAAAACGCTGATTACATTTCCTGCAGAGCAAAGAGAGCTCTATTTATATGAAATTTTAATTCACCTTTTGATTCTTCACCAAAAATTATTATAAAAAACTTTTTCCCGTTTTTAAAAGCAGCTTAAAAAAAAGAAAAGTTTTTTTTTAATAATTTTAGAATTGAATGGCGACTTCAAATTTCTTATATATACATTAGGCCGGGTCGATTTGTATGGAGGCAAAAAAATCGCTCAACGTTCAAGGAAAATCGTATTCTAGGGATCAAAATAAGAAACTTTGCCGAAGGAACCATACCTCTAAAACGAATTCTGATGTCCCGACTTTTGACCCGTAGGGTGAAATTTTGAAAAATCCCACTTTGACCCATTTAGAGTTCCTCAATCGAATCCAACCCAATCGAATATAATTTACACATTCATATGCTAGAGCGTCTTCCGGAGAAGAAATAGAGACCCTAATCTTGGAAAGACTCCTCCTACTTTCTGAAATATCTATATCCCGAGATTTGTACATTTTGCTATAAAAACACGGCTAAAAAGGCCCTCTTCAACATAATTTTTAACCCCTTAACGGTCACATAGAATGACAATTTCTGCATTAATCTGCTAGCGCGTCTCCCGGAGAAGAAACAGCTCCCATAATCTTGGAGAGATTCCTCCTACTTTCTGAAATATCAAAGTGGGCTTTTTCAAAATTTGACCCTACGGGTCAAAAATCGGGAGGTATAGTTCATTTGGCAAAGTTTCTTATTTTGATCCCTAGAATACGATTTTCCTTAAACGTTGTACGATTTTTAAATCGAATTAAAAAAAAATTTTTTTCTGCTATTTTTTTAACAAAAGAGTGGTTTTTGTTTAGATGTACCACTCTCATTACCAATTTTAAAATATAAGGTATATATATATATTAAATATAATTAATTATTCAACAATTTTTTTTTCTAATTAAAACCCGATTTAGCTTTTTTTCTGTGTACACTTCTCTGCATACAAAATTAAATTTATAACGTTAATGGTTGAAAGTAGTCAGCCATATCCCCATCCTGTTGTTGGTTATTTTTTTTAAGTGCGTGGTAAATATTATATACGCTTGTGTGACCACTTTGAAACCAAAATGTATGTATGTGGTCATGTTTTTGTGGTAGAAGTGCACACACACGCATACACTCATACATACCTATAAGAGAATATGTAGAATAGAGTTTATGTGGGAGAAAATTTTATTATTTAAACTCAAGAACTTACACATATATACATATAAATAATACAAACATAAAGCAATTGATATTAATATGATACAAAATTTAAATTAATACCCGGTTAAAAAAGTTCATATATGATCATATATATTTTTTATATGACCATATATAGTCATCGCTTATACTAAAAAAATTACCCTTCATTTCCATAAAAAGAAAAATATGGATACAAGGAGAATTAAAAAATATGGATACAAGGACGCCCCTATTCCAATAGTGCTTAATAATGCTCAGTACAAATTTCAGCCAAATCGCTCAATATTTAGAGGTCGCTAGTAACGACTTTGCAGAGTAAGGCCGAAAATTTAACAGAAATTCAAATTTTACATTGATAGTTATAGAAAAGTTTTTGCACAGACTAATAAAAAATATTTTAAAATACATTGTTATCCTAAATACGAATCTGAAGTTAAAACACCTAAATTAAATCAGCCTCCCGAAATATAGGCCTAATATACTTAAAAAAAAATTGGTTTAAAACTAAGGCCTATTCTCTATATATTTCTGGATTTAGTAAATGGACTTCCAAGTTGGGTTACTCGTATTATTTATTGAAGTGCATATTATAAACATGCTCTTAATATGTGCATTTTTTTCAACAACTCTAAATGTTGTAGGTACAATTCCAAAAAAATACCATTTTCAAGAACCCTCCGGTGTTTCAGAATAACTTTGCACATTTCCCGACTTTGTTTTATTCAAGTTAGAGTTGAATTTATATAAAGCTTGTTTAGAAATAAATCGGAATATACTTTTATTTTTCAATACAAGCTTGGGCCAGACTAATGAATATATATGTTCATATTAGATTTTATTTGGTCATCCATAATCCATATTTTATATATTTGTATGTCTTTTTTATGCGACAATTTTCTTTTTTAAAACATTTATAAAAAAATAATTACTTAGAAGGCGTATTTGCAATAAAAAAGTTTATTTATATAAAAAATGTATATTACAATGCCTCATATTGAGCTTAAAAAAAAAATTCAACATGCATGCCCCTGAAAATAACGACAAACACGTGTTGTGATGGCTCCTAAAATATTTCGGCTCTAGCAATAACATCCTGTGAATTAAACCGTTTTTAAAAAGCCTATTTTTTGTCCGTAACTATCTATCTTCTTCTTCTATATATATAAAACAGGATGTGTGTATGTATGTAACGTATGGACTCTAAAACGGCTGGGCAGATTTTGATGAAATTTTCAAGGAATCTTCAGAATATTCCGGCGGGTGACACTGTGAAGTCTGATTTTTGATTTTCGGTCTGTGGGCGGAGGGGCGTGGCAAAATCCAATTTTCATATTGTACCACCAATGACATATACATACATATATTTTTTTTCTGTTTTTTTTTGAAATGTTTTTCCGAAGATATTTACAAAAAACCTATGTTAATATTTACAAAAACCTATGTTAATCTTCAAGCTATGTTACACGAATACAACAGCCTCATCCATCTATTCAAAACAGCCCTAGACCAGATGCCGACAAATGATTATACGGTTGTGATAAGAGCTGACAAGACACCGGCTGGTGAGCATGAGCGGCGCTTCAATGCACCGGTGATAGGTGACGTCGTAGTTGTTATGACAGTTGTTTTCAGCTATTCCTTTTATATACTTCAGCAAATAAAGGCGATAGAAGGACAAAGAGGCGTTGGGCTTCCCATGAAATTACAAATGATTTACTAATGTGAATTTATTTTTTTAATTATTTATTTGCGTAAAATAAATTTCTTGATTTAAAGAATTAATTACAATTAAAATTTGAAGGCAAAACAACGTTTGCCGGGTCAGCGACTTTGTTCTAAAATTATGCCCGTAAGTATTTACAACTTTTAACAAACACGTTATATAATCAAAAACTACGTAAAAACATAGTTTGGGGTTATATTAGTAAACATATGAGTCCTTTTCTGTATATGTAGTCACATAGTTTTCCATGTATTTTCATATATGATTCCTTTTTGCAAATAAGGCATTCCATATACGTCCATATTTGTCCATATATGATTACCTTTGCGTATGTGAAATATACTTCCATATATGATCATACATGAGTGGCTTTTAGAAATATGAAATCCCATATACCTCCATATATGACCATATATGTTTACAGTTTGCCTATATGGAGTCACAAACACTTGCATATAAGCCCATATATAAAACATATATATGCAACCATATATGAACATTTACGAAAATATTTGAACATATATAAATTTCTTTAACCGGGTAATGAAAAAAGAATCACACAAATTAAAAAATAATTATAAATTTTTTTCAGTTTATTAGTGGTTTAAAAAATTGGACTTTGTTATGAAATAAATTTACTACAAGTTAATATAAATAATTTTTTTTTTGATAAAAACCAATAATTTCAAAATTATTTTCATAGAAGATTTTGAGAATTTTAACAAATTTTGTAGTCTATATTAATTTTGTTAAAACATAAAATTGTTTTATCTTTTTCCCCCTTTAAAGAAATTATTTTGAAATAAAATTATTATTGATTTATACTAAATTTATTATTAACCATAATATTTTTTATTAAATTTTTATTCAAATTTCATTATTTTTTAATTAAGAAATTGTGTTTTTTTCCATAATGGTAAATAATTTTTTATTATTTTATAAACCATAATTTCTTTGCTTAACTCATAAAAGATTCCCAAAAACCAATAAGGTTTATAAAATATTTTTGTTTATATTTCCAGTAAATAAAAACAACCATTCCAGTAAAACTTCTGGTTTTTGTTTAATTACACTAATCAACGGCCAAAAAACAACTTACTTAAAAACAGCTTTTGTAATACCCCCTATATACGATGAACCCAAATCTGGCAGAAAAAAAGCTCATATGCAGTTTTTGAAATATCGCGTGTTTTTATTTGTATCATTCACTCCATTTTGTTGTGTAATTTCCTTAACTTTTCGAAACTTAATCACGAAATAATGATTTTTTTTAGAATATAAATCTTCACAACATTATCTTTAATTTTTTTTTTGTGCGCCCCGGTAGGCTAGTTGGTAGCGTGCTGGCTTATTAGTGCGGGGGGTCGTGGGTTCGATTCCCACCAGAGGCACTGGTCTGTTTTCGCTACAACGCACCGAAGGCCATAGTAGCTAGTGCTCGGTTAGGGTAATAGTATATAATTTGTAATTATATGATTTATTAATTAATAAAATAAAAAAAAAAAAAAATTTTGAATAAACATCTCATTTATGCTGTTTTTATCTTTAATTTGCGTATAATCATATCGATGTTTCTGCATCAGGATATCGCACTGGTATTACAAATCAGTTAAAAATTATAAGATTTTATCATTGTACATAAACTAGACACTCTAATGAACAAATTTTTGTATCAAAGTTGCAAATCTATTAAAAATATACGGAAATATTTAGAAAAGAACTTAAATTTAACTAATTTTCCACTTGTTTCAAACACGAAATTAAAAAAAAATTCTCTTAATATTAAAATGGATTATTAATATTACTACTAAAAAATTTTAAAATTTTTGCAGAACCGGTCTTTGTAATACCTATTTTCTACCAGATTTATGTACGCCGAGTTTAAATCTCGCAAAAAAAAAAATCTCATTAATATATTGCGGTTTTTAAATTTACGTTACACCATTTTTTACATACAATTTTTGTTCTCTTCTAAATATTTTTAATGGATTTGCAATTTTAATTTAAACATGAATTCAGCGGAATATTTAGTTTACGCAAAGTGATAAAATTTAAAAATCTTTCGTTATTTATAAGCGTAAAACTAAACATGCTAAATTTTCAACTTCCTTGCAATACAGGTAAAATATGCTGAAACAAACACCGACGTGATTATACTCAAATGAAAATTGTTTTGCGTATATTTATAGTCTTGACAAAACTTCATGATTTTTTGCTTTAATTTTGAAAAATTTATAAAAAAAAATGGGGTTAATGCTGTTAAGAAAAAAATCGGCAATATTTCAAAAACTGCTAATGAGAAACGAAAAAGTTAGACTCATCACCGTCTATTAAAAAATATGTTTTTAAAAGACAATGTCCTGCAAAAATTTGATATTTGTTGAGTAGTGTTATAATTCATTTCTCTCGTCTTTAGTTTATAAAATTTTACAGACGATTATATAAAGTTAAATAAATACAGTTGTAATTTTCTTTTTATGATATTGTATTTGGTTAGAATGTGGTAAAAATACAAAAATCATAATTTGTTTAAAAAATCTTTTCTCAAACTAAGAAGGAAGTATCGCTGGTGGGTTCCCTCCGATTGTCATAAAGTTTAGGTATGTGATAGAGGCGACCAGAGCTGTAAATGAATCATTAATTATTGAATTAATTTGCGAATCATTCATGCACTGAATTAATAAAATTTTGAATTGATTCTTTTCGCCAAAAAACGAATTAAATGAAATTTGAATCGATTCACATGCATTTGGCGGGAATGAATTGCAATTCATTTTAAATCAAATGAATTGCAATTCATTTTCAATTCAAATGAGTTTGGCAAAATGAATTGCAATTCATTTTCAATTCAAATGAGTTTGGCGAAATGAATTGCAATTCATCTTCAATTCAAATGAGTTTGGCGAAATGAATTGCAATTCATTTTCAATTCATTTGACTTGAATTGATTTTGAGTTAATTCAAATGCATTAGAAAAATTAATTGCAATTCATTTTCAATTCATTTGAATTGAATTGATTTTCAATTCAAATTCGTAATGAATCCAGTTTCTTTCATAGAAACAATATACAAAATTGTTATCAAATGAAAAGTATTTGGATGACCTTTCCATTAACATACAAAAAAATAGTAATAAGTTTTAAAAAAAGAAAGTTTCGAATAACTTTGAAACCCATTTTTAATATGTGATTGAGCAACTATTTTTCTTATCAATTTCTGTATTACTTTCGTCTCCTGTTTATTATATCCGAATTTCATCCAAATCTGAAGGAACCATCCAACAGCCTTCCCTTGCAAGAAGTTTTTTTTTATTCCAAGATCTTGTTTGACTTTCTGGTAAATGTTAATATTTAGTTTTGCTTATTTTGCTGTAATTGTAAATTATAACTTTTTAATTGTTTCCTCTGCAGTTGTTAAATGTCAAAATAACAATAATATATAAACTTTGTGCTCTACAACATAATGAATGAAATATCATAAATCAAGAGAGCTCTGGTTAAAGTTAATTAAAAACCATAATACTTTTAATATCTAAAAACAATTTAATATTAAATTAAGACAAAAGGCTTCATTACTCAAGCATATACGTTTCGTAAACGTACTGTAATTCAATACAATGTGTAAAAATAGTACCTAGTATATACAATATGTTGTCTTTTTCATACTAAATACATAGTGACGGATTAGCGGAAAGTAAATTCTGTTGAAAATAGAATTTACTTTCCGCAAATTCGTCACCATTTGTTAAGTAAGTAAAACAGAGACAACATATTGTATGTAGGTACTTTTTTTTCATATTGTATGGAGTTGCAGTCCGTTTAGGAAACGTATCCGCTACAGTAATGAAGCCTTAAATTGTTAACACATTAAACTGGGTAAAATATGAAAAATTCCTTTTTTTAGATACTAAATTTAAATTTAAAGCAAACAAATCTTTAGATTTTTATATGAGTCATTTCGATACCATTTCAAATTTTAGAGAATAATTTGTAGAAATAAAAAAATAAGTTAAACAAATTCCTTGCCAGACACTTTACCTAAATGATATGTATTTTAAATGAATTTTTCTTAAATTATTATGCTCAAGTTATGGTGCCATTGTGCAGCCATAAAGGATGGACCAAATTTCGATCGGTGACTCATAACTGAAGTACCTGACGTAAAGACATTTTTATTTTTTTTTCTAGTCTTTTCTTTAAAATAAACAACGGTTTTTTGGTGATAGTAAACTTTTTGAGTTTACCCTCGTACCATTTTAATGAAAATCAAGAAGTCTGCCTAGTCAGAGACTAAAGAATTTATTTGTCTGTAAAAAAAATTACTCTACACAGAAAAACTAAATTCAATTTTAAATTGAAATATTTTTAAATACAATTGAGACTTTAATTGATTTCGGTCCTATAAAGGAAATTATAGTATCAATTAAACTAATTTGTAACTTTTTAGTTGATTTAGTGTTAATTACAATTTTAATCATTTATATTAAAAATTTAATTAAATATTTTTAGTAGCTATATATTTATATAATAAAAATTAGTTCGAAATTAAAAGAAAACGTTTAATTAAATTTTTAATAGATATGATTAAAATTGTAATTAACACTAAATCAAATAAACTAAAACTGAAAACAAGTTTTAATTTAAATACAAATTTTTGTGTGTTTTACTTTATTTTCTAACTATTTTATTTACATGTTCGCTAATGTTCCCAAATGTGGAATTTTTGCGTTGTTTTGAAAATGTTGTCACAAGAAAGTGATCTATAGCGGGAAAATGCCCAAGGAGTTAGCCTAAAAGCTGATGTATTTGAATTCGCAATATTATTTTTATATAGCCCAAATGCCAGGCTTAGAGCCATATTAGCCCTATGGGGAATGGGACCTGTTCTACTTGTGCCACAGGATCGGTCCCTTCGTTCCAGAGACCGGTTCTCTGATAAACCCTACAATATGTAAACAACTGGCAACTTTAACATTGGCTTGTCATAGGAGGGGGTCATTTGTCCTCCTTCAAACCACATAGTGGCATGCCACAGGACTAACCAAAGATGAGCATACCACAAGACTGTCGCAAAAGGGCCATGTCGTATAAAATAAACAAAAACTACTACTTGAGCCAGAGTACACACTAAAAATTTTTTATATAAATAGAACATTTTTGGTCTTCAAAGTTTAGTAACGTCATGATGCTTGTTAGGAAAAGACCTAACCACGTGGTTGATTACTAAGAAGACAAGAATGGAGCAAAATTGATTATTAATAGGTTTTTTGTTAAAGTTCTGCCTATTATATAGGCTCTAGCTTTTCTAAAACTTCGGGTTCTGATGAGATATTTAGCCAGATCGAAATACTAGTATCAACCTAGCTAATATGTTTGATTTGCTTTATTTTTGTAAATATACGGAGGTTGAAAGCTCGTTATAAATTAAAAATAACATAAAAATAATCTCGTTGTATATAAAAACAAAAGACTAATATAACTGTAAACAGCTTCCAATGGGTAAAATTCTGGCCAGCTGGCTTTTTCTTGTTAATAAGCATTCTGGTTAAATGGTATGTCCTCCCTTTACCAGTCACAGGATTGGTAATTTTAGGACAATTGACACTGCTTAACCCACTTCAGTATTAAATTATACCAGTCCTGTGATAAGTCCTTCTTTAACCTGTTACTTTTAGGTCAATTGACTCCTCATTGGAATGGGGATGATACATTTGCTTTTTAAAAATTAAAAAAAAAACTACAGAAAACACCAATTGAGACCATCTTACTTTAGACTTAGAAGGTCGAAAGTTCGGCAATTTTATGTACTAATTTGATTTATAAGATTTTGTTATAAATTTAAAACATCAAATAAGACCAAGCTTTTGGCCTACGTTATTGTATACGAAACGTTATTGTATACCAAAACCATTTACGTTTACTGCTGGAAAAGATTTGGAAAGAGTAATAAAATTAATATTAAGAGATGTTCATATTGTATAATTTTTGTATCTCGATTTCACAAGTTTCCCAATGATCACCAGTAGAACATTTGAAACATTTTGGTTTAGTCTACCTTTTTGTCAGTTATTAACTTGCTAATGTAGTTTATTAATTTGCTAATGTAGCATACTTTTGAGACACTATCAACTTTTTAGAAATTTCCATCCATTTTTTTTTTTTTTTTTTGATTCATTCGTTTAATTTCACCACTTCTCCGCCATTAAATATTTAACATTATATAAATTTATATAGTACAACAAACTTAATAAATATTTTTCCAATTTATGTTTATGTCAAACGAAATAAACCAAAACTATTTAATTGAAATTAATTAATTTTAACCAATTGCTGATAATTGTGAAAATGTCCATTTACAATATTATATAAGTAATATATTATCCGCCAATTTTTTTATGTTTAAACATTTCAAATAAAAATAATTACACATATATGCAGTCGTATAATTTTAATGCAATTGCAGAGCAGTTAAATGAAAAACATATATTTATTAATAAGTAAATAAATTGCAAATAATAATTTGTGGTTGAACATAATCGTCACAATGTGTGGCTTATTTGTTGCATAAATAATATTTTATACCATATATTGTGGCATAACCAGTGCCTGGTAGAACAAAAAATTTAAAAAAAAAAAATATATATATATATAAATAAAAATCTGCAGCTATAGCCGTTGATTTTGTTGTTGTTTTTTATTACCACTACTTAAAATTTCTTCACAGAATTTTTTCAAAAATTATTAAAAAGTATGCAACAAAAACTATAACTTGTCACAGCTGCATATTTGCAAAACGCTAATGGAATTTTATGTCTGTTGTTTTTTGTGTTATTATTAAATAAATTTTGTTTAAATTTTTATAATAAATACTCTGGTTTGCATAATGTTTATAGGAGACAAATATTATTTAAATCTATTTTAAAGTTAAACATTTTGTTATGCTATACTGAACCGTATGAGTAATAAAAATTGCAATTAATATCACTCATACGTTTAGGTATCGCAGTATTACTACGAAATGTCTCGTATTAAAAAATCGATTGCTCATATGAAAGTGTTTATTGTTTATAAAACACAGAATACTAACCATTAATCCTAAATATTTCGCTCACGCTGATTGTAATAGGCCAGATTTTTAGCTAAATGTATTAAAATTTAAATTTTATTTTAACGATTTTTAATTTTTCAAAACTAAGATATTTTATCATCAAGTGTGGTATCCCAACCCGAACACGTAGATTTTAATGAGCTTCGAGTACACAGAAAAAATTATCAACCCAAAATATCTAATTAAAGATTTGACTTGAATTTAATTTGCTTCTAAACAAATATTTAATTGAATCAATTAATATTTTAATTGACTTTTAAATATATAAATACACATTTTATTTTAAACGCAATTATCATATTATTTTTTTATACACTGTATGCATAAATAGAAAATTTTCAGTATAAAATACCAAATACATTTGAAGTTAACAAACAAAACAAGCACACACAAACAGACTCAGCATTGCAAAAAACACACATACCCACGTATAGATCACACATACCTACGTATGAGTATCATATCTTTTTTGTTTTGTAGAAGTTATTTATAACTTTTTTTTTCCTTCGTAATTTTAATAAAAGGTAGTATCATTGCTGTGATAGGTGCAAAATCAATTAAAATATTAATTGATTCAATAAATTTTTTAATTGAAACCCGTTTTTAGTTTTTTCTGTGTATGTTGTAGAGGAGCAAAAACAAACCTTAAGTTTAACTTTTAAAAATTGGAGTTAAAAATTGATTTGTTGATATATTTTTACATAGAATTAAATTGCTAACGAAAAAAAGAAATGTTGCTACCCATATTTTTTTTAAAGAGAAGCAACACTCAGGAAATTCTTCCTATTAATTATTATGTTGCTTTCTTTGGAAAGGGGATAGTGGAGGAAGGTGGTGAAAGATGAAGGGCTTCAAACATGGCAACACTGTAATTGCGCGAGTTGATAAGTCTTAGAACAGTTGTTGCTCGCAACCTGATGTAGAGTTGGCGAATTTATTGAAGCTTTTTGTTTCATTATTTTACTTCGG
The DNA here is from genome assembly GCA_021234595.1 of Delia radicum. Taxonomy (NCBI): domain Eukaryota; kingdom Metazoa; phylum Arthropoda; class Insecta; order Diptera; family Anthomyiidae; genus Delia; species Delia radicum. Next base: position 228,272,001 of record CM037854.1, read on the forward strand.
CCTGGTTAAGTGCTATGGGAACACCGAAGGTGGGCGCAGCGATACATATAAGTGATAGAAAACTCTTACATATTATTTTTCTAAATTGATGTTGTCGTCACCGGGAATCGAACCCGGGACCATCTGTGTAACAGTCCAACGCGCTAACCATTACACTACAACGCCCACTGTATAGTGGATATAAAGTGCCACATTTCTCTTCGGAAAAAATCGCATAAAACCTAACGATTTCGAATATCGGAAAAGATCATCGCTCAGAAAAGAATTGATTAGAATTCGGTCGAAACCATTAAAATTAATTTGATGGGACGTTATTTTAAGGAAAACATACTGTGCTGGAAATAAAAGACAGGGAAAATAAACTAAAAACCTATCGTAATATATAATTATTAGTATTTTGAATCGACTTTACAAATAAAATTCGGTTCAAAATTTTGTAGGCTAGAAGCAACCATTTATTTAGTGATAGTACAAGAGAATTTTTACCATCAATCAAGTTTTTTAATAATTTGTCGATCATCAAAAGTGGTTACTGCAAATACGGGCTTCGCAATCAAATATGCCAGTAAATTAGGAAGTATATGAGCAAGTAATTCTTGGTATTGGTAAACGAATTTGATACAATGTTTGTTTTTTTTTTTCTAACAAACTATTTAAATTTAAATGTAGTACTCAACATTTATAAGTATTTGTGTTCTGAGTGTGTGCCTTGCAATCCGAACTTCCGGGTTCAAATATTGGAAAAGACAAAAACAAAATATTTTTTTTTTATTATTAAAATAAAATATTTAAAAAGCAAATAAGGCAAAGAAAATTGAAAGTGATTGTGGAGCAATTAGTAGGACAGAGGTCTGTTAATCTGAAGGCAACGGCTCGATACCAGAAAAATAAAAAAAGTTTTTTTTAATTTGTATAAAATGTTGTGGTACGTAATAGTATTTATTTGGAATGTAATATTGGTTAAGGCAACTGAATACTAACATTCACTACAAAAATATAATTTTATGTTACGATAGTTATCGTAACCGCCAGAATCAATGAATTCGGTGGCCACAACTGAAATTCATTTCTGAGTGCTTGATTAAATTAAATAGGCATTACTATACATTATTATTAGCTTAATATAACTACAATTCGTTAATAAAATGTTACTCTAATCGCATTTTTTTGTTAATAAACATACTTGAAAGTCCTTAGACATTAATTATGAATCAGCAAATGCTTCTTCAAAAATGCTTTTATTTGATACCAAAATTGCCTACAGTTACTTTAAATAAAATATAATAAACCGAAAATTCATACGGTGTAATTTTTAACCCCACTCAGTAATCCCAAAAAATGATATTGGGCACTACAAAAATAGGCCTCCTTTAAATTTTTATTATCTACAACATATCCAAACCTCATTAGGATCTGCAGTTCCGTGTCGGTTTACCTCCCTTGTTAGATGTTTATGGTAAAGACTCATAAGACCTTCAGCAACATTCGGGTTTAAAATTTGTTTACCAGATGTACTGTATTAAATTCAGTCCAGCAAGTTAATATTTGCAAAAGTTAGTTTAACGAAAACTTTCACAACAGTGCATGTTTACCAAATATTTTAAAATTTTATTTTTTAAATATTCACATTAGGGTGCGGGCGATTTGAACATCTTAATAGGCGCTTCGCGTTTCTGATTCTTGGGATTGTTCTGAGCAAAAAAGTCCACTAGACCATACGTCTACGGTGAAAATCGAGCTTCCAGATTTTGACTTTTTAGCCGTATTTTCTGAAAGTAACAATGTGTGGGATGGACATATCTCAGGAAGTAGGAGGAGCTTATCCAAGATTATTGTATCAATCTATTCTCTAGCATATTAATGCACCAATCATATTTGTGGGTGGGGTTTAAGGGGTTAATTTTTAATTTCAAAATAGGGCTTTTTTGCCGTAAAGTCAAAATCTGGAAGCTTGATTTTCACCGTAGACGTATGGTCTAGTGGACTTTTTTGCTCAGTATAATCCCAAGAATCAGAAACGCGAAGCGCCTATTAAGATTTTCTCCTTACATATTAATCGGCCCACCCTAATTCACATATTTGAATGATTTTGAAAATATTTGGTAGACATTCACTGCAGTGAAAACTGTTTTTAATCTAACTTACGCAAATATTAACATTTTTAGTTGTGTATTGGTACCCGTGGTTTTTTTAAGCTATTTCCATATTATATTAAGAGATTATCTCATACTTCGTCCTTTGCGCTATGCTGTCATATAAATTTTAGACACATTTCGAGGTTTTTCGTCAACCACAGTTCTTTTAATTTCTTTTTTTGCTGGAAATACTATCTTAGATTTGTATTTTTTTTCTTATGCACTACAATGCTTTGATCGTTTGCGAAATGTGATGATAAATGGCTCAAAAATAGTAAAATATAGTAAAAACTGAGAAAAATATCGGTGAAGGTCTTCTTATTATATACCATAAAAAAATAATAGAAATTATCCTATTTTTAAAATGTTATGTATAAAAACTTGATGCAATTTTGCAAAAAAAAAAAATCAGGCCTTTAAGTGAAAAAATTGGGTACGCCATTAAAATCAGCGTAGCCGAAATATTTAAGATCAATGGTCAGTACTTTGGTCTTATTTTTCGAGTTGAGCAGAGTAATTTTTTTAAATAAACAAATTTAATTAAAAAAATTTAAAATCTTTATATATCAAATCAGAGACTATTTATTTATTTAATGAACAACTATATAATAATAAATTATTACAAAGTTAGTTAGAGCTCTAGCTCCTATGGTCATTAGCTCATAATTATACATAGACTACTGCTAAAATTTTACTTATTAAATTGCTAAAATAGTTTAACAGTTTCTTTAAAAAAAATCACGAATTTAGTCTTTAACAGAATTATTTTTAGATCGTTTAAAAATGTCTTTTTACTATTTCAAATTCATGACGTTTGGAATTTTAGTATTGGCATATTTCCATAGATTTATTCATTAATATAATACATTATGTGACAATTGACCCATACTTTTATACAGGATTGGACAACCCTCAACAGAAACTAGTAATAAATTACAATTTACCTCAATACAGTTAACTTTCTTATATCATATTAATTAAATTCAGTTTTTTTTAAGCTTAATACCAATTAACGCATACGGTGTCGTATGATTGATATTTAATTCATATGCTCAATTAATATCACTCATACTCGACGTGAATGTTTGTTTCAAGTAAAAATCATAAAATGTCAAGAAAAGAGATAAAATGAGAGTATACCAAGTTGAAATCTCCGATTTTTACAAAATTTAAAAAGTGATAGAGAATATAAATCTAAAAAAAACCTGTTTGATTTATTCGTCCACAACTTTGATAAAAATTAAAATTATATATAGGGATAGTATGTATTTTTTGTAGGGGAAAATTTACGATTTTCGAAACAAAAATTAAAGAACGATTATGTTTTCTTTAACCCTCATACCGGCCTAATCATTTTTACAATGAAATTTATACCACGTATTCGGCATGAAAAATAAACAATATTTTCTTATATCAAATTTACATTGCCAGCTTTGCTCGATATGGGCCAAAATAGGTTTAGAGGGAATCTCAAATAAAAATGGGTTAAAAAATAAATAAATTAATATTTAGTTTGTTTCTATCCGTTTTTTTCCAGATTTTTCTTTCTATCTATCTGTCAATCTATCTATCTGTCTATTCCTATTTTTTTCTTACCTTTTCACTGAAGGGATTCACAATGGACCGTATTGGTCTCCGAGTGGAGATGTGGCCTTGGGCACATAACCCTTCTTAACCTAACCTAGTTTATTTTATATTTTATTAAAATAGTGTTTAAACTGATTTGCATGTGTTATATTCTATTACACAAATCGATAGCAACTATATTATATGGAGACCTTGAGACTCAACTCATTCTTCTGATTGACCTACCAGAACCCTAATGTTGGTGATGTATGTTTTATTATCAAAACTTGATAATGCATTATCTCTTCTTAATAAAATTATTTTGAAAACTTATGTTTATATAAGTAATATAATCTATAAAATTTCTATTTGCATTTGTATTTTTTAAGGGTTATTCTTTGGAATTATTTGAATCTCAAATTTATAAATTAATAATAATACAGATACATATATACTCACACAACTGTAAAAGAACAATGTTATTTTAATTCCTTTTATAAATATACACATATGCCTCAAGTAACAAAAGAAAAATAAACAAAGCAGACTTTAAAACAAAATAAAAATTTTTTGTATGCAAAATCTTAATTTTTATATTCATTTTAACGCTGATCACAAATAAATCAAAATTTTTAAAACCGTTCGGTTAGTTTTCAAGATATTTCTTGAATTTGTTGAACACCTTCTATTTTTGTTGAACACCTTGTTTTTCGGCAGTTTTGCTTTAATATCGCGAAATTTAAGCTAAAACGTTAATAAAAATGTTATGTTTCTGAAATCTACGAAAGTTAATTATCTACTTGAATACAATAACATATTTAATACTCCATGTGTTTTCAGGATTCTCTAATGATCATTAAAATTCTTATGTTTTAGTTAAATTCCTCTAGAGTGTGCAGCAGAAAATATAATTAAGATTTTTTGTAAATAGCACACAAACTAGGCGCTTGAAAAGAAAATAAATTTGGATATAAATTGCAAAACACGCTAAAAATTCGCGAAATATTTTCATAACTTATTTTGTCATATAAAAAGTACATACAGAAAAAAGATTTTACGATTTCCAACTGCAATTGGGTTGCAACGAAAAAATCGGTTGTGACAAATAAATATTGATGTTTACAACAAAATTTGGTTAATACAACAAAATTACAGTTCCAACAACCAAAATATCTAGAAATCACATTTGCGATTGATTGTATTAACCAAATTTATTGGTAGTGTCAAAATACTCTTTTCAATTCAGTTGGCAATTGGTTTTTTCTGTGTGTAAGTATTAAAATTGTTTCAATTTGTTTTGCAAGGATTTCAGGAAATATACAATGGTTCTGCAACTTTTATAGAATCTATTTTTTGTTAAAGCCCTCTTAAAACTAGAGTGCTTAAACTGGAAAATGAAAAATTTCCAATTTCTTAAAGAATTCTTAAAACATCCTTTCAGATTAAAACAAATTATATACTGAAATGAATGTTTAACAAACTTAGAGTTCAAAACAATAAAAACCGTTAAACATTTTAAGTTCAATTCTACGATATTGAGGCAAAACCTTCTAAAACCATGGTGTTCAATGAAAATCAAAACCGTGCGCTATTAAAATGTTTACCATTTTTGTGATCAAATTAATTTGAATCATTTCGACCGAATTAAAAAAAATATTTTTCTGGGTGCGGGGGTGTCTGAGCTTTTCCGATATTCGAAATCGTTAGGTTTTTATACGTCCTTTCCAGAAGAGCCATTTTCCCCTAGACTTTCATTTAAAAATGTGGCCACTTTAGGTCCACTATATAGGCAATATGAGCATCAACATTTTTGTTTTCGTGAGTTTCTTAACCATATGTAAAAATATATCACTTACATTCACGAAGAATTGTGTTGATAATAGTCTCATTAATAGAGGGATAGAGTTATCTAATCTAATATACTTTATGATTAGACAATTATACAATTCTGTATATAACAAAACACATTTTCTACAAAGAATTTCAAACTTGTTTACTTAAATAAAATACAATAACAATTCTCAGATTTTTACAATTTTAAAACAAAAATGTTAAAATAGAACAACAATAGAAATAAAGCAAATTGCTTACAAAGAAAAATCCACATAATAATTTTTTTTTATATAAAAAATAAAGCCTACCTTATGGCTGCTAGTTATAACATAAAAACAAAGCATATGTTAAGGAGTCAATTATATAAATTTTTAACTTTTATATATGATATTTATACTAAAAATCTTTTGTTTTTATTTAGTTATATTTATATAAACATTTAAGTTCTTAAAATATCTACATTTTATTATGTTTTCTTTTTAAATTCTTAATCCTTTTTATTTTTCTATATTGTCATAGTTTTTACAAACAAGATTATAAAAGTTTTTTTTTGTTCTATTCTTCTTCATTTTAGTTTGAATACAATACAAATAACAAAATAACATTGACTATTGTTATTTAATGTAATACAAATAACTTTTGTTGTTCTTGCTACTAAATAACATTCTTAACTTTGTTACAAACAAATTTTAACTACACCCACAACTGACGCTACTGCTGTTGCTTCTACTGATGTGTAGCAAAAAGCAATGAAAGTCAAGTGGCTATTCTACATAACAATATGCCACGCAACATCATATCTAACTGGGTATGTACGCACACAAATACAAATGTATGTGTTAGTTAACATTTACATATAACATACTACAATAACACTCGATATATGAGCTATTTCAAAAATGTTAGACACCTGTTGGAACTGACTTTAAATACCTCTTATTTATCCAGGTTTTTTGAATTGAAAGAAACAATGGACTATAATTAAAAACTATGACATGCAAAGTTTCACGTTTAAAAGTATTCAACCAAAGAATGTAGGGTCATTTAAAAATCGAAAAATTAAACTAAACGATTTGGTTGAAATTTGCACCACAAAATCTTTGTACCTAGTGGTATAAAAACTCGCCCAATATCTAAGGAAAGTCAAAATTCGGAGTTATTTGAAAAAATCTAGAAAAGTGGAAAAAATACATTGGTAGCTAAATTCAAGTCGCAATATCTTTAAAACTATTAGTTCTATATAAAAAATTTTAAAAAATCGTATTCAGCGTGCCAAAAATTATGTATCACACAACATAGGCTAGGTATTATGAAAAATACATTTTCAGGAAGGGGAAAAATCGGAGCATTTTGATCAAAAAACCTCACTTATCTTGTTAATATAGCTCGAACGCCTCATGTCAGATAGTGATTCTGAGAATTTAAAAATTTAAAACTTAAAACAAGTTTGAACACTTTTTTAAAAACAAACTCATCAAAAAATTAAAATAACTTTTTAGTTGGAGTTCAGATTTTAATATCGTATTGTCTGTAAATGAAATTTATACGATTTTTTCGTGATTTATTATTAAAACGAAGATTTTTTAAGTCCATGACAATATAAAGCTTCTTTGGCAGATTAACCAAAAAAGTCATGTAAAAAACTAAATTTTTCTATCACTAAAATCATATTTTGTCTTTGTCTTACAAAGAACATTACTCCAGCCAATTTGAGAAATCGGTTGACATTTACAAAAGTTACATGCACCAAAAGATTTCTTAATACACGAGGTAGTCAACTTTAAAAAAATACACACTGTACTACAACAGGGTGACCCAATCGAAATATTTCAAAAGATTAATACTTTTTTTTTTGATATTCATATTTATTTATACCGATCGGATCATTAGTTTAGAAGTTCTATATTTATTACAATTATTTTTTCAAATACCCCACTACACTTATAATAATCAAAGCATAAAAATATGAAATTATTGTCAAAACTACAAACATTTTCGTAAAATAAACTAATTTTCGAATTGTTTATTCAAGTCTTATAAACATTTTTTTTCAATTTTGCCTCAAAGTGTCGAAAATTTTTGAAACTCCTCATCTGTATAAGAGCTATCTGACCCAATTCTCGAAGACCATGTGAATAAGGATTTTATTTAGTTTTCTTCTGAGAATTAGCCTTTGAAGATTTGTGTCTTAATGTCTGTGTATACATTTATCCTTGTTCTTAGTATTGTGGTGTTTACAGTTTCAGTCATCAGTTTAGTTTTTGTATGTTGAAGAGTTAGCAAAATGTTGTTAAAAAGTTTTGGTATTGAAAAATTAAGAAATAACTTTCCATAGAGACAGTAAGAAAAAAAAACTTAACATAAAACAAAAGCCTGGTTCAACTTTTTAAATTACAAAATAAAGAATTGCAACAAAACTGTTTTTAAATGTTCAATTGGAAATGTTTATTCTGTTTTATAAAATATAAATATATATTAGTCCCATGACCCACTCAAATTCGTTTTTATTTATTATTTGCCCTAAAGTAGGCTTTAATAATTTACAAACAATATGTCGGTATCTGTTTAACCGCTTTTATTATTAAAAAAGAGGGTTTTCTTTATCTTTAAATTATTAATTAAATATGACACTCGATGAATTGCGGCATTTTATCTTTTAAAAATATTGTTCATCTTTTTTGCTTATTTAGAATTTTCCTTATCTTAAAGTTATATTAATTTTCTTTGCAAATATTTAACATGTTAATTGATCCGTAATAATAAGAATAATAAGTTATTAGCAAACAAATTAATTACTTGAAGTGTTGTTGAAAATTTTTTAATTTATGCATAATAAATAAACTAATATTAAATATTTATTAACACAATGCTTTAAATAAATTCGCTTTTACCCATTAATCCCTTAAAGTATGCTAGAATATAATATACGTATTCACCCCTAAGGCTAAATCAGCCTGACGTAAACGTAAACGTAACTCGATATAGAAAATTTAATAAGTTAAATAAGAATAAAAGATGTTGTTTACTGCACGTTGTTTCATTCATAATCATTAAACATATAGAAAATGTAAACACACAAAGAAAATATTATCAAAACAGATTTTAGTCGTCCGTTTTTGTTTTTTCTATGTTTAATGCATATTTATGAGCGAAACAACCAGCACTACCCTACATCTTCTATTCTTATTTAAGTTATTTAATTTTCTATACGCTTAAGTTTACGTCTGACTGATTTAGCCTTCAAAAATATGCTTAACATTTAAAAAACTTTTTTGGTGTACATTTTTTTTTCAGTAATTAAACAATAACCTTAGGGATGTCTTCCTTTTTTTCAATTTAATCCACACACCCTCCTTAACAATTATAATTTCTACGAAAATGGAATACAAAAAATATAAATTTTCTTTTTTGTGGCGGTTGGGGACAACTCGTAACGAAATTGGTAAAAAAAAAATTGAATAAAATCCAATAAAAAAAAAAAAAATAGAAACTACCATAAGAATTGATTTAAATCCCCTTGTCACCAATACCAACTGAAAAAAAGACAACTACAACTAAAATATATAAAACACTATCTCTCAAACAACAACACCACCACTACCACATTTTAGCAGTAGAACTAAAACATAAGGGTGGCTTACAATTTCAAAAATATAACATTTTGTAAAACTTTTCTCTTCAATTTCTCCCAAATTATATAAGGAGCATTAATGTCCTTCTACAAAAATGGTTATTTGATATTTTTTGTCGTTTATTTCAAACAAAAGAAAAAAAAAACTCAGTGCAAATAAAAGGAAACAGGTTTCAAATTTTGAGTTAGCTTTCAAATATAAAATACTATATACGCATTCACATATTGATATATTGACAACGTATACTTTCATGTAGTTACTACTAACCAAATCGTATGCCTGGTGGATTTCACGCTTTTTGTAATGTAGTTGGAGTAGGTTTGTATGTGACTATTACTGTATGTATGATTGTGGTATGTCCATGTAAAGTGTTTCGGCTTCTACAATTTGTATACGCGTTTAAGGATATTGTGGCAATTTCAATGAAAATTGCAGTTGTTTTTATTTTTTTTATTTTTTTTTAAGCACAAGGTAGCCAGCTATTTGGGCTGGTGTATTTTTTGGTTTTGTAATAAAGTAATTTTAAGTTGTATTGGTTTAATATATAAAGTTTGGGGCTTTTATTAAAATTTTTAAAGCCTTTAATGGAACATATTAAAAGATGTGTTTTTAAACATTTATTTAGTTTTACCAGTAGGCTCAGAAATATATCCAAATTTGAAAGTATCTCCAAATTAGAAATAGTCAATATTCACATTTTAGACGCCGCGTGTCCAAAAAATATATTTAAACATGTATCTAAGAATTAAACAAAAAATCAACTTGGAATCACTATAAGCACATGCAGATTGTGCATATTGCATGGCTAACAAAAAAGTTATATATTGGTGTGTGTGTTTTAATATAACAAATATAAAACAACCAGAAAAACAGCACAAGAAATTAAAAGAAATATATGGATAAGTAAATAGCACTACCTCGAAAACAAAATAACGTTGATTGAGTGCTTTTGTTTTGTAGTCAGTATGAAAATTTACGTCTATTCCCTAAAAAAAAATATTTCCATTGCCGGCCAGAAACCTGAAATCAAAATATTTGTTTCTTGGATAAGGGATAACATACCAATAAGTTCATTTTTGAAACTTCTGCCGGACTGTTGTGAAAATAGAATTCAAAAGCGAAAAAGTTTGCCAAAAATCTGAAGACAATTCTTTTTTTATAGTTCCAGGAAAAATTCAGAAAATTATATTCTAAATAAAGCATCTTCGAATATGATTGGTTTTCCTATTGATAAATATCAGAATTCGAAGTATCTCCTCTAGAAAGGAATCAGAAACTGAAAACAAGTTTCTACAAAAACACGTCCTGTGGCTTAAATTCTGAGAATCTTATGGTTTTTTAAGAATTATTTTGCAAAACTATTAAGATTTTTCTATTAAAAAACTTCTCAGAAACTGGTGATTTTTCTAAGGAAAAATATTATAAGAATTTAGAGTTTTTCTACAGAAAAAATTTCACAGAAACTGATAAGAGTTTCTTAAAAAAAATATCGACGGGCTCTCAAGTATTTTGTCTAGAAAAAAGTCTAGCTTTTTTGTAAAAAATGTTTTCAGAAACTCAAGTGTTTTTTACAGAAAAAAGTGATCAGCATTTAAGGGTTTTATAAAGAAAAATGTCTCCAAAATATTTCTATTGAAAAAGTCCTCAAAATCTTAAATATAAAATAGTAGTCAAAATCTGTTTACTCCTGACGAATTGCCACAATTTTACCACTTTAGATTCTAAAGTCTATTTTCTTGACAAAAACCCTCAGATTATATAGATTTTTATTTTATAGAAAAACGTTCACACACAGAAAAATAAAGTGCCAAACAAATTGAAAAGTATTTACATTAGATTTCTGAATATTTTGGGTGTTTAAACTAAAATGCAGTTGAATTAACCGAACTTTGTTGTGAAAACTAATTTTCAATTTTACCAACCGCCTAAAAATTTGTAATAACCGAATTTGAGTCGTAGTTAGGGAATAGCTAAATTTTTCTCTCTGTGCAGTTTTCAAAGAAAACTCTCGAATTCCTTGATTTATTTCTATAGAATATGCAGGCTTTTATATATAGAAAACGCGTTCAGATTCCGGGAGTGGCGACTTTTTCACACAGAGAAATAAAGTGCCAACCAAATTGAAGAGTGTATTTTAATAGTTTCAACTTATAAATTGAGTTAGTACAACGATATTTATATTAGATTTCTGAATATTTTGAGTGTTGCTACTAAAATTCAGTTGAATTAACCGAGCTTTTGTTGTGAAAACTAATGTTTAGTTGCACCAACCAACTGTAATTCGTAATAACCGAATTTGAGTCGTAGTAACCGAATTTCAGTTGGCAAATAGCTTACTTTTTTTCTCTGTGTTCCTATTGAAAATTCCGAATATTCTGATGATATTTTACTTTAGAAAAGCACCATTTTTCTTACAAAAAAGTCCTTAGATTCTGAATATTCTTTCAGCAGCAAAATGTTTACACACAGAGAAATAAAGTGCCAACCGAATTGAAAAGAGAATTTTAATGGTAACAACTTATAAATTCAGTTAGTACAACGATATTTACATAAGATTTTTGAATATTTTGCGTGTTGCAACTAAAATTCATTTGAATTAACCGAATTTCGTTGTGAAAACTAATGTTCAATTGTACCAACCGACTGAAATTCGTAATAACCGAATTTAAGTCACAGTAACCGAATTTCAGTAAGCAAATAGCTACATTTTTCTCTGTGTGTAGAATATAAATGTTTTCTATAAAGAACCCATGATTTCCTGAGAACTTTTTTCTCTTTAACACCTAAGAACTGCAGAGAATACGAAGAGTTCTAAGGACCTTTTTTTATGAAAAACACTTAGATTAAAAAAATATTTTTTACACAAAATATATCCAACATCTGAAGAAAACACCCAGATTTTGGGCACTTTTCTATAGAAAATATCTTCAGGTTCTACTAAGTTTGCCTCAGATTTTAAATATTTTTTTTTCTGAGGGTTTTTATAACAAACTCAGAAGATTAAGACATTTTTCTAGAAGAGACTAAAAAAAAATCTTAGATTTTGACTACTTTTCCTTTGAAAACGCTAAGATTCTGATCATTTTCCCATTAAAATTAATTTATTTTCGTAAACAATTGTCGTTTGTAAAAAATGTTTGTTAAAGTCCAAAGAAAAATGAAGCCAAATTAAAAAAAGTTTGTGCGTTGTCAAAACCCAGTTCCCATTAACTTAAATAATAAACACCATTTAAAAATTCTTTAATCTTTTATCCAGCCTAACCTTTTCATTCAACTCAGTGAAGATATTAAACTTATACCGCATTTAAGGCCCACACTTCACCAATTTCAACATATTTTTGCTATAATTTTTATTTATATAACTATAACTTACGTTTTTTTTTTTTTTGTAGAATCCATTTCATTCATCTATTTGTTTGTGTATATGAAAGTTGTTTTAGGCATATACTTTTACTAGTATATTTCATTCTATATTGTTAAATGTATTTTACTTTCATGTACCAGCTAAATCCCTTTAGCCAAATAGACAGTTGTTTATTTTTAAGCCGTTTTTATGGCGGTGGTGGCCTTTTTCTCTTTTTATGCTGTAAACAATTTGACTACATTTTTTAATTTGTTTTGAAAATTTATCCCTCACATGAATACATTTGGACAAAAAAGTCAAATAAAACCTGAACTCTAACATAAAAATTGGAAGTAGTCTAAAAATATGAGGTCAATAAGAGCGAATGACTTACATTTTCAAATTGTATTTTTTTCGGAATAAAAACCAAGGATTTTAACAAAAACTTTCACAAACTACATGTTTATTTAGGCATATGCACCAGTTTTTTTTTTTTTTTTTGTATGTGGTTAGATTTTGCAGAAGCAGAATTTTATTTAGATGCATGTTAGTTTTTCCTTCCACTTACTGTTTTAAATTCACAGTCTGTTGACCAGTTTAGTTGTGACTTCAAAAAAAGGTTTGTTTTTTTACTAGTTTCCAAAAAAAAAAAAAAAAAAATTAAAATGCATTTCATGCATTTTCAAGCTTTTTTCCCTTCGGCTGAAATATGTGAAATTTGTTGAAGTTTGTTTGTGATTTTTTTTTTGCTGTCTAAACGCTGTAATCAAAATTGTTCATTTATTTTAATGGATGTTCTGGAGTATGCAATCGTTAAGAGAACATAAGTGTTTCTCACAAAACTTTATAAATCAAAGAATGTTAATTGTTTTGAACCAACAAATATTGTAGTTTAGAAAATACGGTTGACTTAGCAACTGATTTAGGGATATATCAAAGAACTAGAATAAAATTCCGATACTTCGTTACCGGCGTAGTATGTTAAAATGAAAATGATGATGGCGCAATTAACTAACAATTTTAAACAAAATTTTAAAAATTTTTCTTTTGTGAATTACCTTAGACCTCAAGAAACATAAATTTTGTATTTCTAGCCAAATATTTAGAAAATTCTAAAAAGTTTTCTCTTCAGGTAGTTCGATAGAAGATACAAGATATAAAACACAAGATACAAGTTGAATCTACTAACCAAAATGTCTGCACTAAGAATACTATGTAGGTAAAGCATACTTTAAATGTAGTTAAAAACAAATGAAATTTCACATAAAGAAAGGACGACTTACATATCAGTAAATTCAACTACCATTATCATTAGTTTTAATGTTCAAAAACTGACTAACCATTTTAGTAAAAATGAACCACATGTTTCATGTTTGTAAAAAATAAACAAACATTGATTTTTTTATTTTTTTAAATAACAAAAACCAACTGTAAAAATGAATGTAAAATCATAAAACAGTCATTTATGTGGTTTGTTTTTTAAATGAACTCCGGGGTAGTAAAAAATTTAATTTGTTCTACAAATGGCTGACATTTACATTAAAAATAAAGCAACTGTAGTACAACCCAAACAACTACATATTTTTAAAGCAGAAGTTCCCTGAGTGTATATACTGTTAAGTATTGTGACATATTATTAAAAAAAAAAATAAAATTATGTTCTTTTTTGGCCTCAATCATATACTAGAAATTGTTCTTCTTAAAATACGAGTCTATTAAATTTATGTCCCCCTAAACATATTCAAGTTTTATTAAGATCTTCGGGTTATAACACCGTATTTTTCACATTAGCAAGGCATCATGTCGCGTATACTCAATATTAAATGTTAAAATAATCATACTCTTACATATAGTTACTATCAATAAAATGCCACTCATACGTTATTTCTTTACCATTTTATGTTTCTAATTAATTTCCACTGAAATTCTTTACTTTTTTTTATTTTTTTTATTAGGATTTCAATATTAATTGGCTTTTTTTTTGTTGTTGTTGCTTTAGACAATTATTTTATTTTTCTGTGTAATAAAAAAAAATTTGCTAAAAGTTCTATACCCTCTCGACAATATCTTTCTAGACTGCTACATATATTGTATGTTTCAAGTTATTCTAAAGACTTGTCTTGTCCAGTTTTGTTTAGTTGATTTTTCTGTTTATTTTCTGTCTGAATATTCATTGATGAATCAATTAACACAAAATACATGCAAGTGCCAATATCAGCAACGTAAGCTATTATTGAAAATTTTCATCTTTTACTTTTCTATTCATGTTCTTTATAAACAATATTTTCAAATAAAAATATACGTATACCGAAAACAATGTTCATAGAGTATAAAGAATTATGAGATTAAAGATAGTTCAATGCAAATTTCAAGATACAAAACTTTATAACGTTTAAATTTGGGATCAGAAATAACCCAACTTTCCGTAATCTGGGTTTTTTTAAAAGCTTCATTAAAGAAACAATGTACAATTTGGTATCAAATGAAAGGTGTTTAGCTGACCTTCCCATTGGTATAACCAAAAAGTTTCGAACAACTTTAAAAACCCATTTGTAACTCCTAAATAAGCAATTAGGCAGTTATGTTTCTTACAACTTTTTACTGTTTTTGCCTTCTCTATCTTACTTCTGAATTTCATCGAAATCTAGAGTAACCACCCAACAGACTGCCCTTGTAAGACAATTTTACTAAAAGTGCTAAAGAACCCTGGATCTTCAAGCAAAGGAGACATAAATTTAATAAGTTATTTATTCGAGATGGGAAAATATATCAATTACGAAATCTTATTGAACTTTCGTTAAAAAAAAATGAGGCCGGTGACACATTCTGAGATATGTTAAGTAAAATCCATGCACTTTTCCAATAAAGTGTATAAATGAAATTGTTTCTTTGGGATATATGAAATCTATATTATAGTAGTTAAACTGAAAGTAACTGTAGAAGTTATAGTTGATAGAGAATAGGAAGAAAAAAATTTAAATTTTTAATTGCCAAGTCAATTGCATGTTTATTAAGAGTTGCCCAGCCAACCCCATACCCAAAAATATTCGTAGTTGTTTTAACAAAAAAAAAAAAATATATATATATCTTCCCAACTCTTACTACATGACCTGCCTTTTAACTATAATACTTTTTTATTATTGATGTCAGCAATTTTACTGTACAGTGTTTTTTCCCTTATACAAAACCTAGCAACATTTTAAGACATTTTTACAAAAAAAAAAAAATATAGGAGTGATTTGAAAAATGTGTAACACCTTCTGAAACTGACTTTAGGTGTCTCTTATTTCCCAAGATTTTTATAGAATTTATAGAAACAATGAACATGGCTAGGTAGATTATACTTAATAACTATGACATGAACATTTTTTTTATTTTTTTCATTTATTTTTTTTTAGAGTTTCAGATTTAAACCAATACAAAATGAAGTCACTAGACTTTGGGGAGGCATTCACTAATACAGAAATTTCCATATCGCAACTTGGTGAAAGTGGTATGATGGTTAACAAGTGCAACCAAAATTTCCCGATTTTAAAACTTTAGTAGTTTTTTTTTTTTTGCCTCTTGATGACATAGAGTTTTGAGAACAATATTTATAAAATGGTGTTTGATGGTGTTTGAGGTATACCCAGTAGATGTCAGCGCACCAATTACGGGATACGAGCATCATAAACTTATACGGAATTGTCGTAAATTTGTTGAAAAAGTACACTCAGGGAATTTCTGATGCAAATATTTGTAGTTGTTTCAATAGTAATACAGTATATTTGCTTTTAAGTGAAAAAACAATCATATGTGGAAGAAATTAAATTTTTTTACTACATTTGTAGTTCATTTAAAACAAACAAACCACGTCAAATGACTGTACTTAGGATTTGCATTCATTTTATCAGTTTTTTGTTTTTATTTAAAAAAAAAAATAAAACAAATAAACGACTGTGAATTTTTACCATATTCGTGGTTCATTTTTACTGCATTTGTGGATAATTTTATCAACAGAAAAAACAAATGACAATGTTAGTTGAATTTAATGAAATGGGAGTCGTCCTTTTTTTTAAGTGAAACGTTATTTGTTCTTAACTATATTTGCACATAATATTATATTTTAAAATAGTTTGGCGTGAACTGAGTTTCTTAGTGAACAGCACCTCCGAGTCAAAAAGTCATTTTAGAATTTTGTGAAATTTAATTTTTTTGTATTTTTTTTTTTAATAAAAAAAATAGCTTGTGAGCACACAATGGGGAGAACTTGTGAGTACATGTAAGTACTTTTTACAGGCCAAAAAATATTTGACACTATCCAGTGCTTACCCAGAAGCGCTTCTGGAAGGCATTATTTGATAAAGAAGCGCTTCCAAAGCAAATAAAGAAATCATGATTTTTGTTCACGATGTCCCACTTGGTATGTCTCTTTAAAGCGCTTCTTTCATGTGCTCTTAGAAGCAATAAATTCATTCCTTCTTAGGCACTAAGAAGCGCTTTTTGTATGTTGACAACATTAGTGCTTCATGGATTGCATACCTTATTGCTTCGGTTTAAGCATTATTGACCGCTTCAAAAAAGTCATTCTGGGAAGCACGACAGAATGCCTTCCCTAATTGCTTGCGGTGAATCGCTATTTTGGAAGCATACAAATGTAGTTACTGCTTACCAAATACAGGTTATTTTTTGCTTTGTAGTACTAAAATATACATTTCTAAAGGTATAAGGCACGCTGAATCCAAATTTGTTCCCAGAATTACTCTACGACATCAGGCATTCTTTAATTTTAATATTTTTAATTTGCTTGAAACTTGAAACCGATATAATTTTTCGCCATTAAAGGTGTCTAACACATACACAAAGTCTATTCATGACATACAAAATATGTTATACAAATTTGAAAATAGTTTGCCCCAAAGTCTAGAAAATTTTTGAAATTCCTCATATATTTAAAAAAAAAATAATAAAAACTTTACATAATTGGTCAAAAAATTAAAATATTTTTAATATATCTCTGATATAAAAAAAATTTGAAATGTATAAAGGGTCCGCCAAATAACTTTTTTTTTTGAAAATGCTATAAAAAAAAAACTACTGAATATTTTCTCAAATTTCTTTTTTTATTTGAAAGTACAATCCTTCCGGTTAATAATGGAAAATAATTTTATTCAAACGGCTGCCTCGGCTGGCCATGCAGTAGCCTACACGATCGGTCCAATTTTTAAGCACATTATCGATTGTGTGCAGCTGTATTTCACCAATGGCTTCACGACTATTGTCCTTTAAAGCGTCAATTGTCTCTGGCTTGTTGGCGTAACACTTATCTTTGACGGCACCCCACAAATAATAGTCCAACGGTGTCAAATCGCAGCTTCGAGGTGGCCAAACGACATCAGCTCTGCGGCTGATAATGCGATCTTCAAAAACAGGGCGCAAAACATCGAGTGTAGCTTCGGCTGTGTGGCACGTAGCGCCGTCCTGTTGAAACTTAATGTTGCCAATATCCTCCTCTTCAATTTTTGTGAACAAAAATTCGTTCAACATGACCCGATAATGATCGCCATTGACTGTAACGGCCACTCCTTGCTCATTTTCGAAGAAAAATGGCATGATTTTCAAATTAATATCGCAATATTTCCCAGCGTTGTTCAAGCGTATACACAACCATATTCATTCAGCGGAAGGATAAAACTAATTATCTGTCAAATCGGACATGAGCTAAGCGTTACCATTCACGAAATAAGCACTAGTTGAAAAAAAAAAACGTTAGATGGCGGACCCTAGTATAATTTAAATTACTGGCGATTTATTTATAATTTATATTTCTGGCGGTTTATTTTTTTTTTTTCATAAAGGAAATTTTTATTATAAGATCACAAAAATTGATTGATCCTTCGAAACCAAATTTGTAATACTTTTTGTCAATCTAAGGATATTTAAAAGTTTAACATAATTTTTTTTTAAAAATTTTTAAGAAAAACGTAAAAGAATTTTCAAATTTCCCTTAACCTATTCAATAGTTTTTATTTGCATTACTAAAATGTTGCTGTGCAATATCTTATACACTTACCCATACTATTTTATTCATTTCGTTGTTGTTTAAAGAAGAAAAAAGTGGGCTAAACTCAAACAGTTTTCAGGATTCTGTATATATAGAAAAATATTGAGTATTCATTGTAGGACTCCTTTACTATGTATAGTAGTATTTTATAATACATTCTTTTGTTATTGTATATTTTTGCTGTTGCCTGTACAAAAAAGTGTCAACAAATGTATTGACCGTAATGGCAAACAAAATATAAAAAAATATATAAAAATAAAAAATATTTTATTTTTGTGAATGGCAAGTAGAGAGTAATAACGAGACAATTTTAAACAATTTTCCTTAGGGATATAAAAGGCAACAAATAACACTGTATGTTACAGTTACAACAAAAGAAATGAACAAAAAGTAATATGTTTGAAATATATTGAAGGTCATAAGTTGATAACTCAAAACTACTCAGGAAATGTTCACTTGAGGTAAAGAACACAAATGACTTCAGTGTGATTAAGTTATATGCTTAACTTAATTTGCTGGTAGTTATGTGTTCTCAAGTTATGACCCTTGATATGTATTTTTGTCAATTTCTTATTTTTCTGTAGTTTGAAACATGCTCTTTGGAATCATTTTAATGAATTTCATTGATTGAAGAATTGATTGTAAAAGAATATTGAAATTTGGCTTTACACATTTGAATTGAGGAATGAGTTGAAATATTTTAGGTTTGTTGTAAATAGAATTTATATAGTGCAACAGGCATGGGAATTTTAGCTTTAATTTGTGGCCTGTTGTTAAAAAATAATTTAAATATTCCAGTGGCCACAATCATTTTCTGTGAATCATAGTCTTACAAGGAATATTTCTATGGGGTTACCCACCTAAAATTTGGATAAGTGATAGAGGTTGAAAAAACTAATGTATTGAAAAGATAGAGGCTGAAATTTATGGTTATACTGTGTTATTTGTTAATTTTAAAAAATATGTCAGTTAATAGTTAAAATAACACTAAAAATTCAAAGAAAATATTCAGAAATCTATACATATATATGTAAAGAAATGTTCGATACTTTGAGACAAAATATTTTCAAAAAAAAAAAATGTTGTCTATGACTTGATTAACCCATTCTTGTATGTTTAACCCAATGTTTATGCATGCTAAATAGAATTTACAGTTTTTGCTTAAATATAATTAATCAATGAAAATGAAAATTATTCAAGTTCGAGGCCATACTCTATATGTCTTTATTAGGATATTGTCCTTACAAATAATCTATAGAGTTTTTTTTTTTTTTTTTTTTATTTCAAATTTATTGTTTGACCCTTTCAGGAATGTGTTGATAGATCTATTTCGGGAATTTTCTCGGTTCCCATCATCAGAACACGTTTTGAAAGAAGTGACAATCCCATGTCAAAAATCAAACATTCATATAAACTAGTTTACTCACTACATGAGAACTAATGTATGAGATAGAAGTTAAAGCTTATCACCATTGATCATTGCACAATTAAATGTCGAAAAAAACATAATTTTTATTTTTAATAAAAATTTTATCAAACTTGTATAATTAATCAATTTATAGATTAGAAAATATATATTACACCTCCAAAAAAAAAAAAAAATACGAAAATACACACAAACATTTTTGTGTCATAAATAAGAACTTGAAAAAAAACGTCGAATATTTTGGAAAACATCCATTTTTTTTGCCGGTTTTATAATAATTAATTGTTCTTAGGGTTACTTTTTATGCATAAAATCGCAAAAAACCAATTTTTATATCACGATGCAGTTTGAGGTTATGAAACATTTTTTGGTCCATAAAATTTAAATTCCTGACAATTTGTTTATGCCTTTCCGATTTTAGTATTAATTTCATTAAAATTTTTTATATGATTTATTTGCCACACAGTGAAATATTTTTGGAATTAATTCAGCTTAATTGCATAAACGGCAACAAATTTATATATTTTTTTTAGTTATATTTTGACTAATAAAGTACGAAACCATACAATGTCGAGCAGAATATTGACATATCATTACGAAAAATCAAAAATATGTGGTTACCGCTTATCAATATGGACAAAAATAATGAGCCTGAAAATAGGTGGCGTTGTGGGCGTTGTGGTGTAATGGTTAGCGGGTTGGACTGTTACACGGATGGTCCCTGGTTCGATTCCCGGTGACGACGATATCAATTTAAAAAAATAATATGTATGAGTTTTCTATCACTTAGTCACTCTTCGAAGACTTACTAAGACTGTTCTAAGACTTATCATCTCGCGCAGTTACGGTGTCGCCATGTTTGAAGCAACACATTAATTAATAGGAAGAATTTCCTGAGTGTTGCTTCTCTTTTTAAAAAAAAAAGTATTTATGGGAAACGCATTATTTTTTGTAATAAAATAATGTAAAAATTAACTAGTCTATATTTATATATAAACCTCATTTTCTGTTTGTTCTCTATATAAATTAGCCATTCGCAACGGATTATCCTCAAATTTGGCATGAATAATCCTCGGACCTCAGCTTAGATTGTAGTATAGTTTTCATCGACCACGCCCACTTCTACGCCTACTGTTGACAAAAAATCTAAAATCACCTTTTTCAACTTTTTTCGTTTTTTACGAATACAAACTTCTAAGAAAGTTTTAACGGATTTCTTTAAAATTACTCACATATATTCTACATTTCCCGAGGAAGGCCTCAGTAAAAGTTTCATTACCATATCCCACTTCAATACCGACTTTTGATCAAAAACATCAAAATCAAAAACATTGTGTATCCTAATGCTTTACAATAAATTTGGCACACATTCGATTGAAAAAACAAAACTGAAACCTTATTTCATAAGTTTTAAATGGAATCTTTAATTTCAAGTTTAACGTTAAAATCCTAAAAAAACACAACAGAATTAAGTCGTCTATTTCTAAGCTTAAAATTTTTTCTGCATTCAAAAATCATAGTTGACCCGGGAAACACCGGGCACTTCTGCTAGTTATTAATAACTTATTACTAAATGAATTAAAGTAATGCAAAGAGTAAGTTCGTAGACCAAAAAATAATGATATGGCATTACCGTTTCTACACTGGGAATAAATACAATATGTTTGTCATTGATAGGATACAGCATTTTGGACAGTTGGTATCGAAAGCCTCACATACGTGCTTATCAAAAACTTGATCAAGTTAAAACATATTACAAACTGTCATAAAATTTCACATTAAATAGATTTATTATTTAGTCCGTTTCCCATATTTAACTCAACAAATATACTCTTAAGATTATTAATCAACTAATCTGATGTCAGTGATTAAAATTATTGCAAACATTTTTTTTAAAATGTTGTAACTAATGTTTTAAAAACGTGTTGCAGTAAAATGAATATTAATTCATTTTACATTTTGCAAAAAACAAATTTAGGTTAGTAAATTATATTTGCCCCCTAACAAATAATCAAAAACTATAACTACACGTTTTTTTAATAAAGTTTAACAGGAAAAAAAGTTTTGTTGTTTTTTTTTTACAAAAAAGCTGCAAAACTATAAAACTGTTAAACTGTCCCCTGCAGTAAGAAAAATCTTTATGAAATATATTTGCTGGTTATCAGTTTGGCCTAATTTTGTTTTGGGCCTTCATTTAAACGTAGCTTAGATTGTAATTACTATTAAATGCCAAGACATGCAAACACAAACCAATGACTAAAAAGAAGAAAGCAAAACCCAGCATAAATTTTTTGAAAGCTGTATTTGAAAATTAATAATTTTTAATTACAAGAAACAAAAAAACAATTAAAATAAAACATTTTGTTTGAAGCTGAAAATGGTATGAAATATGAATATACATAATCACAAATTCCAAAATATAAATCAATATGTAACCATATATGGTCTTATGTATGGTAATAAGACCATTTATAATCTCATATATGAAAATATATGCACAAATTCGAAATATCAGAGTATATCGCTCATTTACTTCAATAACGTCATAATTCAAAAGTTTTGATTTTCTAGAAAACGAGTTTAAAGTTTTCAATTTACTCCCAGCTTAATGAAAAAAATAAAGACATAATTTTTCTCAAGAAGTGAGTATACAGGATATCAATACGAATTTTTTACACAATATAAAACGTGATATAACGAATAAATCTGCGTCATTAACTCAAATATCATGTTTTTTGAGTTGTGACGTTTTTGAAGTAAATGAGCGATATGGTTGTAGATGATTGTATATGATGGTATATGTTCATAAATGTACATATATATGGGTACAACTGATCATATATGATCATATAGAGCCATATTGCAATTAAATTTCGGATCTGAACATATTTAGTTTTTTATAACATCTATTGAACTATACATGGACATATACGATCAAGCTCATATATGATCCAATATGTTTATATATGATCACATTTTTAACTGGTTTATTTAATTCAGATTTAGCTGAGTTTGGACTTATTAAATTTTTATTGTTAAGTAATTTTTAATTAAAATAATTTTATTTTATTATACTTAAGAATCTCTTTTAAAAAATTTTACTGGGTTATTTAAAAAAACAATCATACAAAATGCAAAAGTTTGTTAACTATTAGATTGTATTTTTTCACTTGATTTTCTTTTTGTTTCAACAAGAAATGCTTTCAAAAAAACTTTTCTTTCCACTGGCCAAAAATACACACAAAAAATGTAAAGACATTTTTTTCTTCATTCGCTGTAATTATCTTTTGAATAATTAAACTTTAAAGAAAAAAAAAAACAGCGGGAAAAAACATTAAAGAGGAGAAAAAATTTAAATTATAAAAAATGAAGAAAAAGTTTTTTTGAAACTCTAGTTTCTGGTTTCTTTTCATTTTAAACGAGTGGTTCAACAAAATGCCACGCGCCATTTTTATAAAATGTTTAAACACACTTTAACTGGAGGAAAAAAAACTAAAGCTTTTGGCGGTTTGTGTCAAATCCGTTACGTGAAGAAAACAAACTTATATTTATTCTTTTTTTTTTATTTAAAAAGAAAAATATGATTATTTTAAGATGGAAATTATTTGCTCTTAGAAAATGTCGCAATATTTAAATATATTGTGGTTTTACTATAGATAAAAGGATATATTTAGTTAATTGCCTTATTGGGAACAGATTAAGACATCACTTTTAAGGAATTAATATGGTCATAACTGTCAGTTTATGCTACAAAATATCAAATCAAAAAACATCAAATATCGCAATTACACAAAAAATTTTAAACTTTTTAAATAAGCGCAAAAAAATTTTCAATTACAATTATTTATTTTTAGGTGACATAATTCGAGTTAAAAATGTCAACATATTTCAATTTTTTGCAGAACCTGTCTTTAAATAGATAATTTTTAATTAAGCTTATTGTTTTTTACTGGTACGATTAATCCAAATCTCCAGGTTTTGAAATTTATCGGTTTTTATATTTACATACCCCATTTATATCAAAAACTTTTAAATCCTTTGAAACCGATATTATTTTTCAATAATGTTTTTAATTATTCAATTTTTAATCGTTTGAAATAAATTCACCTTTTGTCTGATCTCTTTACTTTTTTTTTTTTTGCTTGGGGCATTCTTCTTTTGTAATCCTTTCGCAATCTCCTAACAAAATTGAATAATAAATTTGCGTGCCAGCACCTAACAAACAAATAAATGGTAAGCGAAAATTTAAACCAATTTTTTTGGTTTTCCAATTTTTGGGGTTTTTTGTACCGGGCACTGATGACTCTAATAGAAAGAAACGTAGAAAAACAATGCTTCGCAGAAAATGTTGTAATTATGCACAATTGTAGGTGTGTATCATTTTTTATTTTTTTTTTTTTTTTTTTTTAGAAATGTTGAGGTTAAGAAAATTAAAAAAATTATAAACACTATCAATTTTTAAATCAGACTAAACTAGTTGCTGTCTCTTTTTATGGACAGGGGTCATCAGTGATTTTCCATTTAAATTTTATTATTATTTGTGTATTTATAATTGTCAGATTGTCTCTATATGATAAATTTTGGAACAACCTGCGCCTATCTAAAACTTATAATCACTATTATTTTTAAATCAGACTAGACTAGTTTCTGCCTCTTTTTATGGACAGGCGTCATCAGTGATTTTCCAATTAAATTGTATTGTTATATTTGTAATTTTTCAACAAAATGCGGCTGTAAGAATCAAACCTGCGCTCTTCTTACATTACAAACGTAACAATACCAAGTTATGACCGTTTAGCGATCACACCCAAGTATGGCCTCGTATGTAACGCAGCTAAATTGCAGTTTTCTTTCCTATTAGCTTTTCTGTTATTGTATATTATACTCAGAAGTGACAACACTAACAACACAAATATTCTATTGTTAGATTTTTGTTTATTTCCTAATCTCCTCCGTCTCTATTTCACAATGTTGCCAGATGTGCCCTTCACCGGCAAGCCATCTACCAGATGAGTGTTTTATAATAAAAAGTTAAGCCATTTCGCTAGAAAACCAAATTTACAAAATATTTTGTGAAGCCAGAAAGCGTTAAAGTTAGAATTTCGTTAAATCTCAAAAAAAAAATTGAAATAAACAAAATTTTCAACAATCTTGAAAACATAATTATGTTAACTATAAACCGTTGATACTTAACACAAAGTAAGATGGAAGCTTAAATTTTCAAAAAAAAAGCTCTAACGTTAGTCAAAGGACATACAGGCTTTCAAAAGTATAGCTGTAAAGGACATCGTCTTTAATTGAAAAACTATGGACGGATTTTTATAAAATTTATATTTAGTAGTAGTAGCGAAGCCTTTAAGTTTAATCAATATACGTTGAAGTTAAGGTATGTTTTTGCTCAATTCGCGTTTTTCGAAAAACGAAAATCGCCATAGCATCTTAAGTAAAACCACAAAAAGGGTAATTTTTGCCTAAACTTATTTTTATGGATTAGTACTTGAAATTCGCTCTAAACTTATTTTGGCCCATATCGCCTAAAAAATACAACAAAAAATGTTGGTAGACGAACATATTGTTATTTTATATTATTTTAAATATTTTTGAGAATAACTTGATTTTTCGAAGCTTAACAGCAAAATCAAAAACTTTTTATAAGAATATGAATCACAAAATTATCCTTTATTTGTATAATCATGATAGGGCTAGTTTACTAAAATTGAAAATTTAGGTTTTCCCTTATAAATTTGGTAAAAAAAAAATATATAAAATATATTTTTTATGATAAGAATTTTGTTTTACTCAGGTATTTTAAGCATGTAAAAAATTGGTTAAAATGTGAAGTTCTTTTCTAAATATTTCAGGGCATTTTCAATGGATTTGCAATATGAATACAAAAATTTGTAATGCACATTGGCAAAACTTTTTTTTACATTTTAACATGCATAAACTTTTTAAGAACAATTTTCAAGTTCCTTCCCATACCAGTGCAATATCCTAATACAAACGCCGACATGATTATATTGAAATTAGAGATAATTTTATGTATATTTATATTCTTAAAAAAATTCATGACTTTGCAGCTAAATTTCGAAAGATGATATAAATAAATAAACCGCGATATTTCAGAAACTGCAACTGAAACACATATATTCAGAAACTGAAATATATGATTAAAAATCGGCACCGATAATTCGTTCTGATTTTTTGTCAGCTAATTTGTAAATTTTAATTTTTTGAAATTCCTTGAAAACTGTGAGCTGTAGATAAATTTGTTTAAGAAAAGTCCAATTTTCCTTACCCTGGTCCACCATTACATTACGTATGAGTGTTATTTAATATGCAATTAAGTACCACACGGCGTATACGTCATATAAATATTTTTTTAAACTGAAATGAAAAAATCAAGCGTTTCCCCGTTTTTTTGAATAACTGCGGAAACACTGGTCCGATTTGGCTGGAAAACAATCTTAATTTTCATCCCGATTTCACATTTCCCCGAAAAATTTTTTGTTTTTAAAAAAATAAAAATATTTGAATTCCCAAATCGATTTGGTAAGCAGTAGCTGCCTTTATATGCTTCCAAAATAGCGCTTCACCGCCATGCATACTATAAAGCTATTATTTTGGGCATTCTGTCATGCTTCCCAGAATGCCTTCTTTGAAGCAATAAAATATGCATACAATGAAGCAATAAAGTATGCATACCATGAAGCACTAATGTTGTCAACATACAAAAAAGAGCTTCTTAGTGACTACGAAGGCATGAATTTATTGCTTCTAAGATCACATGAAAGAAGCGCTTTAAAAGAGACATACCAAGTGGGACATCGCGAACAAAAATCATGCCTTCTGGAATGCCTTCCGGAAGCGCTTCTTTGAAGCACTATTTTTTGCTGGGTTGATCAACATAGATATCCTCTAAATCAAAATTTTTGGATAAATATAACGGGGACGGGCAAAAAGGGAAGAAATCTGCCCCCTGACGGCTTGATCAAAAGCCCTTGGCTAGAGACCTGAAATATAAAACATAAGTTCCTAGAGTGTGGGATTGTTCAGTGATGAAAACTTTTGGTCTGCTATTAGTAGTGGAGAGCAATAAAAACCTTAATCTTTAACTAAAGCTTATGATAAAATATATTTATTAAAAAACATTTTATATTTTGCCAACATTTTCCTAAAGAACATAACAGTACACACAAAACAAATCTTTGCCAAGTAACTAGAAGCACTCTTTATCATTTAAAAAAAAAAAAATTTTTTTTTTTTTAATTTTTTATTTTTTTTTTTTTTTAAATTTTATTTTTTGTTTTTAAATGAAAGAAAATTTCATAAGCTTTCTAAAAATCCACATTTCACATCTAATTTTTTATTAGTTTTTGAGAAAATTTTAAAATGTAAATTTAGCAAAAAAAAAAAAAAAAAAAAGCAAAATTTACATTTTTTAAATTTTTAAAATTTTCTAATTTTTTGTTTTATAAAGGGCACAACAAATTCGTATTAACTAGCTTTGTTTTAGTTTAAGTTTTTTTTCTTATTTTCTTTTACCATTTTTTACCACTAAAAGGTCACCCTTGTCAAAAAATATGACTTAAAGTATTTAGTTTTAATAATGAATTTTTTTAATGGCAATATTTAAAATAAAAAGAAAATTGTTTATACAAACAGTTTACACTAGTTTTTATAGCGTTAGAAAAAAACTATTAAAAAAAAACTCTTCGTTATAAAAAATGGCAGTCATAAACTTAAGAACAAAAAAGAATTGAAATGAAATTTATAATAACCAAAATTAAAAATCTTAAAACATTATTAAATTCAAATGCACTCATAAAAACTCTATATGCAGTGCATAATAAAATAATCGTATAATATATATATAGTCTATACTTAAAGTATTATTTTATTTATGTGCCTGTATTATAGGATTTCCCTAAATATTTAAAATTTCTTTAAATGCAGTATTAAATATTTAATACAACACTAATTATAATTACTTCCTGTTAAACTTAAATCCTAACAAAAAAGTGCATAATAATTTGCTTCACATAGAGTATGATTGTGTAAACTATTCACCGTGTTAAACCACAATTACACATTTAGACCCCACATGCATTACAAGTCATCTTATGTAGGTGGTATATGTGTGCAACATACTGTTTTAACATATATACTTACAAGGAAACTACACAGTGATGAATGAATCTTGAATATGTTGTAGAGGAGGAATATTAGACACATATTTTATTAGGTGTGCAACTTCAGGTTTAGGTTTAAAAATTTAACGTTTTTAATATATTTATGATATAGATTATTAAACTATAGAAAAATTTGGTATCAAATTAAAAGTATTTTAAAAGTGCCTCTAATAGTAACTTAAATATGTCCGTACACAATGCCCTTTTTTTTATTATTCAAAAAAATGTTTTTTTGAATACCACATTTGTACGGGAAATTGCTGTTGGTTTGAGCTCAAATTCACATATAAAAATGTTTATTTAATTTGATTGAGGAGGCGTCTGGGTCTTTTTTCAATTATCGTAATCTTTTTGGCTTTAAACACGAATTTTCTCGAAAAGCTTTTATAAATCAAATTTTAAATATTTCACATAAGTGCCAAACCTGGACCCACAACATAAGCAGTATAGGTTTTTGTTTTCTCGCGTACTATAATATTCAATACAAAACAAATCTACAAAAAAAAAACCATAATTTTTTTTTTAATACAAATTATATTAAACTTGCAAAAATCTAAGAGCGCAGGTTCGATTCTTACAACCGCAGGTTGTTGAGAAATTTATCATATAGAGACAATCCGACAATTATAAGGCACAAATAATAATACAACTTAAATGGAAAATCACTGATGAGCCTGTCCATAAAAATTCAGTAACTAGTCTAGTCTGATTTAAAAATTAATAGTGTTTATAATTTTTAGAGAAAAAAGTTTTTTCTTCTTCTTAACCTCAACATTTCTAAAACAAAATTTTTTAAATTGTACATAAGTTTTCATACAAAAATTTTATAATTATTTTACCCCCTTTTTTATCACTAAATGTGAGTTTGCTCGCCTTAAAAAATACGTGTCCAATATTTGTTTGACCTCGACAACATATCAAAGTTTCATTAAAATCTGCATATTCGCCACTGTGTAGTTTCCTTGTTAGAAACAACAGCATTAACTTCTTTTTGCCATTTACCATTTTGCTTCATTCGGTGTTCCTTACAAATGACTGTACTTAACAAAATGTGTTACAAGTCTAAGGAGTCTCAACATTCTAAAACAATAGCAAATAACCAAAGTGCAAAAACCACAAGTAGACCTACATATACATTTATAGAAATAAATTTACATATGTATGTGTATTTGTGCACTTATCTTGTGTAACGTCATGAGTTGAAAATGTCATATAATTGTTTATAAAGCGCAATGATATTGCAGTAATACAATACTAAAGCTGCTGATACTGGGAGACGAGAATAAAAAATATACATCTTGCGGTATTGGTTAAGGGGAAAATTTAATTCAGATAAAATTTGATATGTTTAACTCAAAACATGAAACCAAAAAAAAAATTATTTAAAACAAACTCGGTAATAGCAACCGTTATTGTACACATAGAAAGCAAACTCGGCCTGCAACCGTATTTTTTGCCAATGGAATGATTCGGTTGTTGCTACCGAATTTTTCGGTTGTGACAACCATCATTCGATTATAGCAACAGAAATTCTGTTGCGACAATAGATATATAATAATAATAATAAAATAGATATATAAGAACTACCGAAAAATTCGATAGCTACAACCGAATCATTCGATTGGCTACAAATACGATTGCTGCTGCCGAGTCTGTTTTATGGGTGTAGGTAATCGAATTTTTTTTGTTTAAGCTGTAGAATTTGTTGGTAATTATCACCGAATTTCTGTTAAAGCAGTCAAAATTCGATTGTCATGCATTAATTTCTGTTCATTCAACCGAATGATTGTTATCACAATAGAAAAATTCGTAATAACCAAAGCTTCGATTGGCAACAAATACGGTTGCTACTACCGAGTCTGTTTTCTGGGTGTGAGTTTAAGTGCAATATATTGATAGGAATTGCCACTGTTTTGTTAATGAAACGTCTTAAGTGGAGTCTCTTAAAGGAAATCTCTTTTTTAATAAATAAGAATATGTGTTTTAATATGAAAAGACTTTCTTCTTTTGTAAATTTGAGGTATTTTATTAATTCTAAAAATATGTTTGCCAAATATAATACTTATTATCATATTTGAGAGCTATTTAAAAAGTTCATTTATAATTAATAATCAGCAACGTAAAAAAAATATTTCTTGAAAATAATTATTATTTTGCAATTAATATCGATAATAGTTAAGAGTGATTTGAACACAAACATTAACCTAAAATAAAATTTTTCTTTTAAAATTAACGCCAACGCATAAATAATTTCCCGATTAAACTCGACTAGAGTACGTAAATTTGTGTTTTATTTTTTAATAATAACTATTATTGAACAATAAAACAAAATTGCCAGCAATAATTACGCGTAAGGAAAACAATTAAAAAATTACTCATAACAGTTATAAATTAACTTTTTTCTCATAAAACTTATAGCACATATGTCCTTCTAAAATAATTTGAAAAAAATTAACAAAACAATTCTTTAGACAAATCTTAACAATTATTACTACACTCAGGGAGCTTCTGCTTTAAAAATATGTAGTTGTTTGGATTGTCATACAGTATCTTTATTTTTAATGTAAATGTCAGTCATTTGTAGAACAAATTTAATTTTTAGCTAACCTTGTAGTTCATTTAAAAAACAAACCACATCAAATGACTGTTTTATGATTTTACATTCTTTTTTTACACATGTTTTTTGTTATTTAAAAAAATTAAAAAAAAAATTTGTTTATTTTTTACTACCATGTGGTTAATTTTTACTACAATTGTTAGTCCTTTTTTGAACATTAAAAACAAATCACAATGTTAGTTGAATTTACTGTAACGTAAGTCGTCCTCTCTTTAAGTGAAATTTCATTTGTTGCAGTGGTCTTTACCTACATAGTATTCTAAGTTTAGTAATTTATATGACAGATTAGCCAGAAAAGATGATTTAAAAGTTCATCTTTTGGTATAATATGTGAGTATCTTAAAAAATTACGTATACCAAAGTTCAGCTGAAAAAGATTATATTTACGAAAGTTATTCTAACAAAGTCTTTTATTACAATGATTGTCTACCAAAATAAATTAATATATTTAACATCATACTTATAGGCGTTTTAAACTTTCTTCAATTTCCTTAATTTAACAGATGGTTAGCGAAAATTTAAAATCTTATTTTGAAGGCCAGGGGCGTGGCTCTAATATATGCTAACTGCAAATCTTAGGGTGGATTGGAAAAATATTTTTTTTAATTTTAATTTTATTTTTGTTAATATTTAAATAAATTTTAAAATAAAAAGCACATTTTGGCAGAGTTTAATTGAAAACTACAATAATTAACAAATAAATCTCAACATTTCACTATAATTGTAAAGTAATTAGATTCTAACTATAGTGTGGATGTTAAAGAATGAACAATCGTTTAAATGTTACAGTGTTCGCGTATTTTAATAATTATAGCATTATTTCGAGATCTGGGCATACACGAGCACGTTAAGTAAAATTAAGTAAAAAGTATTTTAAAAAGTGTTGTTTAGTAGTTGTAGTCCACTAGTGCGACTTTAATGGTAAAAATGTGCAAAAATGCATTTTCAGATATAGCACTTCAGGCGGGAGGTTTTGTATATCCAATTCAAGTGGAGATAGGTAAAAATTTTGAAAAAAAAAATTTAATCCTAGAGTGTAGGTTCCCATTCAGAAAAATACAAGCACAAAAGCGCTGACAAAGCAATTCAACAGGTAAAACAATAGATGGCAATAGTTTTGTTTTAACCGTTTCAAAGTTAGAAATATTATAACCAAGAAGGATAGCTGATCAAAGCCCTAGGGAAACAAAATTTCACAGTTAGAAAAACCAAAAAATTTGTATTCTAAAAATAGATTTTTAAAAAAATTCAGCTCGTGGCACCTTAGCTTTTATAAAACGGTGGGCTAAGGAATTTACAGATTCCAATGTAACAAAACAATTATATACATCGCTCGTGAGACCAATTTTGGAATATGGATCTGTGATTTGGGATCCATTATCAATTGTTCAAATTGCAAAAATTGAATCAGTGCAAAAACAATTGTTGCTGTTCTGCTTACGAAGCACCTACCCTAATACCATTAATAATCTCATATACAACCAGACTAAACCTCGTTAAGCTTCCCGCTCTGAAAAGTAGAAGGACAATGCTAAACGTTACATTTTTATTAAATTTGATTAATGGTGATATATGCTCTGATTTCCTGTTAGAAAATTTTATACTTTTCGTTCCTCCAAGATCAATACGTAATTATACTCCATTTTATCGTCAAATATATGCTGATGCTGATCCGTTTATAAGAATGTGTAATGATTTTAATAATCTTTATAAACTGTTAGATTTTTCTTCAAATGTTAATATAATTAAACGCAACATCATTTTGTTTTTAAATTCTTCTATTTGAAAAAAAAAATAAATATTGTACTTATATTAATTTATAATTTTGTAATTATTATGTTAATAGTCTTTAAGGATTTATTCCGTAGACTTAAATAAATAAATAAAAAATAAAAATTTTGTCATTGTGATAACAAAAAATGTTGGAATGAAATTCAAGGGAAGAAATGTTATCAAGTTCAAGAAAAAAATCGAAAGAATAATACTATCGAGAAACCGCTATATCGACCACGCTAAACATGTGAATCAATAACATACATAATTTACGCGGCTCCAGAATATTTTTCTATAAGTTACAAACGGAATGACAAAGTAGGATATAGGATATAAAAAACTGCATTTTTTTTCATAGCGGGGTTTGAACCTAGGTCATCAGATTTGCAGACTAAAGTTCTGCCTATTAAGCTTGCGAGACACATATAAATTTAAAACTTAAAACGTAAGTGAATACTAACCACTAGGTAGCTGTTTGTTGCTTTAATATGTCAGGACTGACATAACGTTTGTTGAAACTGGATTTTCAATTTTGGGAAAACAAACGAAAAAGTTAGAGAAAGAAAAAGGGAAGATGTAAAATACAATTTTGTTATGGATGCCATGGAGCGAGAAACAAGTAGACTTGAAACATTAAATATGTATAGGCCTATTAATGCGATAGAACGCAACACAAGCGGATCTGAAACACTAAACAAGGGGAACTAAATGTAATAGAACCGGGAACGAGTGAAATTTAAACACAAGACAGGATTGACATGGATTATAGCGAACATGGTATTAATGATTTTTGTACGATTTAACATATTATTTCCGATTACACCGAACTTTTCCATTTCAAAGATTTTTCTTTGCAAATGCACTTTATTTTCTAAAATTAGTTTTGAGCAAATTGAAGATGTGCTAACTTTTCTTCTTTTAATATTAAAATTTTAAATTATTTTCTAATTATGAAAAGACACGAAATTACTTTTTCTCTTATTATATTCCTAAAGACTTATTTAAAAATGTTTTACCTAGCATTTCAAATCTCTACAGAAATGTTGTCAAATATTTAAAATTATTTTGCCAGAAACTGTCAAGCTATTTATGTACTACCAAGTTTGCAGATTTTATTTAAATAATATAAATATCATGAAAATATTTAATGAGCTAAGGATATTTATACAAAATATAATTCTACTTTTTTTAAACTAAAAAAGGCTTTAATAGAGGGCAATAAAAAAATAAACGAGCCTTAAAGTAGGCCAGAGAAAATTGTTTAACTTAAAGAATCTCTTAAAAAAAAAGTATATGAAAAAAGAAAACTTATTCTTAAAGTAGGTCATTTATTCAAACACCCTGTTAGTGTTTTATATTAATGAAAATCGAAACATATTTTCTCATCCCCTTATCATAATTTATGTTTTTCCTTTCTGGAGTTTTATTTAATTTTCTGCTATTTCACACTCCCAGTTAATTTCTTCGTGTTAAAGGTTGCTTTAGTAAGACACAGAACAAAGTTAATTAGTTGTTGCGACCCCCACGTGACACCTGTCTCATGAGTATTTTCCTGTTGTCAAGCTGTGTTTACTGAAAGCAGATTCTTTTTTCGTATGTCTCTTGTTTAACGCTCTAACCAACACTCTATTGCACTGGGTTAGTGTTTCTATGTGTAGGTTGTCATACACTTACGTTTGTAACTATTTCCTATTGTCGGTTATTGTTATCCTTCTTGTCTACTGTGCGTTGAGTATAAAGCTTAAAAAGCTAAATAAGGAAATGAATAAGGAAATACAAGATAATGAATAGAGTGTAGAGATGAAATTAATTCTGTCATATACAGATTTTTTAGAAATAAGACAGCTATGAACAGAAAATTTATTAAAAAGGGATCTTAAATTTTGCAAGTTTTAGTACAAATTTGTATCAAAAACTAATTCCAAGATGAAAATTTTCCTATTACAGGAATGGAGATTTACTGCTAAAAATATGTTTTTTTAAACATTTTGAAATAATATATTTTGCTTACACCACAGCCTGATAAATACCAAATAACCCAAATTATGCTACGGTGGCGTATGATTAATATTAATTAAGTAGTTTTTTTTGTTTAAACATAATTTTTAGCTTAAAGAAATATATTAGTTTAAGAAAATTCTATATTTTTCAAAAGCTAAGGTCTTAATCTATTCAAAAAATTATATAACATTTTTAATTATCAAAAAAATAATAAAAAAAAATAAGTTCTAATTCAGCCAGAAACAGATTTGAAAGTTTGTTGTTAATCGAATGCTTCGGTAGTTGCGACGGAATTTTTCAATTATGATAAGAATAATTCGATAGAAACAACAGAAATTTTGGCACGACATTGATAGTTCGATTGCCTGAACAGAAATTCGGTGACAACTACCAAAAAATGCGATATCTACAATCGAACCATTCGACAATTGCACTCAAAAAAATAAGTGAGTAGAAAAATTAGTGAAACATCTTGTAAATCAAATATACTATTTCTCAGCAAATTTTTTGCTGAAATTGCGTTTTTAGCTAAAATTTTAGTTATACTTATATAGCACTTAACAATTTTAAACTATTGTCTTACTAATATTTTACTAATTAATTTTGCTAAAAAATATTGTGCTAATAAGCACATTAATAGTGTGGACAAAAACCAAATTGAAACATATACGCAGAATGAAGTAGATATATCGGCATGTCAAGATGTAGTAGAGACGAGTAAAATGATATTAAAAAGTATAAATCTTGTAAGACATATAACCATGGAAGGTTTTTTTTTTGTGTTTAATAAATATAAATAAATTGTTGATCTAACTCTTGCAAGAGATATAACCCTGGAAGATTTCTTTTTGTTTTTAATAAACATAAATAAATTGTTTAAATTTAATAAATATAAAATGTGTGTTTGTAAACTAAATTTTTATAGTGATTATTTATGGAATGTGGGAAAATTGCAAACAAATATATCTTTAGGTAGACAGACTAAAGCGAAAGAGAAGGACACACAGCTTAGGAAAAGTTTTATATGTCCTTTCTTTATTTAAAAAAAAACTGGTTGTTTATGTCATATTTTGTTTTTGTTTTGTTTCTAGAATTACATGCGGCATTTAGCCTCAGTCCAAATTGTCATCATTTAGACAACCATTGATGTTAGTAGTAGAAATATATTTTTCTTTATGTCATATATAATTATTTCTATATATTTTCAGATATTAAGTTAATTCATGTCGTCACTGTATGGACATTTTAATATTTTTTAATGTATTGTCAGTTTTTTGAAAGAATCGCAATTTTTTTTAGGATAAATTAACTAAAGTATAATTTTTCAACAAATTTTTTGAAATTTTTACAGCCCACTAATATTCAGCAAAAATTTTATTAACTTTAAGCAAGGATTTTTA
This sequence comes from Delia radicum, assembly GCA_021234595.1. NCBI lineage: Eukaryota > Metazoa > Arthropoda > Insecta > Diptera > Anthomyiidae > Delia > Delia radicum. The sequence goes on from CM037854.1 coordinate 228,307,962, forward strand.
ATTTTAACTAAATGTTAACAAAAGTATTGTTGAATTTACTAAAGATTTTGCTGACATTAAAAATGTTTTTGCAAGTCAGTTTTCTGGCTGTTCCTTAAAATATACTAAATATATAAAAAAAAAATACAAAAACTACAAAAAATTGTCTAACAATTCCATTAACTTATACAATATAATGTATAATAAGCCATAATTATCATATTTTACTACAACTTAAAGCATATTCAATGATCAAACAACTGGTATTGTTCACTTATGATATTCTGCATTATGCAAAAACCCCAGCTAATTAGTATGCTAATACACACAAAATTGGTAGACATTAAGGCAGACAGCGACAACGACATCAACGACATTATCAGCAACAACAACTACAACCATATATTAGAGATACTATATTCAAGCGTATATTACAACAATTGCTGAGAATATTCAAGTGTAAATTAAGCATAAATTTCGAGACTAAACTTATGCTTATAGCAAAACCACAAAAAAAAATCTTCAACACAAAACGGAAATATGATATTGAATCTGCTACCGCAACAGCATCTGCTGTCGTTATAGTAGTGAAAACTTGCAGTTGAACAACAGCAGCATAATTTATGCAAACATGTAGTTAACATGACTTCATTGCTGCAAGGATAACAATGATTTCCATTGTCTCTCATTTCTATGCTGAAACTTAAATACAAAACTCACTTGTTTGAGATTTATGTATATGAAAAAGGCTAATTAGGTGTAAATGCTTACTCAGAGACAAAAAGACAACTTCTTCTGCTACTTGCTCACATATTTTCTACGAAAAAACTTAAATAAAAGTTGCAGTTTTAAGTAAACAATATTTTTTACACCATTTTTGAAATATTTTCTAAAATGAATTTCTTTTAACATTCAAGTCGGGTAAAACCCGCTGTAATGCAGTTTAAACCCAATTCATTAAAAGTTAAAAAAAAAATTAAATGTTTAAAAAATCGTCGAATTCCTTACAAAAAATCGGTAATATAAAGAATATATTAATCATGAATTCTTCCCACGATTAATTCTTCGCACAAACATTCTTCACATAAATTCAGAATCAAATTGGAACAAACTTCGTGGGTGGGCATAGCACAAGAGATTCAAAATCAGCCCTCTATGAAATAAAAAAAAAAATAAGCTTTATTTGCCTAAACGAGCTTAAGGAACTAAACGAGCTTATGGAAAAAAATAACATCCGAAGTCAAAAACCTCTGATTTAGAACAACAAAATGCGCTATTATTTTGGGCATTGCTCATCCATTTTTGAAAACGACGCACATGAGAAAATATTATATATTATAATTCTGGTTGCCCTGATTATAACGTACCAGCAAAAGAAAAAACAAACATCAAAAGAATAGATAAAGAAGGGAACTCTCCTTGGAAAATATTCCGATAGCGCGCTGGAATTTACATTTTTACATTTTTAACTTTTGCGAAAGCATTTTTTCACCTAATTTGTGGGAACGTTGTCTTCAAAGCAGAGGCAATATGGATATCAAAACTTCTCTTTTCTCGAGTATTTAATATTGAGTCCAAAAAGTTTTTACAAAAAAAAATTATATATAGTATATTTTTCCCCTCCCAGAAGCGCTACCAGAAGGCATTATTTGATAACGAAGCGCTTCCAAATCAAATAAAGAAGACATGATTTTTGTTCGCGATGTCCACTTGGTATGCCTCTTTTAAAGCGCATGTACTCTTAGAAGCAATAAATTCATGCCTTCTTAGGCACTACGAAGCGCTTTTTAGTATGTTGACAACATTAGTGCTTCTGGTATGCATTATTTACTGCTTCAAAGAAGGCATTCTGGGAAGCACGACAGAATGCCTTCTCTTATTACTTTATAGTATGCAAGGCGGTGAAGTGCTATTTTGGAAGCATACAAATGTAGTTACTGCTTACCAAATCCAGGTTATTTTTTGCTGGGTACCCCCTAAATCTCTAATTGTTCCGAGTTGGATAGAATAGATTTGGAAAGATTAAATTTTGTTCAAAATTACATCTTTGTATGTTGTGAAAACGAATTTCTTTAGAAGCGGGAAATCTGAAATGAATTTGGAATCAATGAAAAATTGATTCTTTAAGAATCCCTTTCATATTTTGTGCTGTCAATATTAGGGATTCCCGGATTCCAAGGCGATTTTTGCTTATTTTGCAAAATTTAGCAGAATTTTGTTGATTTTGTTTTTGTCTTTTAATCATTCTTTATCTGGACCCATTTTCTAATATTTAAGTTTGCTTTATTTGCTAGCAAATTTTTTGAATTACAATAGGAAATGGTTTAAGTATTAAGTATTACGACAACAATAAAAATAAAACTTTGCTTAACACTAATACAAAAAACTATAAGTCAGCATCTTATAACAACAAAATGGCGAGACATAACCACTATTGAATATGTTTTTGTTCCTTCCTCATAATTTTCTCTCCCCTCATATTTTTTTAGCCAGTAAGTAGAATGAGGTATACATTTGGCACACAAAAAAATATACAAAGTTTACATAAAGTTTTAACAAATACAAATATGTTGAGGTTTTTTTTTTGTGCGAGAGAGTGAGTGTGTGAGTGAATATTTAAATGTGTTTGTGAATATATGTCAAAAAACCACAAAATTGTAAATATAACTGCTGTAGACACATTAATTATGAAACGTATTAAACATGTTTGCATTAAAAACGGATATAATAAGAGGAAGACGTAAAAGGAAAAAGGAAAACAGTAAAGAAACTATAAATCAAATTTATAATTTTGTGAAAATGAAACAGAATTTTATTGATTTTGAATAAATTTCAAAAAACTTTTAAGAGGTTTTGCGGTAAGTGTGGTTTAGTTTGCGGAATTTGAAAATGAAAGAAATATTTATATGTTAATATTTAATTTATTGCTTAAAACTATAGACACATGAGTTATGTTTAATTAAAAGTGAGAAATGAAAACGCAAAAAAAAAACAAACAAAAGCATGAGTATTTGTTTTTTAATGATTGACATGTTAATACTTAGGCGTATGAGTTATATGGAATTTGGGTTACTGCTTATTCGTATGAGTGATATTAATTAAAGTTGCTATTTTACTTACTTTTTATAATTTATTTTGCAACTGTCAAATTTTATTAAAACTCCCCGAATAAAAAAGATTATATAGTATCTTATTTTTTTCCTCTTGAAATATATTAAGGGAATGCTCACTAATGTGGCCCTACACCTGGTATTTGGGATATTAAAAAAATTAAAAATAAGTGGAATATTCCAGAAACATAAGCTTATAGGCAAACTCCTTAGGATATAGATAATTTTCTTGTGATGACTCATTTCAAAAGGTTATACAACAATTTCACATTAGGGAACATGTTTAGGGTACAGTAGACCTTAATTAAAAAACTCTCTAAAAGCATATAAAAAATATAAAAAATTAAGTAGGATCGACAAAAGTTTACATTTAAATTACAATTTATTTAAATTTTATTTATTTATTTAAAAACACGTTTTATGCATCGTTTAAAGCTGCTTAAGCGGTTACCATATGTAATGCCAACTTTTTTAACCACCATCTTGTGAAATATTTAGAGACCAATTCACTTTTAAATGATCGACAGTATGGCTTCCGTAGTGGTCGATCTACGGTCCGGTCACTCCACCGCTTTGGTGAGAATAAAGTCGTTGCTCTAGATATTTCTAAGGCGTTCGATCGTGACTAAGCTAGTTGCTTTTGGTGTCGGTAATGTCTTCTCTCGATTTATAACGAGTTTTCTCAGAGACCACACTATACGTGTTGTTTTTGATGGGGTCTCATCAAACGAGTTTCAGCTAAATTCAGGGGTACCGCAAGGTTCTGTTCTTTCTCCTACCCTTTTTATTATTTTTATTAATGACCTTCTTGGTAAGACCTTCAATCCCATCTACTCTTTTGCAGATGACAGCAACATTTGTCATTCATTTTCACAGGCTAAGCTCTTTGGAGGTAGAGGGCATGCGGCAGAACATGAATGACACACTCAATCAAGACCTTTCTACAATCTCCGAGTGGGGTCGCGCGAATAAGGTCAATTTTAATGCACGTAAGACCCAATGTTGTATGTTAACCCACAGACGGGCTGTGGAATTAACATTGTCATCTGTAACTATGGATGGTATAGGTATTGGGGAATCGGATACTCTTGATGTTCTGGGTATGAGAATACAGTGTGATGTCCGTTGGAATAAGCACGTATTTCAAGTGTCGAAAGAGGCATTCAAGTGTCTTGGTTTTCTAAAACGGTGCAAGACTTACTTCACTTCATCCGATCTTCTTACTATTTATACCAGCTATATCCGGCCAAAAATGGAATACAACTCTCATATATGGGCAGGGGCTCCACTGTCTATTCTGAAGCTTCTGGACCGTGTTCAGGGAAGGGCGGTGAAGCCCAATGACAGTAGTGTATCCAACTTTATTGATTCATTGGAGCATCGTCGGAATGTGGGTTGTGTGACACTTTTCTATCGATAGTACCATGGGAGATGCTCAACTGAGATAAGTGAACTTATTCCACGAGCCCGAGTTTTTATTCGTAATACTCGCTTATCTCGTACAGCACATCCGTTTGTAGTTTATTGTTCTGTGTTTCGCACAATGCATTACAGAGAAAATTCGTTTTTTAGTCGAACGATTCGTATGTGGAACAAACTTCCCGCAGAAGCCTTCCCTGTTACTTACAATTTATAAAAATTTAAATCAAATATCGACAAACACTACTCCCTCTTTCCACCTTTCCATATCCTATTTTTTTGATCAATACAATGCACTGCATGAGCAGGAGGCATCCCCTGAGTATTGGTTAAGTTAAAAAAAAAAAAAAGAAAAAACTTTTTTAATTGCGGTAAACAAACGATTGTTGTAAAACATGTTGAATAATTGTAAAAAATAGATCAGAATAGTTAAAGAGATGATTTAAAAAAGATTGAAACTAAGGAATAAATTAAAAAGAAAAATGAAAAGATATCAAAATCCCACTTCTGGGAACATTATTCTCGCTATGTATTAAAAAACTTGATTTTTTTGGCATTTTTGAAGCATGAACCATTTCAAAATTTGTTAGCATTTTTTCATCAAAGCTTTTAAATTTATTCAGATATATCATTTATGCATATTTAGGAGTATCGAATTAATAGTGAAAATACCATACCACTGAATATCAATGGACGATATCTCCGAGAAGCAATAAGATATTGGAAAGGTTAAACCTGAATTTAAAACGCAACAGACGACATACAAAGTTTTGTTAATAAATATTAGTGACATAGCTCATAGTGACTTAGCGTCCCGAATATAGTGAAAAACAGGGTTTGTTAAAAGTTTAGCTTAAGATATCTCGGAATGTATTTTCTAGTCTCAGGACTCAGGACCACTAAGCAAAGTGTAACGCTATATTTTTACATTTGCTGAAAGTTGATTTTTTATGTCCTAAAAATTCACACAAAAATCAATTTCCAGATTTACCGTTACCATTTACTGTTACTTCAGAAATGCTTATTATTCAATATTAATATTTAGTTATTGTCTAATAATAATAGAGAAAAAAATGTTGAATTAGATTCATACACAAGGTTAAACATAGATTCAAATTATTCGTTACATATATGTAACACCTTGCAGTAAAGGGTTAAACCCCAAGTTCTTTAGTAAAATATTAAAGATGAGCCAAATAAAAGCCAACGATTACCATTATAAAGGCCCAAAAAGTAAAATCCTATCAAAAATGCTTCAGTTTAGAAAAGACCAGTAAAAGGGTACAATTTTAAATATCTTCATCCAATAACTGTATTAAAGAAGGCCTGTTAAAGGGTAACATTTTAGGTATCTCCATCCAATAACTGTATGAAAAATAATTTGATAATAAGCCTTTACTGCTTTGTATTCTTTTGTTCCTATATATTTAAGTTTCAAATAAAATTACAAAAATTTATACATTTTATAGCACTTTTTGTGTTAAGACCATCTGTTACTGAGTACTTTAAATTCATTTTTTTTTTTGTCCTATTTTATATTTCATTTTTTACTACTACTACATACACATATCTAGCATGCAACATAATGTTACTGACATTATCTATATTACTTGCAACAAGCTACCACTACTATTAGAACATCGAGCATGACAGTTAAGTGGCAATGTAGTGGTAGCACCAAATTGGTGTAAACTTGAATGCTCTTTTTACCATCATTTGATCATTGACAGCTAGTTAGCACTATCAAGAGTGTCAGGTGTTACCAATGGCATGTACAAATGACTCCTGAACAACATTATCAACTAACAATTTACACCAAAGTGGTGCTCTGTTGCTGCTGGTAAGACATGGATACTAACACACATACACACACGCGAAAGAAGGAAATGAAAAAAGTTTTTTTAGTTTCGAAAATAAGTCCAAGAACTAAATAAATGTTTAAAACACTTGCATGACATAAAACAGGGACGGGACAATATAAACAGGGAATTATTTTAAAAGTATCTATTTGTCAAAAAGTACTTTTTTTAAAAAAGTTCTTTTATTAAAAAATACTATTTATTAAAAAGTAACTTTTTTTAAAAGTATCTTTTATAAAAAGTACCTATTTGAAAAGTAACTTTAATGAAAAGAATATTTTATAAAAAGTACCTCTTATACAAAGTACCTCTTTTTTAAAAGTACCTCTTATACAAAGTACCTCTTTTTTAAAAAATACATTTTATAAAAGGTACATTTTATAAAAAGTATCTTTTATAAATAGTATCTTTTATGAAAAGTACATTTTTTAAAGAGTATCTTTCATAAAAAGTACTTTTTATAGAATGTACCTTCTATAAAACGTACATAAAAGGTACGTATTAGTTTATAAAGTGTTTTTTTTTATAAAAGTACATTTTATTCAAAAAAACATCTTTTGTTAAAAAAGTACATTTTATTTTTTTGTTATTAATTAATAATCATATAATTACAAATTATATTCTATTACCCTAACCGAGCACTAGCTACTATGGCCTCGGCGCGTTATAGCGAAAACAGACCAGTGCCTCTGGTGGGAATCGAACCCGCGACCCCCGCACTTATAAGCCAGCACGCTACCAACTAGCCTACCGGGGCGCACAATACATTTTACTACCTTTTACTAAAAATTATCTTTCATTAAATAATTAAATTTTTACCTTTAATTAAAAAAATAATTTTTAAAAAAAAAAAACACTTTTTATTAAAAAGTATTCCATTTAAAAAAACACTTTAAAAAAAGTCAAACTTAAAAAATATCTTTTACAAATAAGTACTTTTTACAAAAAAGTACCTTTCACAAAAAAGTACCGATAATTACTGTGTATCTGTCTGGGATATTTTTGGTATAATTATAACTGGAATAATAACTATGTTTAAGTTCCAGCTGCCCATTATAATTTGGCGTTCCCCAGTTCATAAAACGCATAAGATATACATTTTCATAAATGCAATAAAAAAATTACAAGTTATTTTAGTCTAAACATTGTTTTATTTTAATAATATAATAAATTTTTTACAAAAAAAAAATGTACAATAATAACTAATTTTTAATTTTTTTTTTTTTAATAATTAAAAAAAGACAAATACTTTTAAATAACAATTTGATAATAATTAAAAATTAAATTAAAATTCTATATGATAATATATAAACTTATGCTAACATTATAAATATAAAATTTAATATGTGTGTATATTAAAATGCTAATTAATATTTAGTTTATTATCGTTAGTGCATGATTAAAATTTTAAAACACTTTAGTTTAATATGAAATTACGGTAGAGCCTAGTTTTAATGAACAAAAGTTTTAAAAAAATTATAATAAATTAAAAACTTGAATTATCAGTTCATTCTTCTTTATTTTAGTTTCATATTAAAAAAAAGTTTTTAAATCGTTTTAATCCGATTTTACTGTTCATTATTTAATATAAAGTATATCTAATATAAGTTATAAGGTATATTTAATATAAGTTATTATAGTTTTTGTCATTTTAGAAAAAACAAGGTCATTCTGGTATTGCCATTTACAACTTGAAGGCAACTCCAGAACAAGTTTGTATAATTTATGTGACACCATTATGATTATCTCTATATCAGTACTAATCTCTGGATAATACAATATTGTATATAATCACACCTTTCTACAAAAAGGCTATAATTTGCAAATATCTAAAAATATGTATAATATATAAAGGAGCAACGTAATGAAAATTAACAATTAAAATTTGTTTAAATAATGAAAATTATTGAGAAGAAGTTCGAAAAAAATTTATTACATAAAAGTTATATTTTTTCAAAAGATTTTGAATTTGTAATGCTAAAAATAACCTTCCAAAGCATTGTTTAAGTCACAATTATAAATATTCTCTTATTTAGATTAGTGAAAACAACTATACCCATCCCTCATAAATCGTGGTTATACAAAAAGAGATTTTAAAATCATATATCCATAATGTTAAAGAAATACAACAAAATTTGTAAAATGTGAATTTTCTTAAATTTCTTGTATTGAACAGAAGAATTTCGGTACACGAGGGATAAGTGTACTAGAAGGGAAAGTTTTCTCTTAGAAAAAAAAATTAAGTTAACCTTGAAACAATATGAAGCTAATCTACAATGTCCCTTTTATCAAAAAGTTTCATTGAACAAATTAATTTCGGTATACGAGGGATAGGTGTTGTAGAAGGGAAAGTTTTCTTTTAGAGAAAAAAAGTAATTATATATAGCAACACAATTAACAAATTTGACCATTGTTGGTTCACAATTTTTGTGTCGGAATTAGATTCAAAAGGACAAAACATTCCAGATAAAAATACCTTTTATCAAAAAGTCCCTTTTATCACACAGTTCCTTTTATCAGAAAGTCCCCTTTATCAAAATGTACTTACATCCAAATAACCTTTTATCAAAAAGTACTAACATAAAAAGTACATTTTTATAAAAAAGTTCTTTATATTAAAAAGTACCATTTTCAAAATTAATTTTTATAAAAAAGTATCTTTTATAAAAAAGTACCTTATATAATAAAGTACGTTTTATAAACAAGTATCGTTTATAAAAAGTACCTTTTATAAAAATAGAACCTTTTTTTAAAAAATATCTTTTATAAGAAATTATCTTTTTATAAAATGTACCTTTTATAAAAAAGTACATTTTATAAAGAAGTACCTCTTATAAAATAGTACCTTTTATAAAAAAGTACCTCTTATAAAAAAGTACCTTTTATTGTATAAAAACTGGTTTTATAAAAAGTATATTTTTTTAAAAAATACATTTTGTGAAATAGTACATTTTACAAAACGTAAGTTTTATTTAAAAGCACATTTTCTAAAATGTACATTTTCTAAAAAGTACCTTTTAAAAAAGTACATTTTAGACAACAGTACCTTTAAAAAAAGTACATTTTATAAAAATACATTTAGAAAGTACATTTTAGAAATTTTTTTTAAAAAAGTCCTTTTAAAGATAAGAGTAATTTTTTTTTCTAAAAATAATACTTTTTTAAAAAGATTTTTTTTTTTAAAATATTTTTTTTTTTAAATTTTTTAATAACACGGTACTACAAAATCGACCATTTTTAATTTACTTTGAAAGCGACCTAGTAAGTGTTTTACGTCTGTGTGAGTAGATAACATTATTATTTACAAAAATTTGAATACACCCTCAAAGTTTAAATTATTAAAAGCACTATGTAAAAACTTTGCAGATTAATAAACCGTAACCTTTATGAACTTTTTACAATTTTTTTATTTTTGAACAGTTTAAGAAAGAAAAATAGCTGAGCTTACCAAAAGTGTGTGAAGGTAATTATAATAATATATAATTTTTTAAATTGTTTTCTTATTTTTTAACTATGAAATCTGTTTGAGCATAATTTTTTCGAAACTTAATTTTTCTTCCAATTTATTTAGAAACTTCTTTTAGTTTTGAGTAAAAAAAATACAGGTTGTTCTAACTAAAATAGTTGAACTGTGCAAAGTAATTGGAAATTTTTAAAATAGTCATATATTGAAATTAAAAAAAAACTCAATTTTTGAGTGATTTTAGGCACTTTACAATTTGAATCTCAATATACCAAAAATGAGCAGTTATAAAAGATAATATAACTTCAACAATGTTAATGCTGTTTAAATAAGCAAATACTTTTTTTACTTTAAATTAAAAGCGCTTTTTGAATAAATTATGCAAAAATAGTGTTTCTGACAAATTCTTGCAGTTAGCAGCAGCCATAGTTAAAAAAATATAAATCCAGATTTTATTGAAATTATTTTGACACAATTTTGTTAAACATATAAACATCTGTATATATTTAGAAATATCAGCCATTTATCTTTCAAAATCCGTTTAAAACTTTAAACTCGCTTAAGAATTGTCGTTAATCTAGGAGGTCTTTAAAAACAGTGTGTTAATAATAACTTCATATTTTGGGGGTGTATTCAACATAGATTACTTAGTTATCAAACTCTTCTTATTTTATCAACAAACAAATTTTCTCATACACATTAAAATATTTTTTGTATAGGTATACCAAGTATGTCCAACACATTCTCATGAGTTACGTTCACCGACAGCTAATGTCAAAGAGTTTGAGATCCATGTAATCTATGGTATCCAAATATCTTAAAACTTATAATGGATCTACTTAACAAGACCTGAAGACCGTTTTTAAAATTATTTTTACTGTAGCACAGTGTAATTTAGATCATCTATAGCCTATTATCTGTTTAATTTATTTCACCGTAACTTTTAATCCTCCCCTTATAACAGCTTCTGGAGGTGGAAATCTTCGACTGTGATTAACATTCTTTCTACGTGTAATTTTGGGTCTTGATGAAGAACCATGTTTAGCAGTAACTGCACTCAATTTTGGTTCAGAAGAGGAAGATGATGGAGTTAAAGATGATGATGAAGTTAAGGATCTTGAGGTTTGCGCTAATATCGACGATAAAGGTAGTTCCGAAGAATTTTCTAAATTAGCAGCATCATCAGGAGACAGAGACGAAGACGATGATGATGATGAAGTTGAGTAGCTTGTGGACGTAGTAGTTACTACTGCACCTGTATTACTTCTGGCTGAATCGCCAAATGGTTTATAAGTTCTGATACCCGAGTTTGACCTTACTGGTAACAATGTAACCAATTTTGGAGTAGTCTCTGTAGTAGTAGCATCAGCAAATTGTGAGGACTTTAACATTTCCTCATATTTGGTAGGATCTATAACTTCTACTTCAGCTTCTCCTACCACAGGTATGGCAGCACCTACACCTTCCGAAGAAGTATCATCAATGAAGCTAGACATGGGTTTAATAAAAGGTTCTCTTCTTTCGAAAACTATATCCTCATAAGGTGTAGGAGTGGTAGATTGAATTAAAAATCTTTTTGCTGTAGTTGTAGTGGTGGAAATTGTGGGAATTGTGGTTCTCATTGTAGTTGCTGTTGTGCGTATGGTTCCAGTCGAAGGTTTACCTCTTGATTCGCTTTTATGAGTATTTTTCAATTTATTTTGCGAGAAAGGTGGTACTTTTGTTTGTTGACTCGGTGTTATACCCAATTTGGAGGCTAACGTATCAAATATCAAAGAGATATCTTGTATATTGGTAGCATTATTAATTTTAGTTTTTAAATCATTCAGAGTGAAATTTTCTGTTTTTTCTACATCTTCGGATACCCAAGCTTGTAAGGTAGTATTGAATACCTTACGCATATTACCAGTATGACCGGCCTGAGCTGATGTAGTACCATTGGGATATTTAAATTTGGAATTTGAAGGAAATAAACTGGAGTCGTCAAAAATCGTGGGAGGTCTTTTGTGAGTGGGTTGAACTCTAGAACGTGTAGTGGTGGAAGCAAAAGGTTTAGAGGAAGTAGGAGGTCTTACAGTTGTTGTAGTTGTTGATGAAGAAGTGGTTGAAGTAGTGGTCGTGGGGCTGCTGTTGGTTGCTACCTTAACTTTGTTAAGTTGTTCCCCACTTGTGGATTTCTTTTGATTTTGTTGATTTAATTGATTGCGTTTTAATATCAGTTCCTTGAGATTTAAAAAGGTTGGTTTGGAAGTGGAAGATTTAACCGATTCCGAAGATGATTCTGTGGATTCTTCTTGTTTCTCGTAAGCTGTTGTATGTGATATTTCTTCATCTTTTGCTTCTTCGTCTTCTTCTTTGCTGGGCAGAGTAAAAACTTCTTCCTCTTCTTCTGCCTCTATTCTAGACTCCAAAGGTTGTTCTTTATTCTTCTTAACATCATCTGTAGGTAGGTCCAATAAATCCATAAAGAATTCTCCAATTTTGTCAGCCAACTCTGATGTAGCAGAAGAAGAATCTACCGATTCCTGTTTGGGTTTCAAAGTGGAAGAGTTTTCTTTGTTTTGCTCCAAAACCTCTTCTGTTATCTCCTGTTTGTGGGGTTCTGTGAAAGTAGTTACTTCACTCTCTGGAGTGGACGTCGTATTTTCTTGTCTCTTAGCTATTACCCCATCACCCAAATGCTCAAATTTCTCATTAGCCGTTTCCATATCAAAAGGTGAATTCTCTTGGGACACCAAGTTAGGATTCAAAGGCTTAAATGGTGGTATAACAACATCATCTATTAGAGGAACCGGCAATGGATGTGGTTGCACTGAGGCTCCTGCTCCTAAACGTTCGATTCCCTCAGAACCAGGCATAAATACAGGATTACCAAAACTATGATAAAACATTATATCTTGAGAATTTTTCATATCCACATTAACATCCGGTTTTCTAAAAGCGGGACCATAAAAGTTCGGTGTATAAGAATCCAAAGCTGGCTTAGGAGGTGTTGGTTCTTCGGGCAAGAAAGGTAATTCAATTTCATCTATTCTTCGGCGTGGAGGTTCTTCATTTACAGATGGTGCTGGTGGGAGAGGAGGTAGTGAAGTTGATACCACTGGCATTTGCATTGTTGGTAGAGTTTTGGTAGGGAATGATGGTGGAGGTCCGGGTAAAAATTCGGGGTACTTCACGGTGTATAGGTCGCCAAGGTTGGGTATCCAAAATGGGTACGGAAGTGAATAAATTTTGATCTAATTTGGGTAACAAATGAGATGGCGAGGGAGAAGTTACAGCAGGATAATTAAAATGATTGTGAGGAGCCATAGGTGGCACAGCATAAGTGGTAGACGAGTAGGTAGAAGATGAAGGTTTATTTGTAGTTGTAGTCCTGGAAGTGGTTGAAGACATTGTAGTCGGGGTTGTAGTACCTAATGTTGTGGTAGTCGTAGGCGGGGTTGTTGTTGTTGTTGTAGTGGTAGTGGGAGCGGGTGTAGTAGTTGTTTTTGGTGCTGGAGTAGTGGTAGTAGTAGTCGTTGTTGTTGTTCCCACTACTGGCTGCTGTGATTGCGGCACTATTGTTGTCAACTTTTCTATACCGGGTTTCTTGGGTTTAACTCTTAAGGCATATGGTGTCACTGTCTTAGGTGCCATACTGCTAGCCACATTATAAGCTCTGGTTGGTGTTGCCTTCTTACGTGCTATGTCTGCATCCGTTTTGGTTATTTCAAATGATCCCTCAAAGGATCCTTGTATAACTGGAGCATTTTCTACGTCTATATCAGGTTCATCATCTGGCGAATGAGGTTTAGCTGTACTACGTCCTTTACCCGAAGTAGCCGATGAGGGTTTGTTGATAAGTGCTGGTGCAGTGCCACCTTTTTTCATTAAACGTTTTTCCAATTGAGTTTGGCTGGTAGGTACCGTATGCTGGGAAAGGAAAAAGAAACAGATTAGAACCATTAAAATCAGAAAAAATAAATTAAAATTTATTAAGTGAAGGTTTATGTACTAATTTCGTGTTTTTCGAAAACAATGCTGATTGTAAATATTTGGTAGCATGATTGCTTTAAAAATTCGGTTCCTAATGTGCAGCAATTGCTGTTATTTAATATTGTTTCTTTATAATCCACAATCGCTAAATAAAGATAGATATAAAATGTATTTCGTAATTGGTATGTAAAGCTCCCACGTTGCCTGCAATATAGAATCGATGTAGAGGCTGGTGATTATGATCGCTGCTGAACAATATACCTACAATATGCTTTAAATTTGATTCTCGCCCAAGGATATATTAATTCGGACAGTAAGTTCACTAGTTCATGATGTGCGTGAAATTTGGTATGGATGTGCTTAAAATTTAATACCTTTAAAATCCAAAATAAGGTACTATATTTGGTAACTTTCAATACGGCCGATATTTCGCATTTTAAGTAAGTCACAATACGGCCGATATTTTCCACCTTCAGTAGCACACGATACATCCGAAACTTTGTACATTGTCTAAAAACAATGTACGGCCGGAATTTGGTGTTTTCATAAACTTACGATTAGTTTAGCACCTTTATTCACCTTTATTCACCTCGGTATATCTGATATTTTTAAACTTTATAAACGCTCGGTGTTAGTAACTTTATAAAACAACGAAACGACTCAAATTTAGTTCCTTTATAAAACTATGAAACGTCTGAAATTAGTTCGTTTATAATCACACGATACGTTCGGAATTTAGTTACTTTATATAACTACGAAACGTCTGAAATTTAGTTCATTTATAAGACTACGATACATCTGAAATGTAGTACCTGTATAAGCCTATAATACGTCTGAACTTTAGAACCTTTATTAACCCACGATTTGTCTGAATTTTAGTTCTTTTATACGGCTAAAATGTTGTGCATTTATAAGTCCACGATTCGTCTGAAATTTAGTACCTTTATAGAGTCACCATGCGTTCAAAGTTAAGTGTCATTTCAAGACTAACATACGTCCAGAACTTAGTACCACGATATGGATAATCCTTGTGAACTTTTTAAGCTCACGAAATGCGCATAGTTCATTAAGTACGATATTCCTGGCATTTATATTTTATTAGCCCACGGTATTCCTGGAATTTCGATTTTATTAACCCACGATATTCCTGGAATTTCGATTTTATTAACCCACGATATTCCTGGAATTTATATTTTATTAACCCACGATATTCCTGGAATTTCTCTTTTATTAACCCACGATATTCCTGAAATCTCTGTTTTATAAACCCTCAACATTCCTGGAATTTCTATTTTATAAACCCACGATATTTCTAGAATTTCTGTTTTTTATACCAATGATATTCCTTGAATTTCTATTTTATAAACCCAAGATATTGCCAGAATTTCTTTTTCATAAATCCGCGATATTCCTGTAATTTAAATTTTATAAACCCACGATATCCCTGGATTTTTTTTAACCCACAATATTCCTGAACTTTATCTTTTATAAAGGCACGATATTCCCGGAATGTGGTACTTAAGTAAAGTAATGATATTTTCTGAATTAGGCGCATTTATAAACCTACAGTTTAGGCGGATTGCTATTTATTGATAAATTCACGATTTGCGCGGAATATTGTATTTTTATATATCCGAAATCCCACTTCACTGATTACTCCATGACATAGCCGAAAGAAACTCTGCTATATTTATAAATTAATGATATTTCCGAAATTTTGAATAAATCCACGATACTCACGGAACTTGACATCTTAATGGTCCAAATATATTATCGAAATTTCACAATATTTCCAAAATTTCGTTACGTTTATAAATTTACGGTATATCCGAAATATGATAGGTTTCCACGATTGACAGATAATTTGGTTTCTATACGAATTTTGCGCCTTTACGAATCCGCGATGAAGTATTTTTTCATATTCTTTGACCAGCTTTTTTATCATTTTCTAAGGACCAAGTACTGTAGCGACCAAATTCCACTCCTATGTCCCCGTATTAATACTTTATTGAGTTTAAAGTCTCCAAAATTCTTAACTTACCGCATCTTTAAACAATGAAGCCGATTTAACCACCTGCTCATCTAAAATACGTTTAATTTCGACAGAATCAGCATCTATGCGTAAAGATCTATATAAAGACTTTACCGCAGTAGTTTCCAAAAACATGGCTTCTTTTATGTACTCCTCAACATTGTGGATATTTCTAAAATTTTAAGAAAATCGATTAAAATTATGAAATAAATGCTGTAACCGGAAATGTTTTTACTCACTGTGGTAATTTTCTCACATCAAAAAAGGTTCTAAAATTAACCTTAATCAAAGGACCCTCACCAAAACCCCAAACATCAGTACGTATTGGCTGCAAACCCTGATCTAATAAAGATCTTTCCACAAAACGTTTATAAAATTCGATTTTTTGCTTATAAGAAGTAGTGTGATTATATTTTAAGCCCGTGGAAAATAAATCACCTTTTGCTATGCGAAAAGAACCCTCAAAACCCAAGACAGCTAAATAAGGGAAACAAAAATTTAAATTTTTCAAAAATGTTATGAAATAATAAAACTTACGATCTTCCATATTGCCTTTAATAGAACTAAAATAAAATGCTAGTCCTGCTATGGATATAACCGCCAATAAAACAATGAATGCGGCCGTTGTTAAAATTATTGAAAACGATCTGGTTTTCTGATAATGAGCATGAGGTTTAGCTGAAAATGTTGAGGGTGCCAAATTACGACCATCTCTCCAAATACCCCAGGTATTGTAGCCATATTGATTATTTAAAACTATGATCATTACTATACGAGGGTTGATTGTTCATGTGGTAGTAGGCTCCCAAGGTAGAACGTCTACCCAGTGTGTTTTGGTATGTGTAATCATTAGACTGCAAATAAAATAGAAATGGAAAATAATTTATATTAATTTGTTTTAAATATTTTTAATGGTTATAAATGATTTCTTTTAATCTTAATGGTTGAGTAGGGGGAAAAAAAAATAAAAATGTTATATTACTTTTAAAGTTTTTAACAATGATTTTGCAAATCATTATTAGATTTTGTTCTAAGTTTTATGACTACCTTTTTTTAGCAATTATGGCTTTTTGTTTGGGTTACAAAAAAAAAAAAACTAAAAATTCCTTTAACATAACATTTTTAAATGGTTCCGTGACTATTAATATTAATAAATCCCTCTTTAACCCATGATGAGCAGATTTGTTTTATACCCTACTGCATCACTCACAATATTTTAACAGTATTTAATTGTAGCTTATTTAAAGGATAATCAGTAAATTTTGTTTTTTAAAATACAAACTTTTAATAATATTTAAAAATAAATGAAAATTACATTTGATTTAAAAGAGAAGTGGGTAGACCTGTTTTTAAATATATGTTTAAAAGTTTTAAAGTACATATTCCTTTATTTTTAACTATTATGATTACTTCAATAATTTGTATTGGAAAATCATTAAGTGATATATTTATAACTGGGTTCTAAAATTTAAACAAATTCTGTTTAATTTTTTTTGTGTTAATGTTTGAAAAGGGGTTAAACTAAGTGTCTTTTTTTTAATATTTCGTATCTAACGTATTCGTATTTCCTTTTGTAAAGAGTTTTACTTTTCTTTATATTTTGCCAAATCATTATCAAAATGATTTTTATAATTACATTAAATCACAATTCATTCTTTACTCAATTATTTGATATTCTGCTATGCTTCTTTTCATACATCATTTATAATATGCTTTATTTTCTAATTATATTTTCTCTAAGTAATTGAGAAAAATGTTGACTTCCTGTGTTTTTAAAAGTAACTTAATATTATTATTAATATGACAAAGCGGGCAAAAGAGGAAGATATGCTAAGACAAATTAGTAGTTTGCAAGTTAACATAAAGAATAGAAAATGTTTTAAAGCAGAATATTAAAAAAACAATTGAAAATAAAAATATGTAGTTTTAACAATAAATGTTTAATACAATATATAAAGACAGCAAACGAGAATTGTAATGTTTTCGGTGAGTTTTGGACTATTGTACTTTTGATCTATAAATGTTTAAAGACCTAAAGAATCGTAAATACAATTATTTAAAATCTATTTTAATCTTGTTTTGTACAGAAAAACATCCACAGTAACTTTTAAAATAGAAAAATACACATATTTCGATTATGAGTAAGCAAGTATGTGTGTAATTTTAAACATTTAATGTTTGATTTAGTATAGACATAAAAATAAATTTGTTGAAAACTTTCTGTTTATATGTGCCAGTTTGTACTTGTTTTGTAAAATATTGTTTGGTAATTTCGCAAAATATGCGATTTTACACAATTATTGTTTAATGAACTGCGAATAAGAAGAATCATATCATAACAAACAAAACCTTCATAGCAACATTAAAATTTAACAAAAAAAATTATTGTTTTGTAAATTTCAACAATATATGTTTAACGATCTTCAAACTGAAAACTATTATTGTTGAAAATGTATTTAGTACTGGTTTGGTAGTAATACTATAAATTCAGAAAAATTTAATTAAATTGTGTAGATAATTTTCAACAATAAATATTAATAATATAACAACAATAAAAATGTTTATAGCTTTCATATTAAAATCGTTTCATACTCGTCTTTAGAAGATAACCATTTTTTCTTTTATTTAAGGATTTTATTTTACCAATATTAATAGTAAATTTTTCAATTACAAAAAAAAAGAATTAGCTATATTTTGTATGAAATTTTTAGCAATAAATGTTTAATGGCCTATTAGATAGTAATCGTTTTGTAGAAGATGGCAAAATTTTCTCAGATTTTAGAGTTTTCAACCAAATTCAGAAAAATGTTATATTATTATGTACATTATTTTCAACAACAAATATGTAATGGCTTACAATTACCTAAAAAAAGTGTTGAAAAAATCTACTTACATTCCTATTTCGAGCAAATTGCGTTGATATTTTTATTTTATATATATATCCTAGTGTTTGTCTTTGCGTACTTCCCTTGATTGCTATAGTATACACTCATGGTTAATATGCTATCTACTTCAATTATAGCTAACAAGTGGAGGAGTGGAGAAGTATCATTATTGTATGCTACATTTAATAAACCCAGACAATTTTTAAAAGAATTTTTCTGTACATAATTTTAAAAGTATTTGCAATAAATTAAAGCACATCTATTCAAGCAAATAATTACTATAATAGTTTAATAAAAAATGGTCATTGCTCTTAAAGTTTATTAATGATGTAAAAAAAAATTTTTTTTTTTCATTAATTCAAAAAATTTTAAAACGAATTTCATAAAATACAAATTGTATTTTACTTAAATTTAGGTCTTCAAATTTTGACTCTAGCAACATATGCGACAAACTTAGTTGGTTAGTTAAAATCAACTTGGTAGCCAAACAATTTATGTTTAACAAATTTACTTAAACAATAAATAAAATAAAAATAAATAACTAAAAATGTGAGTTTTGTATAAACCAGCGTTAAACTTTTTTTTTAACAAAATATGTTCGAAATACTGGTACTTTTGTAAGCCAGCGGTACCCTATGGGACCGGTTCTGCGTGTGCCACAGGATCGGTCCCTTCGTTCCAGAGACCGATCCTCTGCTAAACCCTACCCTATGTAAACAACTGGCAACTTTAACATTGGCTTGTCATAGGAGTGGGTCATTTGTCCTGCTTTAAAACCACATAGTGGCATGCCACAGGACTAACCAAAGATGGGCATACCACAAGACTGTCGCAAACGGGCCATGTCGTATATAATGAACAAAAACTAAACGGCTTCCAATGGGTAAAATTCTGGCCACCTGGCTTTTTCTTGTTAATAAACATTCTGGTTAAGTGGTATGTCCTTTCTTTACTAGTCACAGGATTGGTAATTTTAATACAATTGACACTGATTAACAAACTTCAGTATTACCTTCTTTAACCAGTCACTTTTAGGTCAATTGACTCCTCATTCCCTATAGGGTATGGTCAAAATTTTTTTTATTAATCCTAGATGTTTTTTAAAATTTTGACCTAATACTAAGTTCTTAAATTCCACGATTCTACAAAAGTGAGTTTTTTATATCAATAGAGTTTTTTATAGATAATTTGAAAAAAAATTAAAAATTCCTAAAAAGTCAAAACTATTTTTTTAATGTGTCTTTTTGCTATCTTTAAATATGAATACACACATTTTCCCTCTACAAATAAACTTTGTGTGAAAAATGTAAATCCTCATATTAATACCAATATTGACAGACATTAAACAACAAACAGGACCTTTGTTATAAGGACAAACAATGCAACGCAAAATAGTCATAACGAAAATTTAGACACTGTCCCCGGCAAGCTTCTAAAGTATACAAATAATAATGATTCATAACAAGTTAAATATTTAAAACCAAAAACTGACTAGACACAAAAAACCAAAAAAAAAACAAAAAACTAACAAAGGTGTGTCTGCTGTCTACTGTAGGTGTTGTTTGAAAGCGATAATATTGTTTACCGATGTCTGAAAATTTCAAAATTCAACCACAGAAATGCAAACAAAATATCACAACGTTTAGTAGAGACTTGTAGATTGGCTTGTGGTAGGTGTGTATGGAAATATTTACTACGACTTTCTTAAGTTGTAAAGCTAAACAATGAAATAAAAGACAGAATACAAGACAAGACACATGACATATGGGTATAAAGAACATTTACATGTGACAATTTTAACAGACAAAAAAAAAATATGTTTAAATATGATAAATCCTAAAGAAATGGGAGAAATATATGTATAAACTATACATAATACTAAGCAATCATAAAGTACTACAAAATGTTAACACATGCATAGACTTTAAATAGAGACAAGAATATGACAAGTGTGTTTAAAAAAAAGAGTTGTCATTTAAGGATTTTTTTTTATAATACACACTCAAAGTTTTCATAAAGGAATTGGGCAGTTAAATCCTTTTATAATCCTTTTATTCTGAATATAGACCGAAAAATTTTTCACCAATATTTTTAAAAATTGTAAGCAAAATTTTGTATAAATTTGATTTTTTAATTTCTGATTATAGTATTAGGGCTACTATACACCGAAAACTAATATTGAGTTTCAATTAAAATATTTGTTAAAAGTTTAATTTAGTTCGGTGCTATTAAGGAAATTTTTGTATCAATTAAAATAATGTGTATATATTTAATTGATATCTGTTTCAATTAAGACTTTAATCATATATATTAAAAATATGATTGAATAACTTTTAATGGCAAACAAAATTTTTAGTAGATACACTCAGCAAACAAATTTGGCTGAGCAAAATTTAAGTCAGGAGGGTGCTTGAAAAAAAATTGCTTTAGTTAGTACAAGTTTATATTAGATTTCTGAATATTTTTTTTGTTTGAGATTTTATTCGTTCGGTTTGAGATCATGACAAATTTTTCTCTAAATTAACAGAAAAATTACAATTTTTATATGATAATTAACTTTTTTGTTGCAACCAAAATTCAGTTGAATTGACCGAACTTTGTTGTGAAAACTAATGTTAAGTTGTGCCAACCGACTGAAATACGTAATAATCGAATTTGATTCGTAGTAACCGAATTTCAATTAGTAAACAGCAACATCTTCTCTGTGTGTGCTTACACCAGTGGTTCTCTAAATATACAACATTTTTTGTAATAAGAATGGGAAACATAAAAAATTACCTAAGATATGTATCCTTGTTTCTCGCTTTAGTCTGTCTATCTGAACGTATATTTGTTTGTAATTTGACTACACTACATTAACAATCACAACAATTCACTTTACAACTACACATTTAATATTTATTAAATTTTTAATATTTGATTTTTTCTTTAACTTAATTAAAAGACAATTACTTTGAAAAGCCGGTGACAACACAAAAATTAAAATTCTTTAATCCGCATACATATGGATTCACTTGTGTATGCAAAACAGATACAAAATTCTTGCAAGGCTGATTATACTTTTTTTAGTATAATTTTCCTCGTCTCTGTTACATCTTGACATGCCTCGACATCTACTTAATTCTCAATATATCTTTCAATCTAGTTGTCGTCCACACTATTAATGTGGTTATCAGCACAATTTTGTTTTAGCACAATAAATTAGTAAAGCTTTAGTAAAATGTTAGTAAAATGTTAGTAAAACATTAGTTCAAATCAGTTAAGTGCTGAATAAATATTTCTCAGCAAAAAATTTGCTGAGAAATAGTATACTTGATTTACAGGACGTTTTACTAAGATTTTTTATTATAGGGCTCGGAAGTTAATGCATTAATAATCGTGTTTTGTGTACATATAATATGCGGTAAAAATTTGCATAAAAATATGCAATTATTATTTATTTTTTCAAACGTTTTTTTACACAATTAATCAATTTATGTCATTTTAGTTTTAGAAAGTGGTTCACAGCGTAAATCATCGTAGAAATTTTTCGGCTATTTTCAGTTCTGAATTGAAAACACATTTATAAATTTGAAGAAAAAAAATATAAATTTTTTAAAAAGATTTTTTAAAACATGCATTTTAATGCAAATATTTACATTTATAGCAAACTATATAACACAAAAATTTCAAAATATGCATACAAATATGCATTTATAGCAATATATGTAAAAATATGTATTTATAGCAAAATATGCATTAAAAATTGAATTTTAATTGGAAATTTGCGAAACACAATACTCAAGGAATTTTTTCTCGAACCACAAACCACATAAAACATTGAAACTTTCTGAGTCAATAGTGGGCAAAATAAATATCTTTAGTTTAATTAAAGGCGCTAAAAGCTTAGACCATTCCTTAAACATTCTTTAGAAAAAAAAAAAATATTTGGTAACTCTGCTGTCTATAAACAAAAACGCTCTTATACTTGTTACTCCCTCATTCAAATATTCTAGTACTTATACAAAATATAGAAGACGAGAAAAAATCCAAACTGCAAACGCAATTGCGTAAAGCTTATAATGAAAATCTAGATTATATTTATTATACAAGTATGAAGTTGAAAATATTAAATCTAACTAGGAATGAAACAAAAGTCTAACTAAATAGATGGGTTGGATGGATAAAATAGATGAATAGTTGGATGGATGGATGGTTGGCTGAAGTAGTGCCCAAGCTTACACTGCATATATTATGAAAACCACAAAACACTGAATGAGCATTCGGTTTTAGTATAAAAATGATGATTAAAGGAACTACGGAATGAATATGAAGCTAGAAAGGCAAGAAGACAGATAGAAAAGCCAACTAACCGAAAGATAAACAAAAACATATATATATATATATATATTTTTTTTTTTTTTTTGCTTGCAAACAAACTAAAGAGTCATCTAAAACATACAGAAAGACAATTAAGTAGACAGACTTACAACAAGACAAAACGACCAACAGCCATGTATGAGGTTTTCCAAGGCAACTGTCCAGCTATACAAATTGATATCGTATCAATGTCAAACCTACACATTTATTGTTTCCTTTTCCTAACAGGAATATGATATTGAAAATTTTTATTAAATGAACGCAAAATAGATGTGGTTATACACATATTGTAATTTAGCAAACTTTGTAAAATGAACAGTTCATGCGAATAAAGACGAATAGACCACTTTTTCGCAAACACGTTTTTTTTTTGCATAAATGCATTTTATTAGCAGAGCCCTACAATCCTATGCAGAAATTTTGGGGAAATTTTGACTTTTAAGGCTAAAAAAATGACTTTGAAAGTGCAATAATTCGTATATTTTTGATTAAATTGGGAGTGAACTAACGCACAAGTTTGATTAAATACAACACAAAAACATACAAAAATTTTACTTTCGGTAACAATGTGTTAAAAGAACATTACGAGGAACAAACCACACTTATTATAATGGCAAAAAATTAAACCGTTCTTGAGTTATAAGACTTTAAAGTGTGGAAAGCAAAAAGGGCGAATATCCTTAACAAAATATTATATAAAAATTATTTAGCTGCGAGTTTAAAATTGATATTAGCTAAAATTTGAAATTGTACTTAATTGTCCTTAAAGTGTTACAAACAAATACCAACCATAGTTCGTCAAGTTTTGCAAGTCTCATGAAAATGTAGTCAAAATCTGCTGCAAAATAACACATTTTTATTCAAATTTCAATACATTTTTTTGGATATTCGTCCTTTTTCCATTTAAGCCAAAATTGAAGTCCAATTTTTGGCAAGTTCTCTTTCGAATACCTTACTAAAATTTTGTATATAGGTAGATGTGACTTAAATCTTTAAGCTAATACAAAAAATTTGACAAAAATATAATTTTTTAACCGTTTCCTGCGTTTTTATTGTCCCCTGTAAAATTCTACAAATGGTCTATTCGTCTTTATTGGCATGAACTGTTCAAATGACAAAAATTATGAATATTTAGTGCAAAAGCTAACTCAATTTATTTAAAATTGGTCAATATGTTTTAAATTTGTTTAATTTCTAAATAATGCTTATATGTTTTGTTATTGACTCTGAAAGTTTCAGCGTGTTATTCGGCTTGCTATCAAACATATTTAATCAAAATTCCAATAATTCTTCCAGTGACTCTATTCGTATACGGATTATTGGCAATAATATTAATAATACATATACGTACAGTGGAACTAGTTAGAACAATAATATCGAACTTATAACAATAACGAAAATATTTAATGAAAATTCTCATTTTTGTTCTAGTGACTCTATTAATAATAATACGTATACGTATAATGCTACTTGACCAAATATTTCAACTTTAATTGAATATTTGCTTTACACAATATTCATCGAATGTTTTCTAACTAACAAAACCAAGACGCGAACCGAAATATTCTGAGTCAACTGAGCTTTTATAGAAATATAAATAAACGAAACAAATTTTTAAGAGTTTTAAGAAAAATTTAGTTACCTATTACACTAAAAATTTGGATTAAAAAAAAAAAAAACAAAAAATTTTGAAAGCCGTTATTAACGAAGTCAAATTTCTAACATTTTTCGAATTACATTAAATTATAAAAAATAATATACAAAACAGACTTGGGCGACGTCAATTACATTTCAAAATTGTTCACTTGTGAATATTTTCTATATCATTAATAATATCAGATCTACACTCACACTTGTGAGCTTAATCGCTTCCTTGGAAAATTTCTTAAATGTTTAATGCCAAACATGGGGATTAGTAACAACATCTGGGTATTTAATTACAGGGCAATTACTCAATTACACCCAATTACATGTAATTGAACATAAAAAAGTAATTGGCCTGTATTATGTCCCATGTCTGGTATTGACAAAATTGAAAATTTTCCAAGGAAGCTTTTAAGTCCACATGTGTGAGCGTATGTCTGAAATTATTAATGATATAGAAAAATTTCACAAGCGAACGATTTTAAAATGTAATTGACGTCGCCCAAGTCTGATACAAAACGCAAGCTCTAATTTTGTAAAAATTGTAAAAAATGTCTTCCATATTTTATTGGAATCATATAGGGCTACAAATACTGTAAGATTGACATAGAGACAAAATATTAGTTGTTAAACATTGGAAATTAATGCATTACCGATTACATTACTTTAAAATACAAAATAATGACTTTCTGATATTGGTTTATAGAAGTACTTATATGTAATTGCAAAACAATGAGTTACTGGTAATTTCTTACATAAGTATCGATTTCATAAATTTGATTCTAATATTGTATTAATTTGTTTTAGAAATCTGTACAAGTAAATTTGCCAAACTAAAGTTTTGTTAAATTTTTTTTCAAGATTTCTTCAAAAAAAAAAAATAACTTAAAGATTACCACTTATACTGAAACTCATTGGGAACCAGAAGAATCATTGTGAATAATCACTTATTCCTAACATAAAAGTAATTACTTATTCTTTTACTATGACTAATCGACCAGGTAACACTTGTAAGCGAGAGGGTAATGACCAGCCCTAAATTTTGGGTCATTGCGAAGAAAAGTAACCAAGCAATTAAATAGCCTGATAACTAGTGAAACCCTTTGCTTAATTACTTGGTAAGGTCTGTTTTTGCTGGCTAGTTCTAAATTAACAAAAATTAGTTTTCCTTTAAAAAAAATATAGTTATATAGTTGCGACTAGAGCATTTTTTAAATTCAGATGAATTATTAAAAAATTATACAAAAAATAAGCTCAAAATTTGTCAATATTTAACAACGCCTACTTATCCCACGTTCAGGAAAATTATTAAAAGTGTTTCCATCTTTTATGCATAACATAAATCAGGGCAATTACCTCGCAAAGAACCATATATAAAATGAAAGACACCTTGTTATATAAAACCTCCAACGTTTTAGTCTCTGTTTGAAAAAGAAGAAAAAAATATGTCTAACTGACGAGTTATTGAGACAGTTGTTTTAGATGGATGCGTATTCCATAGTCTGTAAAAATAACAATAACAACAAGAATACAGCTACAATAACATTAACAAAAGCAGCAACATCATCAGCAACACTAACAGCATCATTCGCATAAAAATATATCTATAGTTTATATTATTTGATTAAATTGTGTGACAGGTTCATTGAACTGACAGCAACAACAGCAATAAGTAAATGATAGCTTTGCATTTTTCCTACAATGACTGTATTTTCAAATCAAGAATATATGATTCAAAAGGAAGATGAGCAGGATGCTTAGCTGTGATTAAACTACACTTCAAACAAGAACAATAACAACAAGTGAGAATTTTACTTATAACATATTTAATTTAAAACAAAAGAATACTATAAATTAAAAGTAAAGTGTAAAAAATTAGCAACATTTGAAAAAAATTAAACATAGTTATGGGACTTATTATCAACTGCCCCGCTACAAACAATTTCTAGAATTTTTTTTTGCTATATTACATGATACATACAAAAAAAGGAGCAACTTTTTAAAATTTTCCAAAAAGTTCGAGGAGTAGATGTATATAAATATTGGCCAATTTTTAATTTTTTTTATATAATATATGTACAATGTACAAATATGTTTATATATGGACATATATAGTGGCGTATATGGACAAATATGAACATATATGTTTCATATATGGACATATGGAATTTCATATACGCAAAAGGTACACATATATGGTAATATATGGAAGCATATGTGATTTCATATATGCAAAAGGTGCTTATATATGGACATATATGGAAGTATATATTATTTCATATTCGCTAAGTAGGGTCATGTATGGGCCAATACGGAAGTATATGGAATATGTTATGTGCAAAAAGGGCTCATATATGAACATATAAGAAAGTTTATGTGACTCCATATACAAAATTTTCCAAAAAGAAAAATACAAAAAATATATAGTATATGAACTAGAGATGGGTACGTGAGCAGAATTGTCCAGAAATTTCATGTGAATCACGCGTGAGTGTAATTGAAACGATATTTTACTCACGGGAACATGAGTGAGTGTGAATAGGTACAAATTCTTCGTAAGTGGGTGTGTGTGATTCAAATTTTTGCCTGAGTGAGTGTGCCTGAGCAGAATTTAACCAAAAAATGTCGATTTGATTTAATTTTTTCAGCAATTTAAATTGTAGGGTCTCAAGAATTAAAAATAAATGGCGAAATTGTATAGCCAGATTAATTTTAAGTTAAACATTGACAATTTAGCTTAATTTTTACATTTTTCGGAAATTTTTTTTTATTGAATTTGAGTGATTCATGTGAATCACGAGTGACCACTCGTGAGTGGGAGTAAAATCTAAATTCACTCCCGTAAGCGTGAGTGGAACTATTCTGTCGTGAGGCGTGAGTGAGTATGTGTCAAAGTTCACTTACGTCCCCATCTATTATATCAATTTATATGTATGACCATATAAAATAATATATAAACATATATGACCATATTTGTCCATATATGGAAATGTAGGTTAATTTTTCTAGTATGTACGAATATGGATGATCATATATGATCATATAAAACATATATATGATAATATATGAACTTTTTAACAGGGATATTTATAACAATTTAATGGAATTTGAAAAACGCTTGATATTTTACAAAGTTCATAAATCAATTTATAAAAGACAAAATTAAAATTTCTATAGATTAAGAAAGTTTTAGTTTTTTATTTGGATTCGTTTTTAAGAAAGTACGCGTTTAATATTATACACGGCAAATGTTCCATTAAACAAACAATTCTGTTCTATATATTAAGGACTACATTGCGTATGAGTAATGTAATACTCATCATACGTACTTAATGTTCTAATTAACGACGCGCTGTTCCAAAATTGATCAAATTTAATAAACTTGAACTGTTCTCTATTTATTTGTTAGTGAACTCGCAACGAATAAATATAAATATGTTACATAAATTTAAAATGTTAAGGGCGAGCAACTTTTCCAAAAATAACCAGAGTTTAACTTTAACCACATAAATTTTCATATAAATTTGACATTCATAACTATGATTAAGCCTTAAACTTTGGTCATTCTGAGATAAATTAGCGGGTCTAACTAAATTTTTTTTGAGTTTTTTTAACAAAAGTTTAGTGGAATTTTCAATTATTTCAAATATTAACGATAAAATCTGCAAAATACGATTAAAGTATGTTAAATTCTAATAGAAAATGCGGACAAATTGATTGCCCGTCTTTTCAGCTAAAATTTTAAAATCAATATTTTGCAAAGATTTTTTAGTAGAAAATAATTTCCCTATACTTTCTCCCTAGCTCTTCACACTTTATTATCAATTACTTGCCCGGTTTCGGTTTATTGCTGCGTGTCTCGTGGAAAACATAGTTTCTCTTTGAGTTCAATAGATCTTCTATCATTTTTAATTTTAACAACAGTGTTGCTTCATAAAATTCTCTTCGAAATGAAATCACCAAAATATTTCAAAGAAAACGATAATCATACGCCAACAATTTTTTAGGATATTGTAATATCTGACTTTATATTGGAATATCTACTATTTCAATTCCCACAACTGTTTAATATTACCACAAACCAAACGCAATGAGATCGAGAGTAAAAATAATATATATTTTATACTACGATTGTATGTGTGAATGAGTGAGTTAGTATGTTTGTGGTAAACACATTCTAACAAAACCAAACAAAAAGGCAATGGCAAACAGCATGATGCTGGCAACAACAATATCAACAACAACAGCAAACAGAATGGCAACATTAAATCTAATCTAAATGACTGAGGGGTTATAATCAAAGTTAGGCAAAATCACAAGCATTCTTACAAAACAACTAATGCCAAATTATTAAACCTTAAGATGGACTGAAATATGTTTAGATAAAAAGTTGTGAAAAAAAAACTATACGTTGCTAAGGATTAAAAAACAAATGTTGCTAAGGATTTAAGAAGAAATGTTTCTTAATCTATAGAATTTGTTAGATGTTGTATATACCAGTGGGTCTCTATCCTACTCTGTCTCGCTCAAACCGTTCTCTATTTATTTGTAAGTAAACTTTCGCTGGGCAGAAACTGGTATTTGAAAGAAAAAAACTTATTAAAAATTCAGCACTATTTATTTTTTATCCAGAAAGTTTCACCATATAACTCGGATAAGTTTTGGGAAAATATTCTTTTGAGTTGACCGTCTTAAATATTATAACATTTGTATATTAAAACTACATGGTGTATAATGAATTCTATTATAAGAATTAAGTCATTTATCATACGCCATGTAGTTTTAGCATACAATATTTGAATATTTAAGATGGACAATGTTGAACGAATATTTTCTGCAGAAAACTAACATTTTTACAAATCCATATTTACAAAACTTGAGACATGAGATATGCTCATATTATTTGTAGTATTTTACGCTTAGAAGGTCAAGTTTGTTAAAAGTTTTATAAACAAAATGTTGCAAAAGAAAACGTTGCCATGTGTTAATAGAAATATTTCATTATTCTTGCACAGTGAATTGAAATCATCAAAAATTTTACTAAAAAAAATTTAATAGTGAATTTTATCGTTGATCTATAAATTTATGTGTGAGATTTTATTTGTTCGGTTTTAGATCATGACAAATTTTCTCTAAATTAACAGAAAAATTATAATTTTTATATGATAATTTACTTGGACTATTAGAAGAATGTTGATGAAGACCGTAGTGGGTCAGAGAATGCATTCCATTCATTGTAGTGTCTAATAAAATTTATTTTAAAATCAATAAATATTTAACAAAATCTTTGTTTTTACACCCTATTACGTTTAAGGTTTAATTGTATTTTATATATACAATAAATTCATTTTCTTTTCCTTCTCATTATGTTTATCTTATTCTGGCAACATTAATCTGTGGTATGTTGTTTGTAAATTATATACGTACTACAAAATCAAGTAAAATGGAATAAAAAACAGAACAACCAAACTCAGCTAACGTCTAAACGTACGTTTGCTGTAGTGTAAAGTGCATCATTATGTCTTGGATGGAGTTTTTTTTTTTTCTATTTTGTATGAACAAAACTATACATAAAAACACTCGTATTGTAAGTACCATTTTATACTTTCAAAACTCTCTAGCAATACAATTAAGTAATGTTGGTGTTATTCATCTTCTTATATTAGTAACCAGAATCAGAATCACCAAGAGAAATGAAGTATATAGAATAAATATAAGTATATATTACCCAGCGAAATATTTGGAAGGGAATTAACGTCTACAACAATGGAAAAGGTCCAGATTTTAAAAGAGTTGGACTTGAAAATTGTATTAGTAAAATATTTAGATTTTATTTCCGTATGCTAAACAAGAAACATTTTTTAAATAGCTGATCAAAATTTGGTAATAAATGATCTTTTACGCCGGAAATTTAAAATCTAAAGCCTCAAGTGTTATTAGCGAACTTTAAAATACATGCATTAATTTTTATGAAATGAGTTCATTAATATGGAATGATTGTAGGCTAGTTGGTAGCGTGCGGACGTGGGTTCAGTGCGGGGGGTCGTGGGTTCGATGCCCACCATAAACACTGGTCTCGGTTAGGGTATAGTATATACTTTGTAATTATATGGTTATTAATTAATAAAAAAAAAATATATATAGAATGATTATAACTGTGGTACTAAGAATGCGAATTTTAGCAGTGGGTCTCTATCCGCCTCTGTCTTTCTCAACCTACTCTCTTTTTATTTGTTTGTAAACTCGCAACAAAAACATGTTGCATAAATTTAAAAGTTAAAATTAACTTTTTTCATGTTTTTAAAAAAAAAAATTTAATAAAATTTTAGTTATTTCATATTCATATTCATATTAACGATTAAAACTGCAAAATTAAATTGAAATAAATTAAATTTTACTAGAAGATAACAAAACAAACGTAAAATAAAAGGGCATGTTTTTGTAATCCACATGTTTGCAACGGTTTTTCTATTATAGAAAAAATCATTCATTTTCTGCCCCGAGTTCGATTTTTTGTCGGGAGTGTCGTGGGAAGTGCAGATTCTCTATTGGTATATACTAGTTGGTCTTTTTCATGCATTCTGTTTCTGTAACTAATTCATGACCACCCTGCATTCTACAGGGTGAGTTAACAGATGATATTGATGACTACAGTTTTAGTGCTAAATCTTTCAGATCTTGTATTTTTTAAAACTGTGGACTTGTACATTTTTTAAAATACGTTATTAAAAAGAGCAATAAACTGAATGCGTCGTTTGATTAGCTATTCTGATTGACTTCATATTTAATTGTCTGTGACTCACGAAACTTTTTTCAATGGGGAAGCAGCAGAAATGGGCACTTAGAATACTAGGTAGGTAAAGACCACTGCAAATGTAGTTAAAAACAAATGAAATTTCACTTAAAGAAATGACGACTTACATTTCATTAAATTCAACTAACATTGTCATTTGTTTTTTAATGTTTAAAAAATGACTAACAATTGTAGTAAAAATGAACCACATGGTAGTAAAAAATAAACAAACATTATTTATTTTTTATTTTTTTAAATAACAAGAAACAACTGTAAAAAATGAATGTAAAATCATAAAACAGTCATTTGATGTGAGTTTTTTTTAAATAAACTACAAGATTAGTTAAAAATTTTATTTGTTTTACAAATGACTTACATTTACATTAAAAGTAATGAAACTGTATTACAAACCAAACAACTACATATTTTTAAAGCAGAAGTTCCCTGAGTGTAACAAAAAAAATATAAAAAATTAATGTAAAATCAGAAAATAGTCATTTGATGTGGTTTGTTTTTTTTTTTTTTTTTGTTTTAAATGAACTACAAGGTTAGTTAAAAATTTAATTAGTTCTTCAAATTACTGACATTTACATTAAAAATAAAGAAACTTAAAAATAAAGAAACAACCCAAACAACTACATATTTTTAAAGCAGATGTTCTCTGAGTTGAGTACTGCTTTCTATATATTTGTTAGTGGCCTTGAATCAAGCTAATGAAAACATGTTGCAAAAATATAAAAAGTTTAAATAAATCTTTTTCATGTTTTTAACTAAAATTTGGATAAAATTTTCACTTATTTCAAATATTAGCAAAAAAATCTGCAAAATAAAATGGAAATACTTAAAACTTTATTAGAAAATGACGAAATATTCCCAAAAATAAAAGTGTGTATTTTGTGCAACAATTTTTTTAATCAATTTGTTGTAATGATTTTTTTATTACAAAAGAATTGTTTTCATTTACTAGCCGGAGTTCGTTTTTTTTTTACCACCTATTCCAAAAAAAAAATTCACTGGGTTATCTTGTTAAAGTCGAGCAAAAATAAAAAACAAAGAACTTAAAAATTATAACAAAGTGTAAAATTGTTTGATATACTACAATGAATGTGTGCTCACAAACTAATGGTTATTATTTTTCTTTAAGCATTTATTTTTTCCATCCATTTCCCTATTTTGTATGTGTCGGTTAGTATTGGTTTCTTTTTTTTTTTTTTTGTACTCTAAATTACTCTGTTGGGGAAGTTTCTATATATGATGAGCTGTTAGTGAAATGTGTGTGCTATAAATAAAAATATCTTTGTATTTAATAATATGTTTGAGATTGAAGTTAACTAAAGGAAATACATTTAATATTCAAGTTACATTATGTATAAGAAAGTATTGCAAATTTTGTGTAAGAAAGAGAAATGCAACAAAACAATTACCGAGAAAATAACTTTAAATTTAATTAAAAATTTTTGTGTTGAAATTAAATAAATATTTTGTATTTAGGGCATGTGTAATAAGGAAAAGTTCAATTGATAATGAGTGGATATAAATAAAAAATAAAATAAATTTAGGATGGAAGCTTTTTTCTCTAGCAATTATCTGTTTAAAATAAAAAGTGTTCGTGAAGAAAATTTCAGATCAAAAACAGCAACAAACAATCAAAGAAGCAAATAGGTCAATCAACGCCGCGAGAGTATTTAGAAAAAAAATCAAATTGACAGAAAATTATATATCATCTTTAGATGAATATGAAGATATTTGCATAATTTGACTAAAAGCCACATCAGGAAAGGCCACCAAATCCAATATGATTACGTGTCACAAGTGTAAGAGAAGAACACTTCAAATAAGCCGAAATATTCGTTCCCTGGTATATATTTCCAAAATGTGACTTAAATGATTCTGCATGTAAATTGTATGATATTTAATAAAAATTGTCTTTAGAATCTTAAACATTGTATTTTTTTTGATTTTTCAAAATTTTATGGAATTTTTAAAAAATTTCCATCTTGGAGTAATTTAGAGAAAATCAAAATTTTGGACAATTAAATATTGGTTAAAATGTGTTTTGTATGCAAAATAAAAATTTATCTATATCGCCAAAATATACCCAACCTATTGTCTTTTCAAATGGTATGTAACATTTTAAGATATCTTATTTCCGTTGGGCTCTAGAGCGTTATTCCAAAACCATGTCTATCTATTGGCCCAAAGATGGATACGGTTTTCTCCATCTTGGGAAAAAGACTCTTCCACAGTAATTGATATTAAACATGTTTTTACATCGTCGTACTTTTGTTGGTTCCAAATTATGAAACTAAATCGTAATATTTTATTTGTTTGAATTTTGGTTGTAATTCTTGAAACTAAAATAGTTCAATTATGAATGTATTTGATTGCTATAATGAAGTTCGCCACAGATTGGTTATAGTTAATCGTGGTATTATAGTGGATTGGGATGTTTCACATACTCTAAGGAAAAGCTTTATCATATCTATTAAATGTTTCATTAATTTTCGTCCAATGTAACGTTTCATAGTATTTATGAAACATTTCATAAAACCCAAAATCAATGTCATCATATTTATTATTATTTTGCATTAGTAAGGGTTTTATTATTTTTGTGTAGAAAAAATACATAGAGAATATGATATTGTCATTATAATTATTGTTGTTTATGAAATGTTTCATAAATATTGATGAAATTGTTACATTGGATGAAAGTTTATGAAAATTATTGCCCTTTTTCTCTGGGTGTAGCTGTGGGTGTTGTGGTGTAATGGTTAGCGCGTTGGACTGTTACACGGATGGTACCGGATTCGATTCCCGGTGACGACAACCTCAATTTAGAAAATAATATTTATGAGTTTTCTATCACTTAAATGAATCGCTTGCCCACCTTCGTGTTTCCCATAGCACTTAACCCCACCGACGTAAAATAATGAATAAGGGCTATGAAACAAAAAGCTTCAATAAATTCGCCAACTCTACATCAGTGTCGAGCAACAAACTGTTCTAAGACTTATCATCTCGCGCAATTACAGTGTTACCATTTTGACGCCCTTCATCTTGCACTACCTTTCATCTCTCCACTATCCCCTTTCCAAAAAAACCAACACCATTAATTAATAGGAAGATTTCCTGAGTGTTGCTTCTCCTTCCTAGTACTAGAAATTTTTAATTTTTGAATGAGGTTGTAACGAATAAATGGTTGTGGTACTAAATCTTTACAGATCTAAATAAATTAAAATAATTTAAAAGATTTTTCATTCACTTTTTAAACGAATGTTTAAAAATAATTATGCATAATAAAAAATCTTTTTGCATCACATAATTAATTTTTTAATGTTCCTTGACACGTCATGGTTCAACTTTACCTTTTATTAATAAATGTCGTTATCATTATTAA
Source organism: Delia radicum (assembly GCA_021234595.1). NCBI lineage: Eukaryota > Metazoa > Arthropoda > Insecta > Diptera > Anthomyiidae > Delia > Delia radicum. The sequence continues at coordinate 228,342,877 of CM037854.1, forward strand.
TCTAAATTTTGAAAGATTTTTACAAGATAATTTCTTTTTCAAATTATGTAAATACTAAGGTGTGTTCACAGGAGGGTACATCATTTAATCTTGTAGTTATTCACCAAAAGACATACATTAAATTTAAGCAAACTTCACTAAAATTAATAGTTTGAAATCTCATATTAAAAACAAAAAAAAAAAAAAAAAAACACAAAAATGCGCATGCGCATAGTCCTACAGAGAAAATGTTTCATGATATTGGGATATAAAGTACACAAAACACTTGTTATTTTCTCAAACACGTAGTTTTCTGTTTCTAACATGAAATCCATGTTGAAAAAAGAGATTACAAATAGCGAAAAGAGCTTGTGTTAGCTAATTTTTCTCTTTTAAAGAGTAAGTTTAATTATTTTAAGAGTATGTTGTTATCAGCTGTTTATTCTAGGTTTTTTTTTCTGTATTTTACTGCTGTATCTTGTTTCGAAAAGTCATTCACCTTTATTTCTTACTAAACTATTATTAGTATGACTAAATAATAATGCGTTTGACTTTAAGCATGATCACTGTAAAAAAAGAATACAAATTGTTTAACTGAAAATATGTTACGAAGGGGAGAATAACCTTTTTTAACTGTAGACTAATGATAAACGTTTTTTTTTTTTTTGGTGTGTAGTTTAGGGTATATTAGTTTTTTCTGTTAATTTTTTATTTACACACAGAGAATTTGTTTTATTGTAGAAGAAAAAAGCACAGTTATAATCAAAATTATATGTTTGGTTATTACACAAAAGGCAAAATTTCAGTTTATGGGGGACACCCCTGGAAAAAAAAAAATGCCACGCCCCCTTAAATGACCCAGGAGTGCGAAATCATAATGAATAAGGGGGCTCACGCCCTTATGGGCGTGGCAGTCGAAAAAACGACCCGGTCCACCTACGTAGACAATATGGGTATCAAATGAAAGCTAATATCTTCACGATTCCAAAATAGCCGTAGTTGCCAGATCGGCCGATTTTTGTAGGCGATATGGCCATTTGGCAAAATTTGGGGTGGGAGAATTTTTTTTCCTTTTTTTTGCTTATATTTTGTTAAAATCAAACAAAATGAGCATTTTGTTGCGAAAAGATTACTATTTTTAGCGGTTACCACCCAGGATAAATGAGGATAAGTAGAAAATTAAGAAACGAGGAAAACTCTGAAAGCTTCTGATTGGTAATGAAAATTTGTTATACTGGCTTCGCGTAGTAAAGTTTTTCTGCGTGACCGGCCTAGCGGCCGGGCTTAGGGGTTTTTACAATCGCAGTAGTGTCTTAATTCTAGACGGCGGGATCTCGAGTGCTCGGCCTCTGGGGATGGCATATTCAGATTTTTTCTCTAGGGGTGTCCCCCCATAAACTGAAATTCAGCCACACAAAAACTGTAAATAAAACGTAACAATTTTACTAAAGATTTATTTGTATTTGATTATACACAAATAAGCATAAGTTAAATAGATTTATACATTTTTTTAAATCATAGTATTTTAATACAAAAAATTACTGTACTAAATCTGGGTAATTTCTAACACCAAACTGTAGTATAAATCCAGGTACTTTACACACAGTGAAACAAAAGTGCCAAACGAATTGAGAAGTATAGTTTAATGGTAACAACTTATAAATCAGTTAGTACAAAGATATTTACATTAGATTTCTGAACAGTTTTGGTGTTGGAACTAAAATTCAGTTAAAAAACTAAAATTCTGTTGTGGAAAACTAATGTCCAGTTGAAATTTGTAATTACCGATTTCAGTTGGCAAACAGCTAAAATTTTTCTCTGTGTGTGCGAGAGAGAAAATTATAGTACTAAATTTTGTACTTTGACAGGTTAAAATTTGATACTAAATCACTAAAGTCAACATTTTTACTAAATCTAAGTACTTCTGTACTTTTTTCCTCGGTCACGGGACATTTTAGAGGGTACCTACTTTCACATCAGATCTATTTTAGCAGTCAACCGGGTCTGTTCTTTCAGATCGTTCTTAAGTTTTAATGGTCTTCGGGGTAAGACTTTTTAGATCGTTCTGCGAAATAGGTCACAGATAGGTTCTTTCAGACTGGATCTGTATTCACTTGTTATGGGACATGCCATCAATTGAATTGATTCGGTTGCTACAACCTCGTAAATTCGGTTGTCATAAAAAAAAAAAATCGGTTAGTACAACCTAATTGCCGGTTGTGGCACCCGAATAAATCATTATAGTCGAAATTTGATGCTAAATCATTATAGTCAACATTTTTTAATAAATCTTAGTACTTCTGTACTTTTTCATCCGTCACGGGACAGGTCAGAGGGTACGTAATTCACACCGTTACTATTTTAGTAGCAGTCACGGGGTTTGTTCTTTCAGATCGGTCTTATTTTTAATGTTCTCATGGTAAGACTTTTTATACCGGTTACGGGATAGTTCATAGGATAGGTTCTTCCGGACTGGATCTGGACTCACTGGTTTCAACCAACCCCTCTTCGGGGATACTACTCATACGACTTTTAGTACAAATTTTTTTGTTAAAAGAGTGAAAATTTACATATTGGCATTAGAGTGGCTTTTTATTAATTATTGTTGCGGATATTGTAGAACTAAGTCTAAAAGTTAGATGGTGGGAATTTGAGAAAAATCGGATAGCATTAACCCGTGGCGCACTGCGTAAAAAGTTCTGCGAATTTTTGGGTAAATTTTTCTTAAACGTTTTTAATAAAAATATGTCTTGCCAACATAATTTTAATTAATTTGACATGCTTAGCAAGAATATTTTTTAAAAACGTTTGTTTTCGAGATATTTCGACTTGATTTTTACTAAAAGTTAAGTTTTTCCCTCCATTCTACAATTTATAAAAATTATTTATAAATTTGCTTATTCTTGCACTAGGAAAAATAGACAAAAAGGGCTTTTCAATTAATCATATTATGTCTAAATCGGTTGAAAGATAACTGTTAAAATAATAATAATAATAATATCTCGGAAAAGCAGAAAATTTGTGTACACAATAATGGCAACTAAGATATGTTTTGACTTTTAGATTTAATAACATTTAAGTATGTTCTTCAATAAGTCCACTTTTAATTTTTCAGTTACTGTTGACATTTCCTATGGAATGCCCATATTTTTTTTTTTTATTTTATAATTAATAATCATATAATTCAAATTATATCCTTATTAACCCCTAACCGAGCACTAGCTACTATGGTCTTCGGCGCGCTTGTAGCGAAGCAGACCAGTGCCTCTGTTGGGAATCGAACCCACGACCCCCGACCGCCAGCACGCTACCCAACTAGCCTACCGGGGGCGCACTGCCCATATTTTGTTTGACACAATTGTTCATAAATCTGAAATTTGCTACGTTGGCAGATAAGCTTAACATTTAAAATAAAAAATGTTTTTGGAAAGATGTTACTTTTGGGCATAACGAAATCTTTCTTCAAACAAATTTTTATTACCGAAATTCCATTTTAATTTAAGGCATATCATTATTTTTTTATTATTATCTACAACCTGAAATTTTTGGCTCTACTTCATATTTAAATAAATATTTATTATACTTGCGTGTTATATTGCACAACAATATCAATATGTTATATTTTTTAACTTAATAGTGTTGGCATCTTTTATGTATGATACTAAAACTGATATTTATGTTATTTATCTATACAAGTGTCATTTTGACAGTTATATTGTCATATGTACGTTGCGTGTCAAAGATTATTCATACACAGTTTAATAAAAATAAATAACAAGAACAAACTAAATAAATGTCAACGCACATGAATACAAATTTAGTAGTCAGATTACAATCAAAGCAACAGGCGACAAAAAAAAGGAAATAAAATATACCTAAGAATGTTTATCGGGTTTAAACTAAAAATCTAAAGCTGGCTAAGACTGTTTAAATTATAACACAATTTAAATGCAACGTTAACTGAGCGAGGACTAGTTCTAGAAGTGGTTCCAAAAGAATGGAGCAAAATTTATTATTTATAGGTTTTTGTTAAAGTTCTGCCTATTATGGAGGCTCTAGCTTTTCTAAAACTTCGGGTTCTGATGAGATCTTTAGCCACATCGAAATACTAGTATCAACCTAGCTAATATGTTTGATTTGCTTTATTTTTGTAAATATACGGAGGTATAAATAATCTCGATGTATATAAAACAAAAAAACTAATATAACTGTAAAAAATATTACTTGAGCCAGAGTACACACTAAAATTTTTTTATATAAATACAACATTTTTGGTCTTCAAAGTTTAGTAACGTCATGATGCTTGTTAGGAAAAGACCTAACCACGTGCTTGATTACAAAGAAGACAAGAATGGGGCAAAGTTAATTATTTATAGGTTTCTTGTTAAAGTTCTGCCTATTATGGAGGTTCTAGCTTTTCTAAAACTTCGGGCCCAGATGAGATCTTTAGCCAGATTGAAATACTAGTATCAACCTAGCTAATATGTTTGATTTGCTTTATTTTGTAAATATACGGAGGTTGAAAGCTCGTTATAAATTGAAAAGAACTGACTTAAGTTGAAGTAAAATATCTGGTTGTTGTTGAGACAACGCAATTAAAATTAAAGCTATATCAATAGTTATAGAGCGACTTCGAATTATTTAATACGATGACTCTATTAAAACAAAAATTTTGTTACGAAGCCTCGATAAGCGTCAATATATTCATTCAAGACTGTTTACCTCTGAAAATTTAATTTTTATAATTTCTTTAAAATATATTTCCATCATATTTTATCGGTTAATCCTGTCGTTATTAACATTTATAAGTATAATGTTTTAATCTTTTCCAACCTTTCACACTGCTACAAAAAAACAAATTTTATTTTAAGCCCTCGTATTACAGCATTTTTAACTTAATGCATTAACTATGATAATTTTTTAAAATATTCAAAGGGGTAAACGTTGATGTCTTTTTTTTTTCTTTTTGCAATTTTCAGGTTAATACCAATTTTATATTCTTAATTGTTTCCTTATAATATTATAGTTGATTAAATTTATCGCTTCCAAACTATGTTTAATGCTGGTAAAAAGGGTATGCTAAAGTGTATTTAATAACGACTATATTAAAATTTGTTTTTCTAAATGCATTAAAGAACATCAACACAAGTAAATAACAAAACTTATGGAAGGAAGGGAGGTATGCCAGAGATCAGAATTTGAAGGAAAGAATAAAAAATAAATATTTCTTAAATACCATGGAATTTGTCAAATGTTACAAATTAAATAAATTTATTCTTCACCAAAAAAATTTACCTGGTTCGATATATTTAGAGTAAATTTAACTAAAAATTTGGCAAAAAATTTTTTTAATGAAATATTTTGCTATCTACCTAGTTTGGAGAAAATATTCGTTAAATATTGTATGGTATAAATATTAAATTAAAATGTGTTCTAGTGCCACTGTACGTATACGCATTATTATCTATATTTGATAGTACGTATACGTATAGTGTTATTCAGGGGGTCTTCTGGTTTGGGAAATTTTTTTTTCCATTTTTTTTTGCATATTTAAATATTAGTTTAGATATTTAAAACTATTATCCTAAATGGATTTTCGAAGCTCGACATAGTTTGGGAGATACAGCAATTTTTGTGAAACATTGTTTTAGCATAAATGGGCATTAATTGTGAGCCAGAAAATGGAACTTAAAACTTAAACGCGTTTTTCTCGAAACCACGTTTTTCAGACTGTTACGCAGGGTTTCTCAAGTTCTACTGAACCCATTTTAATGATATAGCGCTTAATCGACGCACAATTAACGTGGCTATTGTCACAGGCTCAATGAAAATGGTTACTTTGCTTTTTATACTAGACTACAAAAAAAAAAATGTAAAATATCGATTTTTCATTTTCAAGCAGCCGCCATTTTGATAAATACATTTTTTTTATCATTGAGCATTGAACGTTAAATGCATTCATACCTACCAATTCCCATTTTTCCTTTTTTGCGTTTCACATAACCGTGACTCACGGAAAGCCGCGTATACCAACAAAACACCTTTTTTTGTGACTGGGGGCCGAGAACTTTTCAAACAGCCAACTTGTTGACAAGTGTTAATTTTGTATTTTTTTTTAACGAATGTCCAACCAAACACAAACAACAGAAATAAACAATTTTTTTGCCATTTTCTTTCCACAAGTTTTTTAAAAAAACAACTGAAATTCAGCCGTCCAAACAAGAAGACCCCCCTAAACAATAAATTGAAAAAATGATAGTACGTGTTTGTTTGTCAAGCGACTGCATTCAAGGACATTTTTGAAAATTGATTATTTAATCAAAAATTAACAAATTTTAATGTTTTTATCAAAGTTTGACCAGTGTCTCTGGTGGCAATAGAATCGGGCACTTAAAAAGGTATTTTAGAAACCTACAAGACACTAAAATATTAAAGAATTTTCTAACTCATTTAAAAGTGCAATAACACAGGGGACCGTGTTATGTTGGATAATATATCCACATGGGTTTGTTTTAAAGTTATAAATATACATTTGAAAAGCTTAAGTATTCGGCTTTTCAAGACAGTCAAAAAATTTTAAATCGGTTCAAACTGATTTGAGGGTGTATTCAAATTCTGAAAATTTAAAAGTGCTTTCGGTCAACCAGACTTACAACCTACACTAGATCATTTTAAAAGTATTTTAAATTGTTTGATCTTTATAAATCTTTTTTTTTAACCCTAAAAAATTAATCTTTTTGCGAATAAAAGTTAGTCTAGGTCTAAAAGACCTATAGATTAAATGAACTATTATTGTAGAAATAAAACAAAATAAACTCTTGCTTTTTTTACAAAACCAAAAGTCATTTACTTGAAAAGCTATAAGTCGTATATATAATTTTGGTAATCTTCAGATCTGTTTTTATAGTTATTTATTTTACTTTACTTCAGATTTTAAGGAACCGATTACAGAGAACACCTCATGTGACGGTTCTTTTATATGAAAGAGACTATCACATTAACTGTTTGAGGATCACTGGCAAGTATTCTTCCCCAAGCATTTTTGGCAATTATAATAATCCGTCAAAGATAAAGTAAATATGTTCACAAGTAATTGGTAATGTAGGGTAAGGACATCAACGGATGGTAATGGATGATAAGGGCATCTTATTTATCAGTTAGGAGCATCCATAGTTTGTTAAATATAATTCTGTATTTATGGGGCAAAATTAAAAATTTGTGATGTGATAAATGTGGGACAAGTAGGTGGTCTATGGAGAAAATAAAAAACCAATTTCAATCGGTCACAGGTACTGGTCACAGGATATAGAGCCATTCGCATCGGTAATATTTGGACCGGTCACAGGACAGGTACTCTCATTTTACAAACACTTTTTAAGTTGCAAAATATATAATGTAAGAATAGAATGTAAAATCTAAAATATCTTGATTTCCGTGTAGTTTTATGCCCAGCACAACACAATTTATAACATTAACTTTCAAAATGTTTATCTATTCTGAAATTTCTTGTTATCTTCTCCTATCATACTTCCATTTTTTAGACCCTTCTTTATTTCGTATTAACTTTAAAGTAAAACAAAATCAAAGACATCTTCTGTCACTTTTTTTTCTCATCTTCAATGCGTTAGTTTTTCTACTCAACATGTAATAAATGAAGAATGAAAACAACTATAAAACTTAAAGTTTACAATATTGTAAAGTTTTAATGTTATTGTTAGTGTTGCTGTTGCTGTTGCTGTGATAAAATAAAAACAACAGCAAAAAAATACGAACTAAATATATAAATCTACATGTAAACAACAAGACTTTAACACTTAAAACTGCATTACCGGGGTTATAGTTAAAATCCATCTACAAGAGCTGTACATTAACATTTTATATACATGGATTTCTTAAAGATTTTTTTTTTTGACTTACTGCAACTAAATGGCCAGGTAGGAATTGTTAAAGTTAATGTTTGTTGCGATAATTTAATATAAAGTTAACATATAAATTGTAGTTTGTAGTTGTTTTGTATTCGACCTTTCCAATTTAATTATAAAAATAAATTGTT